>JAIUCV010000193.1:1200000-1602827 GCA_026724425.1 Erythrophleum ivorense
AAGCTTAAGGAAGCTATGAGGATCTTGAGGTCATCATAAAGTAATGAGTTTGGGTTTATTTTATTTTGAGTCTTAGGTCTATTCTATTAGATCTATGTGTGTAGGTTGTATGAACACCAAAGCATAGGAGATGCTTTCTGTTCATATTGTGAGTTCCGGTAGCTAGGTTATAGTTTATTTCCTTCTATCGTTTGTTAAGTATGTGGTATAACTCTCTAAACAATATAGTTTAGTAAAAATTGTAGGGAGTTATGCTGCAGAAATCTTTGTGAGGTTGTGACGGGTAATCTTCTAGAGAGAGAAGTTATGCCGTCAGATCTCTTGTGTTGTGAGGTTGTGATGGGTAACCTTCGGGGAAGGTTATGCCATCAGATCTCTTTTGTGTGTGTGGGATTGTGTCGGGTAACCTTCGGGGAAGGTTATGCCATCAGATCTCAGGTCTATGCAGGGGCATAGAGGTGCATCAGTTGTGGGGTTATAGCATGGCTATGCCGCTAAACCCCAAGTGCATACTAACATGGTGGCGTGTAATGGCCCATGTGTTGAGTATAGCTCCGATGTAGTGAGATCATGGATGGCTATGCCGCCTGATCTGTTGAGGTTCCGGGGGTACTCTTCCGAGCTAAGGGAAGCTCTGCCGCAGAACCAGGGGTAGGCATTATGGCTTTGCCATATGCCGAGTATGGGAACATGTGTCCACATGTTGCCTAGGGAAGGTGTAGTCGAGCGCATTCTCGCACGTCAAGGCCCGACCGGATTGGCAGCCAAGAGGGCTGTGCATGATGGGAGGAAGACTCGGAGGATAACCTGGTCAACTGCCATGGCCGAGTATGGTACCATATGATGATATGGGATCCGACCAGACATTGGCATGGTGCGCCAGTAAGGCAATTAGACGGAAGGATGATCCGGGTACCGCGAAGGACTGTAGTGCCCGGGTGAAGGCGTCCATCTAGTTTATGTGTGATTCCGGGTGGGGCGTGAACCTTCACAGGCGTGGCGGGGAATGTGGCTGACTCACCTAGAGGCCTCACTGCATGTACAAGTCAAGTGTTCCGTCACTTGATTAGGGTGGCAATGCATATAGATTGATTGTTTGCATTGCATGGTTACTTGCATTTTGATTGCATGATTGTGTGTGTGATGATGTATTCTTGAGTTGATCGTACATGTTCTTGTTTGATTGGGGTACGGTTAGTCTTAAGATTATAGCATCATTGTTGCATTGCATTATTATAACTTTGAGGATGCAGGTGGCGGATGAGATCCCGCCTTTTTCTTTTGGGGTTTAGGTTTGGGGAATATCCATTGTATAGAGGGTCCCAGACTCACTGAGTAATATTAGATTACTCATTCCTTTCCTTTAATGTTTACAGGAAACCATAGAGTGTGAGATAGCCGGACCGCTGCAGACAATAGGCGCCAGAGTAGATTTGTGGTATGTTTTTGTAAAATGATAGTTTGTTGTTTTGTTTTGGAACTAAGGATCGATCCGCATATGTTTTATAAGTCGGATTTTGTAATGCACTCTGATATATTAATAAAAGGAAGTTTTATGTAAAAACCTTATGTTCCATGATATTAGCTTGGTCAGGGCTAAAACAACTCTTGGCCGGAGTACGGGTTGGCAAGCCTTAGGCTTTGGTCGAGAGGGTCGAGCTTGTGGGACGGGCTGACCTGGGCTCTGATGTGTTCTTAGTCTGGGATGGCCTATCTGGCAAACCTCGGCATTTTGTGGCGCTTTCCGGAACGTCTGTGCCTAGGACGGTTCGGGGGTGTTACAAATGGTGGTATCAGAGCATGGTTCATGATCATGCTCGGGAACAAGGATTTCAAAATGTTTTATTGAGTCATAAATGTGTCGCAAAAACTACCTTAGGTAATCTGGCTTGTCTGCAGTATAGATAAGTAGAATATTTATGTTGAAGTTAGCATTGTTCGATGTTGCTCTGATTGATCTTGCACGTTCTTGTTTGATTGTTGCATGGTCAGTATGGAGGTTATGGTAGCATTGCGCAATATGCTTTCTTTTAGGTTGTATAAGGATGTCGATCATCCGTAGTATAGTTGGATGTGGATCATCCTTAGGATAGTGTGTTGAGTGAATTAGGATACCCTAATATGTGCTTTGTGGTGATAGCTTGGAGCTATGAGTGACTGGTTTGTGGATGATGAGGGGTCGTGGTATGGTACTGGGCAAGAAGGGACAGTTGAGTCTGGATCACCAAGCTCAAGCTCAGAGTCATCAAGCAACTCGGAGTATTGGATTAGAGTGACTGACTTGGAACAGCCGACATCAACCGATCATGGTAGTAGTAGTGATTGGGAGAAGATGTGTGTCTCATACCGAGAGACAATGTGCAGCCTAGCACAATGGCGAACGAAAATGGCGAAAACATGACATGGCCAACTCATTACCCTGAGGAAGGAAGGATAGTGCCATCTACACAGATCATAGAGATCAGTTCGGGCGAGACTACACCAAACTCTTGGGATAGAGACAGTCCACCAAGTGTCTTACCATATATCCCAATGCCGCATGTATATGCACCGGGGTACGGAGTATACACATATACACCAACGGACGACAATCCAACGGATTATGTGAACCCTGTCATTGCCACTGGAGTAGAAAGTGAAGATCCAGCCATTGCAATTCAAGTCAACGGTGAAGCTTTCAAAAATCAAACGGAGGAGCCGGATGCGCCGGAATCAACATGGGAAGATTATCTTGGACTTCAGAACGTATCCCCAACGTATTGGACTAGCAAACTCAACGAGATTATCGGAGATACATCACCAATGGAGCATGGAGAAGGAAGTATATTTCAAGACCAAAGAGAAGTTAACGCAGCATGGTGTGCAATGTATGGAGAACCGATTGCACAAAACCAAATGGCGGGCAATGAAGCTAATTATCAAATACCGGATCTTAACCAAACCACGGAGGAAGGTACCGGAGAAAGTGAATGGCCACAAAACGAAGAAGGTTCAAGCCTTACAGAAAGGTTGGACAGGGTGATCGCCACAGAAATGGAGAACCTCAGAATGATGGGGAATGATCAAGAACGAGCTGAATCTAGCCATAGGGGAAGGCATCCCGACGACTTGCCAGGATGAGAGTACCACCACCGTCTCAAGTCACACTACCATGCGATCAATGTGGAAGGACGGGACCTCATAGCCGAGCATGTCCTAATGTTCGAACTAGATCCCGGATGAACTCAAGGCAGAACATCTGTCTTACATGTGGAGAGAAAGGACATTACTCAGCTGACTGCCCAAGGAATTGTCCCAGTACTAGTCGACCAACCCGCTCAACCACAAGGAGAGTCGCAGAGAGGCGACAAGGAAGTGGAAACCGTAGAGGATAGGGTAGAAGTAGAAACCCTTAACCACATGCCGAAAACAGGTATTTATGGGTTCTAACTCAAACTTTGAATGGTTTATTTTCATGCTTAGAGTAAGGTGGTTTGAGTAGAGTTTGAGTTAGGTGAAGTGGTAGTGACATCGTTTAGGAAACCCTGGTTGGGAAACGATGTGGTTGGAGGAGATTCCGATAGTTCTATTTCCAAGGGGGGAAATAAAACTAGTAAGGATATCCTCAGGATTAAGGTTAATTTGGTAGGGTAGATAGCGAAGTTAGGAGAACCTCGCTATAGTGGTCGAACCGGGATCAAGACCAACAAGGAAGTGTTGGTTAAGGTACGGTTTTGACATTAGGAAACCCTTGGTAAAAACCGGGATGGATGGTATGGGAGTGGAGACAAAGGGCAAGGAAGATCAAAGGAGATCAGTGGAGAGAGAGGATAGTAAGGAGGATCAGAGGAGATCAGTGGAGAGAAAAGACAGCAAAGAGGATCAGAGGAGATCAGTAGAGGAGAAGAATCTGCAAGGGACCGACGTGAAGACAGAGCAGAAGAAGGCAAGGCATCTTCAAAGATGGGGAGAGATTCCGGAAAAATGGAACGTTCCTAGTCTCTACACTTGGAATTCGAGGACGAATTCTTAGAAGATGGGGAGAATGTGATACCCCGTATCAAGAAATAGAAATTGACCGCGGATCATAATCTCAATTGTCCGGGACGGGGCGGTCAGCTTCAAAGGCAAAGAAGATCAAAACTCTGGGATTGGACGCCAAAGGAGTGGGATTGATTCCAGAGATCAAAACAAAGACTTGGGTCGAGATAGAATCAAATTCGACCGAGCAGAAGTGAAGATACAGCAAATTGTCCAGGCGGGACGATCATTATGCGAGTATGGGACGACACGACAAGACGACGAGATATCAAGGTCTTCCAAATCAAGAGGAGATGACTTTGGACGACATAAGAGATCATTCTAAGATGTTTGGTCGAAACAGAATGCAAATGGGACGAGCAAATTGAGAGATGGGACGAACGGCCATCAAACGAAGGATTCATCCCACGATGAATGCAAGAAAAGCAAATGTCCCCGGATAGAGGCATTCCGCACATTTCCAAGAAACTAAGGGAAAGCTTAGAAGCATGGAAACCACAAAAAGGAAGTATTGAAGAAATAATAAAATCAAGCATGACGGGGAAGCATGTCAAGCACGACGGAAAGAAAACCCTTCGGACGAGGAAACGTACGGATGGTGAAATCTTGTAAGGACGAATGGAATGGCGACACTCAGCTGCTTATCAAGGATAAGTTCAAGCTAAAACAGTAAGTATTTGACACCCAGCTACTCACATGGGACGAAAACCAACCAGAGCAATCACATAGCAACACCCAGCTACTTGAAGGGATACGAGTGCTCTTGATCAATCAAATGGCGACACCAGCTACTAGGAGATGGGATTCGCCATTCAGCTTCAAGATAAGGATAAGGAAGAGCTGAACCAGTAAGGGGAAGACACACAGCTACTGAGGTAGAGCCAAAACCGTTCAGGCCAATCATATAGCAACACACAACTGCTGAATGAAGACGAAGTAGGTTTAGACCAATTGGGCGGCAACACCAGCTGCTAAGGAGGAGAGTGAGCATGGATAAGCTTCAATAATGTCTAGTCCAGTCATGTAAGGACACTCAGCTACTCAGAAAGGGTAAGAATCCTTCAGACCAATCACACGGAGACATTGAGCTGCTAAATAAGGATGAAAGTGTTCAGGACGAATCGGGAAGCAACACTACCTACTAGGAGAGATCTGATTCGTGGATGAGCTTCAAGAGTGGATAATAAGCAAGTGGATAAGACCTAAAACGGATTGGATCAACCCTGAACCAATCGGATGGAAACACAGCAACATAATGGGACGAAATGCCTTTCCTCCAATCATGTGAAGACACCACCAGGTGGGAGGAGGTCGGTGCTTTGGATAAGCATCAGGACATGATAAGGACGTCATGTGGCAGTTTCTGATGTGGCCTAGGCGCCATCAAGCGAAGATACCTAGCCATAGACCGCTAGATGTCGCATTCTGAAGCGATGTAGGCTGTGAGCAAGCAAAGCTATGCTAGCCTAGCCTTGGGACGTGTCTTTCGCCAATTGTGGACGACTCCAGCAGCCAAGAAGCCTCCTGAACTTCTATAAATACGCCTCTCCAGCCCTCAGACCAAACCATCTCATCCCAAAGCTAAAGAGCACCTGAAAAAGAGAAAGAGAAAGGTTAAGAGAATTTTCTTAAGAAAGTTTTCTTAAGTGAGGTTAGATTAGTTAGTAGAGAGTTAGAGTAGGTCAATATCAAAGCTTAAGGAAGCTATGAGGATCTTGAGGTCATCATAAAGTAATGAGTTTGGGTTTATTTTATTTTGAGTCTTAGGTCTATTCTATTAGATCTATGTGTGTAGGTTGTATGAACACCAAAGCATAGGAGATGCTTTATGTTCATATTGTGAGTTCCGGTAGCTAGGTTATAGTTTATTTCCTTCTATCGTTTGTTAAGTATGTGGTATAACTCTCTAAACAATATAGTTTAGTAAAAATTGTAGGGAGTTATGCTGCATAAATCTTTGTGAGGTTGTGACGGGTAATCTTCTAGAGAGAGAAGTTATGCCGTCAGATCTCTTGTGTTGTGAGGTTGTGATGGGTAACCTTCGGGGAAGGTTATGCCATCAGATCTCTTTTGTGTGTGTGGGATTGTGTCGGGTAACCTTCGGGGAAGGTTATGCCATCAGATCTCAGGTCTATGCAGGGGCATAGAGGTGCATCAGTTGTGGGGTTATAGCATGGCTATGCCGCTAAACCCCAAGTGCATACTAACATGGTGGTGTGTAATGGCCCATGTGTTGAGTATAGCTCCGATGTAGTGAGATCATGGATGGCTATGCCGCCTGATCTGTTGAGGTTCCGGGGGTACTCTTCCGAGCTAAGGGAAGCTCTGCCGCAAAACCAGGGGTAGGCATTATGGCTTTGCCATATGCCGAGTATGGGAACATGTGTCCACATGTTGCCTAGGGAAGGTGTAGTCGAGCGCATTCTCGCACGTCAAGGCCCGACCTTGGCAGCCAAGAGGGCTGTGCATGATGGGAGGAAGACTCGGAGGATAACCTGGTCAACTGCCTTGGCCGAGTATGGTACCATATGATGATATGGGATCCGACCAGACATTGGCATGGTGCGCCAGTAAGGCAATTAGACGGAAGGATGATCCGGGTACCGCGAAGGACTGTAGTGCCCGGGTGAAGGCGTCCATCTAGTTTATGTGTGATTCCGGGTGGGGCGTGAACCTTCACAGGCGTGGCGGGGAATGTGGCTGACTCACCTAGAGGCCTCACTGCATGTACAAGTGAAGTGTTCCGTCACTTGATTAGGGTGGCAATGCATATAGATTGATTGTTTGCATTGCATGGTTACTTGCATTTTGATTGCATGATTGTGTGTGTGATGATGTATTCTTGAGTTGATCTTACATGTTCTTGTTTGATTGGGGTACGGTTAGTCTTAAGATTATAGCATCATTGTTGCATTGCATTATTATAACTTTGAGGATGCTGGTGGCGGATGAGATCCCGCCTTTTTCTTTTGGGGTTTAGGTTTGGGGAATATCCATTGTATAGAGGGTCCCAGACTCACTGAGTAATATTAGATTACTCATTCCTTTCCTTTAATGTTTACAGGAAACCATAGAGTGTGAGATAGCCGGACCGCTGCAGACAATAGGCGCCAGAGTAGATTTGTGGTATGTTTTTGTAAAATGATAGTTTGTTGTTTTGTTTTGGAACTAAGGATCGATCCGCATATGTTTTATAAGTCGGATTTTGTAATGCACTCTGATATATTAATAAAAGGAAGTTTTATGTAAAAACCTTATGTTCCATGATATTAGCTTGGTCAGGGCTAAAACAACTCTTGGCCGGAGTACGGGTTGGCAAGCCTTAGGCTTTGGTCGAGAGGGTCGAGCTTGTGGGACGGGCTGACCTGGGCTCTGATGTGTTCTTAGTCTGGGATGGCCTATCTGGCAAACCTCGGCATTTTGTGGCGCTTTCCGGAACGTCTGTGCCTAGGACGGTTCGGGGGTGTTACAAATGGTGGTATCAGAGCATGGTTCATGATCATGCTCGGGAACAAGGATTTCAAAATGTTTTATCGAGTCATAAATGTGTCGCAAAAACTACCTTAGGTAATCTGGCTTGTCTGCAGTATAGATAAGTAGAATATTTATGTTGAAGTTAGCATTGTTCGATGTTGCTCTGATTGATCTTGCACGTTCTTGTTTGATTGTTGCATGGTCAGTATGGAGGTTATGGTAGCATTGCGCAATATGCTTTCTTTTAGGTTGTATAAGGATGTCGATCATCCGTAGTATAGTTGGATGTGGATCATCCTTAGGATAGTGTGTTGAGTGAATTAGGATACCCTAATATGTGCTTTGTGGTGATAGCTTGGAGCTATGAGTGACTGGTTTGTGGATGATGAGGGGTCGTGGTATGGTACTGGGCAAGAAGGGACAGTTGAGTCTGGATCACCAAGCTCAAGCTCAGAGTCATCAAGCAACTCGGAGTATTGGATTAGAGTGACTGACTTGGAACAGCCCACATCAACCGATAATGGTAGTAGTAGTGATTGGGAGAAGATGTGTGTCTCATACCGAGAGACAATGTGCAGCCTAGCACAATGGCGAACGAAAATGGCGAAAACATGACATGGCCAACTCATTACCCTGAGGAAGGAAGGATAGTGCCATCTACACAGATCATAGAGATCAGTTCGGGCGAGACTACACCAAACTCTTGGGATAGAGACAGTCCACCAAGTGTCTTACCATATATCCCAATGCCGCATGTATATGCACCGGGGTACGGAGTATACACATATACACCAACGGACGACAATCCAACGGATTATGTGAACCCTGTCATTGCCACTGGAGTAGAAAGTGAAGATCCAGCCATTGCAATTCAAGTCAACGGTGAAGCTTTCAAAAATCAAACGGAGGAGCCGGATGCGCCGGAATCAACATGGGAAGATTATCTTGGACTTCAGAACGTATCCCCAACGTATTGGACTAGCAAACTCAACGAGATTATCGGAGATACATCACCAATGGAGCATGGAGAAGGAAGTATATTTCAAGACCAAAGAGAAGTTAACGCAGCATGGTGTGCAATGTATGGAGAACCGATTGCACAAAACCAAATGGCGGGCAATGAAGCTAATTATCAAATACCGGATCTTAACCAAACCACGGAGGAAGGTACCGGAGAAAGTGAATGGCCACAAAACGAAGAAGGTTCAAACCTTACAGAAAGGTTGGACAGGGTGATCGCCACAGAAATGGAGAACCTCAGAATGATGGGGAATGATCAAGAACGAGCTGAATCTAGCCATAGGGGAAGGCATCCCGACGACTTGCCAGGATGAGAGTACCACCACCGTCTCAAGTCACACTACCATGCGATCAATGTGGAAGGACGGGACCTCATAGCCGAGCATGTCCTAATGTTCGAACTAGATCCCGGATGAACTCAAGGCAGAACATCTGTCTTACATGTGGAGAGAAAGGACATTACTCAGCTGACTGCCCAAGGAATTGTCCCAGTACTAGTCGACCAACCCGCTCAACCACAAGGAGAGTCGCAGAGAGGCGACAAGGAAGTGGAAACCGTAGAGGATAGGGCAGAAGTAGAAACCCTTAACCACATGCCGAAAATAGGTATTTATGGGTTCTAACTCAAACTTTGAATGGTTTATTTTCATGCTTAGAGTAAGGTGGTTTGAGTAGAGTTTGAGTTAGGTGAAGTGGTAGTGACATCGTTTAGGAAACCCTGGTTGGGAAACGATGTGGTTGGAGGAGATTCCGATAGTTCTATTTCCAAGGGGGGAAATAAAACTAGTAAGGATATCCTCAGGATTAAGGTTAATTTGGTAGGGTAGATAGCGAAGTTAGGAGAACCTCGCTATAGTGGTCGAACCGGGATCAAGACCAACAAGGAAGTGTTGGTTAAGGTACGGTTTTGACATTAGGAAACCCTTGGTAAAAACCGGGATGGATGGTATGGGAGTGGAGACAAAGGGCAAGGAAGATCAAAGGAGATCAGTGGAGAGAGAGGATAGTAAGGAGGATCAGAGGAGATCAGTGGAGAGAAAAGACAGCAAAGAGGATCAGAGGAGATCAGTAGAGGAGAAGAATCTGCAAGGGAGCGACGTGAAGACAGAGCAGAAGAAGGCAAGGCATCTTCAAAGATGGGGAGAGATTCCGGAAAAATGGAACGTTCCTAGTCTCTACACTTGGAATTCGAGGACGAATTCTTAGAAGATGGGGAGAATGTGATACCCCGTATCAAGAAATAGAAATTGACCGCGGATCATAATCTCAATTGTCCGGGACGGGGCGGTCAGCTTCAAAGGCAAAGAAGATCAAAACTCTGGGATTGGACGCCAAAGGAGTTGGATTGATTCCAGAGATCAAAACAAAGACTTGGGTCGAGATAGAATCAAATTCGACCGAGCAGAAGTGAAGATACAGCAAATTGTCCAGGCGGGACGATCATTGTGCGAGTATGGGACGACACGACAAGACGACGAGATATCAAGGTCTTCCAAATCAAGAGGAGATGACTTTGGACGACATAAGAGATCATTCTAAGATGTTTGGTCGAAACAGAATGCAAATGGGACGAGCAAATTGAGAGATGGGACGAACGGCCATCAAACGAAGGATTCATCCCACGATGAATGCAAGAAAAGCAAATGTCCCCGGATAGAGGCATTCCGCACATTTCCAAGAAACTAAGGGAAAGCTTAGAAGCATGGAAACCACAAAAAGGAAGTATTGAAGAAATAATAAAATCAAGCATGACGGGGAAGCATGTCAAGCACGACGGGAAGAAAACCCTCCGGACGAGGAAACGTACGGATGGTGAAATCTTGTAAGGACGAATGGAATGGCGACACTCAGCTGCTTATCAAGGATAAGTTCAAGCTAAAACAGTAAGTATTTGACACCCAGCTACTCACATGGGACGAAAACCAACCAGAGCAATCACACAGCAACACCCAGTTACTTGAAGGGATAAGATTGCTCTTGATCAATCAAATGGCGACACCAGCTACTAGGAGAGATGGGATTCGCCATTCAGCTTCAAGATAGGGATAAGGAAGAGCTGAAACAGTAAGGGGAAGACACACAGCTACTGAGGTAGAGCCAAAACCGTTCAGGCCAATCATATAGCAACACACAACTGCTGAATGAAGACGAAGTAGGTTTAGACCAATTGGGCGGCGACACCAGCTGCTAAGGAGGAGAGTGAGCATGGATAAGCTTCAATAATGTCTAGTCCAGTCATGTAAGGACACTCAGCTACTCAGAAAGGATAAGAATCCTTCAGACCAATCACATGGAGACATTGAGCTGCTAAATAAGGATGAAAGTGTTCAGGACGAATCGGGAAGCAACACTACCTATTAGGAGAGATCTGATTCGTGGATGAGCTTCAAGAGTGGATAATAAGCAAGTGTATAAGACCTAAAACGGATTGGATCAACCCTGAACCAATCGGATGGAAACACAGCAACATAATGGGACGAAATGCCTTTCCTCCAATCATGTGAAGACACCACCAGGTGGGAGGAGGTCGGTGCTTTGGATAAGCATCAGGACATGATAAGGACGTCATGTGGCAGTTTCTGATGTGGCCTAGGCGCCACCAAGCGAAGATACCTAGCCATAGACCGCTAGATGTCGCATTCTGAAGCGATGTAGGCTGTGAGCAAGCAAAGCTATGCTAGCCTAGCTTTGGGACGTGTCTTTCGCCAATTGTGGACGACTCCAGCAGCCAAGAGAGGTTGGTGCTTCGGTAAGAGAGGTTGGGATGGGGGCGGAATGGCTGGTTGTATCCTCTATTACCATAGTTACCTCCTATGTAGTTGACTTCCTCTTGATTCTCTTCAGCTCCATCTCTCATAAATTCCATGAGAGGCTCTTCATTAGTAGCCAAAACATCATCAATGGCATGCACTCCTCGGTTGCTCTTTAGTAGTTGTGAGACCATGTTCCTCAACTCCAAGATTTGAGCTGATTCTGATGATGAGCTTGTGGTTCTCACTGCCCTATTGTATTCGGGGCAGGCATTGGAATCACTTGCAGCAAGATTCTCTATCAAAAGCTTGGCTTCCGGCACCGATTTGGTCATGAAGTTACCATTGCTTGCGGTGTCAAGTGAAAGCTTGTACTTGTGATCAATTCCATTGTAGAAGATATTCCAAAGGTTACCTTCTGAGAAGCCATGGTTAGGGCAGTCCCTTGCATACTCCTTGAAGCGCTCCAAAGCTTCATAGAAAGACTCCATTGGTGCTTGCTTAAACCCGGATATCTTACTCCTTATAGAGTTTGATCTTTGCTTGGTGTAGAATTGGTTTAAGACCTAAAACGGATTGGATCAACCC
The DNA here is from genome assembly GCA_026724425.1 of Erythrophleum ivorense. Classification (NCBI taxonomy): domain Eukaryota; kingdom Viridiplantae; phylum Streptophyta; class Magnoliopsida; order Fabales; family Fabaceae; genus Erythrophleum; species Erythrophleum ivorense. The sequence goes on from JAIUCV010000193.1 coordinate 1,211,853, forward strand.
TGAACCAATCGGATGGAAACACAGCAACATAATGGGACGAAATGCCTTTCCTCCAATCATGTGAAGACACCACCAGGTGGGAGGAGGTCGGTGCTTTGGATAAGCATCAGGACATGATAAGGACGTCATGTGGCAGTTTCTGATGTGGCCTAGGCGCCATCACGCGAAGATACCTAGCCATAGACCGCTAGATGTCGCATTCTGAAGCGATGTAGGCTGTGAGCAAGCAAAGCTATGCTAGCCTAGCCTTGGGACGTGTCTTTCGCCAATTGTGGACGACTCCAGCAGCCAAGAAGCCTCCTGAACTTCTATAAATACGCCTCTCCAGCCCTCAGACCAAACCATCTCATCCCAAAGCTAAAGAGCACCTGAAAAAGAGAAAGAGAAAGGTTAAGAGAATTTTCTTAAGAAAGTTTTCTTAAGTGAGGTTAGATTAGTTAGTAGAGAGTTAGAGTAGGTCAATATCAAAGCTTAAGGAAGCTATGAGGATCTTGAGGTCATCATAAAGTAATGAGTTTGGGTTTATTTTATTTTGAGTCTTAGGTCTATTCTATTAGATCTATGTGTGTAGGTTGTATGAACACCAAAGCATAGGAGATGCTTTCTGTTCATATTGTGAGTTCCGGTAGCTAGGTTATAGTTTATTTCCTTCTATCGTTTGTTAAGTATGTGGTATAACTCTCTAAACAATATAGTTTAGTAAAAATTGTAGGGAGTTATGCTGCAGAAATCTTTGTGAGGTTGTGACGGGTAATCTTCTAGAGAGAGAAGTTATGCCGTCAGATCTCTTCTGTTGTGAGGTTGTGATGGGTAACCTTCGGGGAAGGTTATGCCATCAGATCTCTTTTGTGTGTGTGGGATTGTGTCGGGTAACCTTCGGGGAAGGTTATGCCATCAGATCTCAGGTCTATGCAGGGGCATAGAGGTGCATCAGTTGTGGGGTTATAGCATGGCTATGCCGCTAAACCCCAAGTGCATACTAACATGGTGGTGTGTAATGGCCCATGTGTTGAGTATAGCTCCGATGTAGTGAGATCATGGATGGCTATGCCGCCTGATCTGTTGAGGTTCTGGGGGTACTCTTCCGAGTTAAGGGAAGCTCTGCCGCAGAACCAGGGGTAGGCATTATGGCTTTGCCATATGCCGAGTATGGGAACATGTGTCCACATGTTGCCTAGGGAAGGTGTAGTCGAGCGCATTCTCGCACGTCAAGGCCCGACCGGATTGGCAGCCAAGAGGGCTGTGCATGATGGGAGGAAGACTCGGAGGATAACCTGGTCAACTGCCTTGGCCGAGTATGGTACCGCAAAGGACTGTAGTGCCCGGGTGAAGGCGTCCATCTAGTTTATGTGTGATTCCGGGTGGGGCGTGAACCTTCACAGGCGTGGCGGGGAATGTGGCTGACTCTCCTAGAGGCCTCACTGCATGTAGAAGTCAAGTGTTCCGTCACTTGATTAGGGTGGCAATGCATATAGATTGATTGTTTGCATTGCATGGTTACTTGCATTTTGATTGCATGATTGTGTGTGTGATGATGTATTCTTGAGTTGATCGTACATGTTCTTGTTTGATTGGGGTACGATTAGTCTTAAGATTATAGCATCATTGTTGCATTGCATTATTATAACTTTGAGGATCCAGGTGGCGGATGAGATCCCGCATTTTTCTTTTGGGGTTTAGGTTTGGGGAATATCCATTGTATAGAGAGTCCCAGACTCACTGAGTAATATTAGATTACTCATTCCTTTCCTTTAATGTTTACACGAAACCATAGAGTGTGAGATAGCCGGACCGCTGCAGACAATAGGCGCCATAGTAGATTTGTGGTATGTTTTTGTAAAATGATAGTTTGTTGTTTTGTTTTGGAACTAAGGATCGATCCGCATATGTTTTATGATGGGGATTAAACTTTTCCCAATTTCTACCCCTTTTCTGCAAGTGCACAGATCGAGAGTAGCAACGGGTATATCGAACACAAGGACCAGTTAGTGAACTACAAGGTATGAGATTGAGATTTAGCTAGGAAAGCAATATGAGTTTGGTTGTTGTCACGTTGAAAGCAAGTAAAGAAAGCAAGTAAACAAAGCAAATAAAGTTGTAAATCTATGGATGGAAAGCGCTAAGCAATAGGATAATCTCGGGATGAGTGATTCAAGCAAGCAAGTTCGATTTGTTAGGGATTTAAGAATGTGTACCACCTAGAACTCAAGACACTAATTTAAATCTTTCCACTTCCGTGGCTCCGACCCCTATGTTGATCTATCTAATCGCTAAACTTTTGGTATGTCCTTAGATAATCAAACAAGCATTAATTCGATCAAGTCTCAATTGTTCACAACCTTTAGTAAATCAACTTCCGTAGTCTAAGAGAGATTGCCCACCAAATACTAGTTCAGGCGAATGATTCATCACTTCCGTGGCTCAAATCTACCTAGGATCATATGTTGATTGGCCAGATCAACACCAAGCAATGAACACAAGCAAAGGTGAAGAGTTTATGTAAACCCTAATTCTAGATATCAATTATTAAGCAAGCATGAACACTATCCTTTGATTTCCTATCACTTAACATGGTAACTACTCAGACATAGAGAAGGAAATCGAATTCATGTTCATAAGAACAGAGATCCGAGATCCTCTCTTGAAAGAGACGATGAAAGAAAGCAAAAACTATAAGAACTTTTATTGAAAATAATATTTTGTATCTCTATGTGTGGCTCTCTATTTTACAAGGCTAAAAAGATGTATTTATAATGCTTAAGAAGTTGAAGGGCGGCTTGACCTAGGTCTTGGTCGAAATATAAGAGGCGGTGTAAGTTTGGGCTTGAAAACGTGCAAAACGGGCTTCGGAAACGAGCCGGGTCGAGCGGGATACGTCGTGGTCGAGCGGGATGGTCGACCGGTCGGTCGGGCTGGTGCTCGGGTCGAGCTGGCGGTCGAACGGTCGCACGGGATGATGGTCGGGCGAGCACGGGATGGTGAAAGGAGGTCGGGTCGGACGAGGGCCATGGAGTCCCTGTCCGACCGGCTCGGTCGACCGGATGGGTCGTAGTCTTGAAGGAAGGTCGGGTCGGACGGGAGCCTTGGAGTCCCTGTCCGACCGGCTCGGTCGAGCGGTTTCTTTGTGTCAATGAAGGGTGGTCGGTTCGGACGGGAGCCTTGGAGGCCCTGTCCGACCGGCTCGTTCGAGCGGTTGGTGTAGACGTCCGGTTTTCGGCTGTTTTGACACTTGTCACTAAAATGATAATATCTTCCATTCTACACGTCCAAATTGCATGATTCTAGTTGCGTTGGAAAGCTAACTCATGTAGGCGTCGCGGCGAACTGGTTTTGGTGAAATCCATTGAGTAGAATGTTTTTGGGGCTCTTTCAAAGTTGATGCTGTGTCGTGGAGCGGCGTAAAGTCCAAATCCTGTGGTTTTGCTCCAAAATGCATCTTTTGACCTGAAATGACTCTTGGCACTATATATGCATAAAAACTACCTTTTAAAGCAAAAAGCCACGGTAAAACCATGCATAAAGTATATAAAAACGATGTAAAAAGGGTGTAAAATAGAGGTATATCAACTCCCCCAGACTTAGATCTTTGCTTGTCCCCAAGCAAATAGAATCCAAATCAGAGAAAGAGGCTTGAAAACATGAAAACTCACTTATCCTTTGGTACTTGTATCTTCCATTGCTCTGCTTTCACTTGGAGCAAAACTAACTTTGAATCTAGCCTTCCCGTACTGACCGTAAGCTTAGCGAACCATACCGGACCCAACAAATCTCATCCAGCACTCCAAACTTTCCATTGTCAACTCCTTACAGTATTTAAAACGTGCGGTCTTTATCAAGGGAGTATTGATCACAGAGCATTGACTCTTACCCATCCAAGTGTTTGCCAAGACAGTCCTTTTTAGCACATCCAGTTCCATTCCTCTCTCTCTCTCTCTCTCTTTTCTTTTGAAGGATCGATCTTTCCCTACTTTTCTAGGGTATCATTTTATTTTTTCTATCGATCCTTCTTCCCTTTGAATCTTTTCTTTTCTGGGAATATCATAGGATAGGCTTTTGCTTTTCCTTGTTTGAGTAGGTCTCCATAAGACAAGAAGGTGCAGACGTATGCATTCCTCTTGCTTACACGTTTTCCTTGTGCTTAAAAGCTTTTGATTTTCATTTTGCATATGAGAGAGAGGTGGACTGTATCTTTGGTGGACATGTCTCAACTAGACCGGGATGAGGAATCGGCTAATATGTATCTCAAGCCCCTTGACAAGAAAAATTAAAAGTTCAATTAGGTGGTGGAGTTGACTTTAGATCGTCCGGGTACCTTAGAAATCTTGCCAAATCAGTAGGTCGATCCACCCTCAGAGGTTCCGTTGGGCATTGTTCGGTGTCAATATTCGCCTTTGTGATCACAAGAGCTTTGGCATGTTAAGGTAAGCTCCTAGGATAGATCATAGTTTCCTAACTTATTTTGACTCAATAAAACAGAACTTTTGAAAAAGGTTGATAAGAGAAATAGATATAAGATGAAGACAAGACATGAACAAACGCATTAGTACCGACAATCCCCCCAGACTTAACTTGCACCGTCCCGGTGAAAGCAAATCCGATTAAGGGAGGTAAAAGAAAAAGGTAATAAGGCGTTTGTGAATGAGAGGAAAGATGTAACCTGATATGGTATTAGAAATCGAAGAATGGTGTGATGGATGATATGTCCAGCTACTATGTTGCTCCATAATGTGGATGAGATCCCGGCTTAGATGGTCAAATGCTGTTGCGCACCAGCAATGAGTTTAAAGGGCCGCCTGAGTGTAGGTGAAGTAGGATCATCATGTGGTAGAACAGCAAGTAGGCATGGGATGTGATGTGGTATGGGATGAAAGTGTGGTGGAATGGTATGTAAGTGAGGTGGGATGGTATGCAAATGAGGTGGGATGATATGCAAATGAGGTGGGATGGTATGCAAATGAGGTGGGATGGTATGCAAAGGAGGTGGGATGGTGTGCAAGTGAGGTGGGATGGTGTGCAAGTGAGGTGGGATGGTGGGTCGGCAAGAGGGGACACGGTCGATTGGGCGAGGCACCGGTCGACCGTCTTGGTCGATCCGACCATGGTGAGTGCTGCATTCTTCTTTCATGAGGTTTCTTTCTGCTTCTTTCATGCTGGATTCTCAAATTTCTGTATCCAAAACTTCAAAACAAAACTATTAAATGAAAACAAAGATTAAAAAGGGAGAGAAAAAACCTTATGGGTTGCCTCCCATACAGCGCTTGTTTATGGTCTTTAGCTTGACCGTTTGGCTCTTCTAAGAAGAAGTGGAAGGACATGGCCTGAGACAAAGCCTTTTTGTGCGTGTCCCATCACGTCCTTGTTGATGATCAGGTGGTTCTGGAGGTGGAGAGAATCGCGGATCAGTTTGCTGTGGACTGGTTTCACTTCCTCTAGAGCTTGCATTGCTGTTAAAACTCTGTTTCTCTTCTTCATCATCTTCATAGTCTTCCTCATACTCTTGATCTTCTTCTTCTTTTCTTACAAGATGTGATGAGTTTTCCTTGGAGATTGCTGTGATGACATTGCAAGGGAAAGGAGGTGGTTTGGGTGTGGGGCTTCTTTCTCTCTGGTTTTTAGAGAAAATAGATCCTTCTACAACTGACAGCCGGTTATAGATGATTCCAAGATGTTTGCAATTATCATCATTGAAGCTATGGGCATCAATGCTCTTGCTAAGTAGCTCATGGTGTTTTGCAGCAACATCTAGTTTGACAAGGTTGAGTGATCGATCATGGTCTTCCTTGAGTTGCTTGATATCTTTGTCAAGCTTGATAACTTGGTTAAAAAGAACATCCATCTTTTCTCCAAGGGTGAGCTGAACGTATTCGATCTTCTTCTCCATCTCTCTTGTACTTGTGACTTGATAGTCAAGGTACTCTTGTAGCATCTCTTCAAGCTTGGTTAGGTGTGGGTTGTGGGGTAATCCTTCTGTGGCTTGGGGTAGCTGCTTAATGTGCGGTGGAGTTTGGTGGTTTCTATAGGGTGGGTGGTAGGGTTTGAGTAGCGGCACATAGGGTTGTCCACGGGCAAACTTGTTGAGGAAAGCTTCTTTCTATCTTCTCCATGTCTTGAAATCATGTTGGGCAGAAAATCTAACCCACTCTTGAGCTCGGCCAGCTAGGGATGTTTGGAACAAGCTGATCTTCTTTGGGTTTTCTCCCAAACCATAGTAATCACAGAGATTTTCGAAATTCTCAACATGTTCTTGAGCACATTCCGATATGAAGTCATGGAAAGGATCTCTTACTACATACTTGATCAGGTCGCCATTGATGGACTCCGGTGGTAAAGAGGCATCATCTTCTTCTTTATAAGATTGGTTGTGGTGAGGGTAAGAGCTTTGGTTATACTTGGATTTGAAAGGTGGGTTCCTGCTGAACCTCTTCAAGAAAGCTTCTCTGCAGTCTAACCAAGTGTTGATCTGAAAAGGGGGAGACTATTGCGCCCACTCAAGAGCTCTCCCAGCTAAGGACATGCTGAACAGCATTAGTTTCTTCTCAAAATCGAAAATTCCATAAGAATCACAAAGACCTTCAAAGTGATCAATGTGTTCCAGTGCATACTCATTGTAGAGATCATGGAATTTGTCTCTCTTCACAAACTCAATCAGCTCCGGATCTATTTCTTCTTCTGGTGAGGCTAGAAGGTGTTCTTCTCTTTCATAGTAGGCTTGGCTAGACGTCTCCAGTTCGGCCGCATTAAGGTAGGGGAGAAGGTTCTTCTTGGTGTTCAAGGGTGCTAGTCCGAGATGACTACTGCGAGAATCCCATGAAGGTGAAATAGCTGGAGGGTTTGACATCCTCTTCTCTGTTGGACTGTCTCTAGGAGGAGATATGTGGCGTATAGGAATCGCCCTTATAGGACTAGGATTTCTCAAATCCTCTTCCATTTAGGAGAAAAACTTAAAACCTGAAAAATCAAAAACAAAAAAAGGAAAAACAAGATTAAATAACTTAAAACAGGAAAAACCTAGACTAGATCTCTTTCAAGAACTTGTAGGCACGATAATGGTCCCCGGCAACGGCGCCAAAAAGCTTGATGGGGATTAAACTTTTCCCAATTTCTACCCCTTTTCTGCAAGTGCACAGATCGAGAGTAGCAACGGGTATATCGAACACAAGGACCAGTTAGTGCACTACAAGGTATGAGATTGAGATTTAGCTAGGAAAGCAATATGAGTTTGGTTGTTGTCACGTTGAAAGCAAGTAAAGAAAGCAAGTAAACAAAGCAAATAAAGTTGTAAATCTATGGATGGAAAGCGCTAAGCAATAGGATAATCTCGGGATGAGTGATTCAAGCAAGCAAGTTCGATTTGTTAGGGATTTAAGAATGTGTACCACCTAGAACTCAAGACACTAATTTAGATCTTTCCACTTCCGTGGCTCCGACCCCTATGTTGATCTATCTAATCGCTAAACTTTTGGTATGTCCTTAGATAATCAAACAAGCATTAATTCGATCAAGTCTCAATTGTTCACAACCTCTAGTAAATCAACTTCCGCAGTCTAAGAGAGATTGCCCACCAAATACTAGTTCAGGCGAATGATTCATCACTTCCGTAGCTCAAATCTACCTAGGATCATATGTTGATTGGCCAGATCAACACCAAGCAATGAACACAAGCAAAGGTGAAGAGTTTATGTAAACCCTAATTCTAGATATCGATTATTAAGCAAGCATGAACACTATCCTTTGATTTCCTATCACTTAACAAGGTAACTACTCAGACATAGAGAAGGAAATCGAATTCATGTTCATAAGAACAGAGATCCGAGATCCTCTCTTGAAAGAGACGATGAAAGAAAGCAAAAACTATAAGAACTTTTATTGAAAATAATATTTTGTATCTCTATGTGTGGCTCTCTATTTTACAAGGCTAAAAAGATGTATTTATAATGCTTCAGAAGTTGAAGGGCGGCTTGACCTAGGTCTTGGTCGAAATATAAGAGGCGGTGTAAGTTTCGGCTTGAAAACGTGCAAAACGGGCTTCGGAAACGAGCCGGGTCGAGCGGGATACGTCGTGGTCGAGCGGGGCGGTCGACCGGTCGGTCGGGCTGGTGCTCGGGTCTAGCTGGCGGTCGAACGGTCGCACGGGATGATGGTCGGGCGAGCACGGGATGGTGAAAGGAGGTCGGGTCGGACGAGGGCCATGGAGTCCCTGTCCGACCGGCTCGGTCGACCGGATGGGTCGTAGTCTTGAAGGAAGGTCGGGTCGGACGGGAGCCTTGGAGTCCCTGTCCGACCGGCTCGGTCGAGCGGTTTCTTTGTGTCAATGAAGGGTGGTCGGTTCGGACGGGAGCCTTGGAGGCCCTGTCCGACCGGCTCGTTCGAGCGGTTGGTGTAGACGTCCGGTTTTCGGCTGTTTTGACACTCGTCACTAAAATGATAATATCTTCCATTCTACACGTACAAATTGCATGATTCCAGTTGCGTTGGAAAGCTAACTCATGTAGGCGTCGCGGCAAACTGGTTTTGGTGAAATCCATTGAGTAGAATGTTTTTGGGGCTCTTTCAAAGTTTATGCTGTGTCGTGGAGCGGCGTAAAGTCCAAATCCTGTGGTTTTGCTCCAAAATGCATCTTTTGACCTGAAATGACTCTTGGCACTATATATGCATAAAAACTACCTTTTAAAGCAAAAAGCCACGGTAAAACCATGCATAAAGTATATAAAAACGATGTAAAAAGGGTGTAAAATAGAGGTATATCATTTTATAAGTCGGATTTTGTAATGCACTCTGATATATTAATAAAAGGAAGTTTTATGTAAAAACCTTATGTTCCATGATATTAGCTTGGTCTGGGCTAACACAACTCTTGGCCGGAGTAGGGGTTGGCAAGCCTTAGGCTTTGGTCGAGAGGGTCGAGCTTGTGGGACGGGCTGACCTGGGCTCTGATGTGTTCTTAGTCTGGGATGGCCTATCCGGCAAACCTCGGCATTTTGTGGCGCTTTCCGGAACATCTGTGCCTAGGACGGTTCGAGGGTGTTACAATCAGGGCCTCTAAAACTAGATAACCGTTTGCAGAATCTACGTTTTTCTTCCTTAGACAGCCAATATGTAGCCGAAGGCAAGTACGTTTTCTTTCCACGTACCTCTGTATGAAGATTACTGCATATTCCAATGTCTTGTAAATCTTTTCGAGACTTAGGGCCATCCTTTGACTTGCTATTATGCATCACAATCGAAAGTAGAGCGTCTGAAACGTTCTTCTCGACATGCATCACATCGATGTTGTGCCGCACAAGCATATCCTAAGACACGAGTGAGCGGAAGTTTTAAAGCAATCAATGAGGAGTTCAAACATTATACATTATATAAAAGCCATGAGAAAACAATTTACCTTCCAGTAAGGCAAGTCGAAGAAGATAGATCTTTTTTTCCACCGCCACAAATCATTTTCTTCTTCACAATCTTCTTGTAAGACCACTTCATCTTCGCCTCCATCTATTCTTTTTCTTTTGTTTCTCTTATCTATTGTTTTTCCGAAATCATTCCTAAATTCCTTGAGAGTCTCAAATATCTCTGCTCCACTTTGAATTCTATTTGCAGTACCAAGCTCTTCAGTATTGTCAAACCAACTTTTTTTGCGCCTGTAAGGGTGACCAGGCCTCAAACGTTTCCTATTGCCCATGTAAACATGCTTACGACTGAACTTTAACCACCTGTGAGGTGTATCCTTTCCACAGACAACACAAGCCTGTTTACCTTCACTTTACAGCCTGCCAATGTCCCTAACGCAGGATAGTCTGTGATAGTCCACAACAACATAGATTTCAGATTGAAACTCTCTTTCAAGTAAGAATCATAAACCTCCATCCCTTCGTTCCACAAGTCCTTCAGGTCATCTATCAGTGGTTGCAGATACACATCGATGTTGTTACTAGGTGCAGTTGGTCCAGGAATCAACATAGTCAACATTATATTCTCTGCCTTCATACACTTAGTTGGCGCCATATTGTAGTTGACTAGCAATACAAGCCAAGTATTGTATTTCGTGTTTTGTATGGAGAACGGATTCATGCCATCCATTGATAAACAGAGTCTGAGATTTCTTGCTTCAGCAGCAAACTCTGGCCACTTATGGTTGATCTGAACCCAAGTTAATGAGTCCACAGGATGTCGCATAGTACCATTTGTACTAGCATTAGTGGAATGCCAACGCAAGTCCTCTGCCAGCCGTGGTGATCTAAATATTCTCCTTAATCTGTCTTTGATAGGAAAATATCGAAGAACCTTTGCTGGAATCCCTTTTTTCTCCTCGGCAGTGTGCTTATCCCTTTCCCATCTTGAATCACCACATCTTGGACAGCTTATATGTTCATACTGATTCCGATAAATAATGCAGTCATTTTTGCAGGCGTGAATGCTCTCGTAACCAAAACCGAACACCTTCAAAATTTTATTCATCTCATCAGTCGACTTAGGAAGGACATTGTCACCGGGAAGCATATCATGAACAAGCGTGAGAAGCTGATCAAAATAGTTTTCAGACATCCCACTCTCGACTTTTATTCGGTATTGACCCATGACTGCAGAGACCTTGGTGTAGTTAGGACACGTTGAGTAGAGTGGAGTTTCGGCATCCTCTAACTTCTTTCTGAAAGTAGAATCCTCCTCAGTGTCAACCTTATCAGATTGACCTTCATGCTCGTTGTGAGTTTCTTGATTCTCTTCTCTTGATGTAAACGATGTTCTAAACAGCTCGTAAGCTTCATTTTCAGATGGTTGACCACTAGTCGGCTTATCAGGCCTTGTTTCTCAATGTTTACTCCAAAACTGACTGTTCTTGTATTTCTGATCCATCCCTCTAATCACCAAATGTTCCAAAATCGTCTCCAACGACTGATGGCACACATTGCGACAATGCATACACGGACAGAACATGTGTGCAGGATTACCCAATCTCATAGAAGAATCATTGAAAAAATTAGTTGCTCCTTGTTTATACTCAAGACTAGCCCTACAATGCAATGAAAACAACAATCACTAGTTTATAATCTGCACATGTCTAATCAAGAATCAATGAAGATATGAGTAGACAAACAAAGTCGTACCTAGGTAACCAGACCCAAGCAATTTCTCCATGATACAACAGCTCCGAGGAAACGTGCATACAAGTATTTGTATCACAGATAATGCATTAAATCATAGCAACAATACGAAACTTAGATCGAAAGCATGAGTCTAAACTGATAAATATACCTCTCGGAGTTTCTTCACCTCTCCTAGATATATATCTTCCTGCATGTCAGATAAATCATTCCCATTTTGTCAATTAAACAAGCCACAACAGGAAATCAATTAAAAAAACTGACATTTTAACAATTTCACCTTCGCTACGGGACTGATAGGAGATGTCTTCAAAAACGAAGTGAAAGAGAGTCGTGGTTGAAGAGAGAATCGAAAGCAGATTGGTTGTATGGGTGTGTGAGATAGACTTTATCTTCAAATTCGAGGTTGAAGAGAGAATCGAAAGCAGGATAATTTATGGGTTTCTCTTTCGACGGTATGAATTGTTTAAGCGAAGAGAATCGAATTAAACGGAACAGAAAGGGAAAATTGATATAGGAAGTTTTACTTATTTATTTTAGGCAAATCATTAAGCCGACTTAGTCTTTTATTTCTCTATTTAAGGATTGCTAAACTCTTTGAATAATTCATTCATAATTGAAAGGAAAACATTCTCTATTCTCTTTGCATCTGTGGTTCTAGGTTATCTTCTTCATTGAAAGTTAGAGCTGATTCTTTGTTCTAAGCTCTTGCTTTGGTGATAAGAGAATCTGTGTTTTAGGAACACCGATTCTATCTATCCGGTTGAGTAATTGCAGGTTTTACTCTACCAAAGGTATCAGAGCTCACCGTTTCCCGGCCATGACAGCAGAAAAACGAGCACAAACGGCTCTTAAGGAGTCAATCATGCAGGAAACAGACGAAAAGTTGGACTCACGGTTCACCGCTTTGGAAAACAAACTTGACAAATCTCTTGGTGAGATGTTCGAAGCAATCCGCTTGATTTCTGAAAACAAGACATCATCGAGCACCCCAACTCCACCACTCGTCTCGGCAACGCACGAACACTCCCACTATCAGGATTCTACGCAAGGTGCACATCCCAATTATTCTGGTCTCACGCGATTGGGTAAAGTGGATTTCCCTCGGTTTGACGGAGATAAGATTAAAGATTGGCTGTTTAAGGTGGAGCAATTTTTTCCATCGATTCCACACCCAATTATTTGAAAGTTAAGCTTGCAGCACTACACTTTGATTGTCACGCTGCAACTTGGCATCAATCGGTGTTACAATCAGAGTTTGGCACTAATCTCTTGACTAATTGGAACAATTACAAGACACTGTTGAAAGAACGCTTTGAAGATGTTTTAGGGGATCCTGTTGCAGAGTTAAAGAACTTAAAAGAAACTGATGGGATAGTTGCTTATCATGAGAAGTTCGAACTCCTTAAAACTAGAGTGAACCTGACGGAGGATTACTTGGTTAGTACTTATCTAGCTGGATTGCAACTCGAAACTGAGATGCACATCCGAATGTTTCAACCTCAAACTGTGCGACAATGTCTCTTAATTGGTAGATTGTATGAGAAAGCTCACCCACAGAAGCCGGTGGTCTCGGGTTGGTCTAATCCACGGTTTTCGACTACAGGACACCAAAGTAAAGGAATTTTACCAATGAGGAAAGAAGTGACTACAATAGGACCGCGGAACAGAGCCCCAAGCAATGGAGCTCAACCAATGCCGTTTTTAACTCCAAAGGAAATGGCAGATCGACGAGCTGACGGCTTATGTTATTTTTGTGATGAAAAATATACTCCAGGCCACTATCAACTTAAGCACAAGAAAACACAGTTGTTCATGTTGGAAACTGATGCTGCTACAGAGGACGAGGAGAGTAACGAGCCGGTTCTCGAAGAGGAAGAAAGTGATCTAGCGCAAATTTCTGTGAATGCAGTGGCTGGCATATCAACTTATACAACAATGAGGGTTAAAGATTCCCATGGGAAGCGCACTTTGTTCATTCTCATCGACTCAGGCTCTACTCACAATTTCATTGACAAAAATTTCGCTGCGACATTGGGATGTTCCTTACAACCAGCGGGTATGCGAAGAGTGAAGGTGGCTGATGGTCGCATGCTTGGTATCGACGCTAAGGTGAATCAATTCAAATGGAATTTCCATCGTACTGAATTCACATCTGACGTCCTCGTGATACCACTTGGCGGATGTGACATGGTTTTAGGAGTTCAATGGCTGGCGACGTTGGGAACCATAACGTGGAACTTTGAAAAGCTTGAGATGGGGTTTGTGTTTCAGAAACAGAAGGTACTACTACATGGTATCAAGCCGGGGTCTGTGAGAGAGGTTAAGGCCAATAAACTTAATAAAACTCCATGAAGCAGAGGCGACTTTCGCGATGGTTTGTGCAACCGAGGTGAGCACCAGTAATGACGATATGATGCTATGCTCTTTGGAACTAGAAGCGACCACTCAGAAAAATCCTGCAATCGACGAGCTTCTCGAAGAATTTCAAGACATATTTCAGGCGCCAACTGAGTTACCTCCTTTTAGAGCAAATCATAATCATCGAATCCCTTTGATTGAAGGCTCTAATCCCATTAACCAGCGACCGTATCGATATGCCCTTTATCAGAAGAATGAGATTGACAAGATGGTGGAAGAATTACTAAATGCAGGCACCATACAAACTAGCTCAAGCCCTTACGCATCTCCGGTGGTGTTAGTGAAAAAGAAGGATGGTTCTTGGCGCTTGTGTGTCGATTACAGAGGATTGAATGGAATGACAGTGAAGGACAGATTCCCGATTCCTCTCATTGAGGATTTGATGGACGAATTAGGAGGGTCTAAGGTGTATTCTAAGATCGACTTACGAGCTGGTTATCATCAGGTGCGTATGGATCCTCATGACATCCATAAAACAGCTTTTAAAACTCATAGTGGACATTATGAGTACTTGGTAATGCCTTTCGGCCTCACAAATGCACCCGCAACTTTTCAGAGCTTGTTGAATTCGGTTTTTAAGGTATTTTTGCGACAATTTGTTCTCATATTTTTTGACGACATATTGATCTATAGTCCATCTATTGAGCGGCATTTGGTACACTTGAGATCGGTTTTTGAGGTGATGCAACGAAACCGCCTTTATGCCAAGAAGAGTAAGTGTTGCTTTGCTACGACTAAGGTGGAGTATTTGGGACATTATATCGAGGCTTCTGGTATTTCTACGGATCCTAACAAGATTAAGGCAGTGGCTGAATGGCCCAAACCTGCAAATTTAAAGCAATTGCGAGGTTTTTTAGGTTTGGCAGGATACTACAGAAGGTTTGTACGGAATTTTGGCACCATCGCGAGACCTTTGACGGTTTTAACAAAGAAATATGCTTTTAGCTGGAATGAGGAAGCTCAGACTTTGTTTGAGAAATTGAAAGAGGAGTTATGCCAAGCTCCTGTTTTAGCTCTTCCCGTGTTTGACAAACCCTTTGTGGTGGAAACGCTTGTGGAGATGGTATTGGCGCAGTTTTAATGCAGGACGGTCATCCTCTTGCTTATATTAGCAGACACTTGAAAGGAACTCAACTACATCTATCCATATACGAGAAGGAATTGTTAGCTGTAGTCTTTGCAGTCCAGAAATGGCGACATTACTTGTTACCAAGTCATTTTATCATCAAGACCGATCAGCGAAGCCTTAAGTATCTCTTGGAACAGCGGCTTAATACACCAATCCAACAACAGTGGCTTCCTAAGTTACTAGAGTTTGATTATGAGATACAATATAAGCAAGGTAAAGAAAATCTAGTGGCAGATGCTTTATCTCGCGTAGAAGGCTCGGAGATCCTTCATATGGCGATGTCAGTATTAGAGTGTGATTTGATGAAGGATATTCAGGTGAGCTATGATTCTGATGCAGAAACCAAACGCATTATTGAAGAGTTAAAGGTGAATCCGCACGCTAAACGACATTTTTCTTGGGTACAAAATGTTCTTCGACGGAAAAGTAAGATTGTGGTTCCCCTGAATACCACTTTGCGGAACACTATCTTACACTGGTTACATTGTTCAGGCAGCAGTGGTCATTCTGGTCGTGATGCCACTCATCAAAGGACCAAAGGCCTTTTTTACTGGAAGGGTATGTCTAAGGATATTCAGTCGTATATCCGAAGTTGCAGTGTATGTCAGCGGTGCAAGTACGATACTTCTGCTTCTCCTGGTTTGCTACAACCGCTACCTATACCTGAGACTCTATGGACTGATATCTCACTGGACTTCATTGAAGGTTTACCGTCTTCGTTTGGAAAAACAGTGATCTTTGTTGTCGTTGATCGCTTGAGTAAAGCAGCTCATTTCATAGCACTCAGCCATCCTTACACAGCTATGGTGGTGGCACAAGCTTTTCTGGATAATGTTTTTAAACTCCATGGATATCCACAGTCTATTGTTAGTGATCGAGATAAGGTTTTCTTGAGCGACTTCTGGAAGGAGCTTTTTACCTTACAAGGAGTTTCTTTGAATTACTCTAGTGCTTATCATCCCCAAAGTGATGGACAAACGGAGGTTGTTAATCGCTGTTTAGAAACTTATTTGCGGTGCATGTGTAGTGATAGACCTCACTTATGGAGCAAGTGGTTGCCCTTAGCTGAGTTTTGGTACAACACAACTTTTCATTCTGCCACTCAACTAACTCCTTATGAAGCGGTGTATGGCCAAGCTCCTCCAATCCATTTACCGTATCTCCCTGGTGAATCTAAGGTCGCCGTTGTTGCTAAATCATTACAGGAACGTGAAAATATGCTCTTGATTCTTAAGTTTCATCTCTTGCGAGCTCAACACCGGATGAAACAGTTTGCAGACGAGCATCGCTCGGATCGTCATTTTAATATCGGAGATTACGTCTATGTAAAGCTCCAGCCGTATCGCCAGAAATCGGTGGTCATGAGATCCAACCAAAAATTGTCTCCGAAGTATTTTGGTCCGTATGAGATACTTGACAGATGTGGAAAAGTCGCGTACAAATTGAAGCTGCCAGCCTCTTCACAAGTTCACCCTGTCTTCCATGTCTCGCAGCTCAAAGACGCTGTTGGTGATGTGCGTACGTCTACTCAATTACCATCTATTATACAAGATGTTTTGATCAAAGAACCTGAAAGCATTCTGGAGCGTAAAATGGTTCAAAGACAAGGTCGAGCTGCTACAATGGTGCTTGTTAAGTGGACAACTCTTCCTGTCGAAGAAGCTACATGGGAGTATTTGTATGATCTGCAGAAGCGGTTTCCAGCTTTCGAACCTTGAGGACAAGGTTCTTTGAGGAGGGGAGATTTGATATAGGAAGTTTTACTTATTTATTTTAGGCAAATCATTAAGCCGACTTAGTCTTTTATTTCTCTATTTAAGGATTGCTAAACTCTTTGAATAATTCATTCATAATTGAAAGGAAAACATTCTCTATTCTCTTTGCATCTGTGGTTCTAGGTTATCTTCTTCATTGAAAGTTAGAGCTGATTCTTTGTTCTAAGCTCTTGCTTTGGTGATAAGAGAATCTGTGTTTTAGGAACACCGATTCTATCTATCCGGTTGAGTAATTGCAGGTTTTACTCTACCAAAAATAGAGGGTTTCGGCTGGGATTTCTGTGAGAGAATCTCAAAGGGGGCGGAGATTGCGAGAAATGGCGAAGAATTGATAAGAAATCGAAAAAGCAATCAAGAACACGAGATAGAGGAAGACGATGAATAGTCGTCATTTGATTTGGGGGTTTAGGTTTTCCCCAAAATTTTTACTTTTAGTCTAAATTTTTCTAAGTGTGGCGGGTTTTTGATTTCTATTTTCCGCCTAATTCTATGATAGCGTTTCTCGATATGTTTTGCTATTACAGATTATATGTTAAATGAAAACGAGACAAATCATTATTAAAAATTACTTAGTTTTATATAGAGGGAATTATTTCAAATAGTCCACTCTCAGAATCTAATGACAGAAATAGACCCTCCATGTGCAAAATGTCAGGCCCAAGTACACATGGTGGGTCTATTTAAGCAATTAGTTTCTGAAAGTGGACTATTTAAGCAATCGCCCCTTTTATATATAATAGCGCATCGTAATAGACAAACGCTATCTAAAGGTAAAGGGGTAACTCTATTATAGCACTAAAGCAAAAAACGCTATGTTTTAGTGCTTTAAAAACACAATATTCTTGTAGTGAGCTCTTCTTTCTCTTTTGGTTTTCTCTAAAAAGTGACAAAGAAAAGCGGCTGGACGACTTATAAACGCGACACTAGGTTTCCAAACCTTAAACCAGCAAATCGGACAATTAAATTGAACCGGGAATTGAATTGAACCGATGGTGTCGAGCCACACACTCCCCTAGTGTCGGTCGACACCGCTTCCCAAAAGCGATAGATTGGTTTACGGATGTTACAATTCTCCCCCACTAAGCTGGATTCGACCTCGAATCCCAACATGACATTTCTACCACATACGCAAAAACCGGCCCACATGGCCAAACACTAGAGATCCTCACCTTATCCCCGAGACTCACTTCTAATCTTATGTCATATACCCGTTTCCAGACATCTTTACTCTTAACTCAATACTCTGCCGGAGAACACTATCTCCAAAGGACGTGTAGGAGAACACTATCTACCCTAGAGGAACACTATCCCCTCGATACTCACTACGCGACACACTAGCCGCTAGTGAGTAACCACTCTCGATCACTTATACTTGAGGTAGCGACCCTCTCGTATATGTCTATCAGAGAACACTATCTCTATCAGAGAACACTATCTCTAGTAAAGAGTTATTCGGAGTCACCACGACCCCTAGAGTAAAAATTCTGAAACGTCTATAACATATCTAAAAAGAATAGTCTCACGACCCAAACTGGTCAAACACTTGTAACATCTAAACACATAACAAAATATGAGGCAAAACTCCATCTCATATAACTCCAAAATGTATATCATACAACGAAAACGAAAATACATAAATCCAAAACCACAACAAAACCAAAACAGTGGAAATACAAAGATGAAAGAAGCTCACTCCACGACCTGCTTGTCGAACCACTTCCTAAACTTCAGCTTCATCTTTGCCTCTGGCTCCCAAGTCTCCTCCTCAGTACCACTATAGTCCCACAAGACTCTCAATAATGGCACTCTCTTGTTCCGCAGAACCTTAACTCCCCTCTCGAGAATCCTCACAGGAACCGCCGGAACTGTCATGTCTGGCTGAAGATCCACTGGAATCTCAGCCACTAACTCCTCTGAAGGACGCAGACACCTCCGCAAAATTGAAACATGAAACACCTTGTGAAAGGCGCTCATAATCGGTGGCAACTCCAACCGGTATGCCCCTAGCCCAACTCGCTCCACCACCGGGAACGAACCCATAAACCGCGGACTGAGCTTGTTCTCAGCTATGGACCTGTTAGGGCCCCTCAACACAGCCATCTTAAGATATACTCTATCTCCCACCTGAAACTCAAGCTCACGTCTCCGCCGATCTGTATAACTCTTCTGCCGATCTTGAGCCTCCTTCATGTTCAGCCTCAAGACATGGATCTTCTCCGTCGTCTCCTGAACAAAGGTAGCTCCAAAAATGTTGCGCTCCCCCACTTAGGTCCAGCATAAGGGTGTCCTACATGGCTTCCCATACAAAGCCTCAAAATAAGCCATGCCAATACTAGACTGAAAACTGTTGTTATAGGCAAACTCTGCCAAACACAGATGATCAGCCCAATGGCCACCCAAATCCAACACACACATCCTCAACAAATCATCCAAAGTCTGAATAGTCCTCTCTGACTGCCCATCTGTCTGTGGATGATAAGCCGTACTCATATGCACCTTAGTGCCCATCTCTATCTGAAATGCCCTCCAAAACTCTGAGGCAAATCTCGGATCTCTATCCGACACAATACTGGCTGGCACTCCATGCAGCCTCACAATCTCCCGCACAAACTTCCTAGCCAAGACAGCCGCTCCATCTGTCTTTTTGTTGGCCAAGAAATGTCCTGACTTGGTCAAACAGTCCACAATGACCCAAATAGCATCAAATATCCGTGAGATAGGCAATCCCACAACAAAATCCATGGTGATCATATCTCACTTCCACTCTAGAATGGGTAAACTCAGCAAAAGACCACTAGGCACCAGATGCTCTGCCTTGACCAAGGAACAAGTGTTGCACCTCGCAACCCAATCTGCCACATCTCTCTTCATCCCGACCCAGTGATAATACCGTTTGAGGTCACAGTACATCTTGGTCGCACCCGGATGAATCGAAAACTTGTTCGCATGAGCCTTTCTCAAGACCTCATGTCTCAACTCCTCATCCTTGGGCACACAAACCCGCCCACAAACCAAAATCATCCCGTTCTCCGAGACTTGATACTCAGAACCAGCTGCCCGCGAAGCATCAACCAAACTCTGATCACTCTGTTGAGCCACTCTGATCCTACTGAGTAAGTCTGCCTGATCAGCTGCCTCCAAACCCAAAGGCTCCTCTGAAATAGCACAAGGCGCAATGTACTAATCTCGCCGACCAAAGCCTCAACATCCTGCTCTCTAGCTGAATCGCCCCTCCGTCGACTCAATGCATCTGCCACCAAGTTGGCCTTGCCCGGATGATAAACAATATCCAGGTCATAGTCTGCCAGAAAATCCACCCAACGCGTCTGCCTTGCATTCAGCAAAGGCTGAGTAAAGATATGATGTAGACTCTTGTGATCTGTAAAAATCTGCACTGCATCGCCATAAAGATAAGACCTTCAAATCTTGAGTGCAAAGACCACTGCTCCCAACTCAAGATCATGTGTAGGACGGTTGCGCTCACTGCCCTGCAACTGCCTCGAAGCATAAGCAATCACTCTGCCCTCCTGCATCAAGACACAACCCAAACCAACTCCAGAAGCATATGTGTACACTACATAAGGCATCCTCGGATAATGCCAACATTGGTGTACTAGTCAACATCTCCTTGAGCTTCTCAAAGCTCTCCTCGCACTCCTGCGAGCACAAATGGCACATCTTTGCCAGTCAACCTCGTCATCGGCTGAGACATACTCACAAAGCCCTTGACGAACCTCCTGTAGTAGCCTGCTAAACCCAGAAAACTCCGGATCTCTGTAGTACTACTCGGTCTAGGCCAATCCCTGATAGCCTCAATCTTAGCCAGATCCACAGAAACTCCCTCTGCAAAAACAATGTGGCCAAGAAAACCCATCTCTCTCTGCCAAAAGCTGCACTTGCTCAACTTAGCAAACAGCTTCTGCTCCCGAAGCTTCTCCAAAACAAGCCTCAAATGCGTCGCATGCTCCTCTGGACTCCTCGAATATACCAAAATATCATCAATGAAAATGATCACGAACATGTCCAAAAACTCCCTGAACACGTCGTTCATCAATCCGATGCCAAGTCAATCTTGGAGAACCAAGTAGCACCCCTCAACTGATTCAACAACTCATCAATCCTCGGGAGTGGATACCTTTTTTTCATTGTGACTCGGTTGAGTCCCCGGTAATTGATGCACAACCGGAAACTGCCATCCTTCTTCTTCACGAACAACACCGGTGCTTGATATACCTCTATTTTGTACACTTTTTATATCTTTTTATATACTTTATGCATGGTTTTACCGTGGCTTTTTACTTTAAAAGGTAGTTTTTATGCATATATAGTGCCAAGAGTCATTTCATGTCAAAAGATACAATTTGGAGAAAAACAAAGGAAAAGGTCCTCAAAGCAGCTTCACGCACTATCATCCAGTTTGGAAGGAGCTAAAAAACATTCTACTCAACGGAATTCACCAAAGCCAGTTCGCCGCGATGCCTACGTGAGTTAGCTTTCCAACACAATTAGAATCATGCAATTTGACCATGTAGAATGGAAGATATGATCAATCTAGTGAAGAGTGTCAGACGAGCCAAAAACCGGACACACCGGTCGATCGCGTCTCGCTCGACCGTGCAGATCGACCCGGAGACTTAACGCCCGCGATCTGATCGATCTTCATCATCCGGACAACAAGCCCGCTCGACCAAGGCAGGTCGGACAGGAGCTTTAAGGCCCTTGTCCGACCCGACCATTCTTCACTACGCCATCCATCCGCTCGACCAAGGCCGGTCGGACAGGAGCTTTAAGGCTCTCGTCCTACCCGACCTTCCTTCACGACCACGTCTATCCGCTCGACCGCGACCGGTTGGACAGGAGCATTAAGGCCCTCGTCCGACCCGACTTTTCTTCACCTCCCGGAATGCGCTCGACCGACGCGCTCGACCCGAACCGCCGTCCCGACCGACAGTTCAATCGTCCCGCTCAACCACGACTATCTCGATCGACCCGGCTCGTTTCTAAAGCCCGTTTTGCGTGTTTTCAAGCCCAAATTGACGCCGACTCATATATTTCGACCAAGACCTAGGTCAAGCCGCCCTTCAACTTCTTAAGCATTATAAATACATGTTTTTAGCCTTGTAAAAGAGAGAGACCACAATAACATATTATTTTATCATTCAATACAAGTTCTTATAGTTTTTGTTTTCTTTCTTTGTCTCTTTCAAGAGAGGATTTCGAATCTCTGTTCTTATGAATATGAATTCGACTTCCTTCTCTATGTCTGAGTAGTTACCTTGTTAAGTGATAGGAGATCAAAGGATAGTGTTCATGCTTGCTTGAAAATCGAGATATAGAATTAGGGTTTACATATACTCTTCACCTTTGCTTGTGTTCATTGCTTGGTGTTGATCTGGCCAATCAACATATGATCCTAGGTAGACTTGAGCCACGAAAGTGATGAATCATTCGCCTGAACTAGTATTTGGTGGGCAACTTCTTTTAGACTGCGAAAGTTGATTTACTAGAGGTTGTGAACAATTGAGACTTGATCGAGTTAATGCTTGCTTGATTATCTAAGGACATTCCGAAAGTTTAGCGATTAGATAGATCAACATAGAGGTCGGAGCCACGACAGTGGAAAGATCTAAATTATTATCTTGAGTTCTAGGTGGTACCACATTCTTAAACCCTAACAAACCGAACTTGCTTGCTTGAATCACTTATCCCGGGATTATCCTATTGCTTAGCGCCTTTCCATCTATTGATTTACAACTTTACTTGCTTGTTTACTTTCTTTCTTACTTGCTTTAATCGTGACAACAACCAAACTCATATTGCTTACCTAGCTAAATATCAATCTCATACTTTGTAGTGCACAATCTGGTCCTTGTGTTTGATAAACCCGTTGCTACTCTCGATCAGTGCACTTGCAGAAAAAGGATAGAAATTGGGAAAAGCTTATCCCGCATCAGTGCTCCCACGGCGAAACACTCGGTCGAATGAACCCTTTGCTCAAAAGGTCCTCTAGCTGCTTCTTCAGCTCTGTCAACTCTGATGGCGCCATCATGTAAGGTGTCTTCGATATCGGAGCTGTCCCGGGCTCTAACTCAATCGTGAAAGGATCTAACCGAGATGGTGGCAATCCCTTCAACGACCGAAAAACGTCCTCAAAATCTTTGACAACCTAATTATCCTCCAAAGCCACCTCACCACTGGACTCTGTCATAGTGATCGTCGCCAAATAGGCCTCGCAGCCCCGCTCTAACAACTGCTATGCCTGAATCGCCAAAATCACTATGCTCCCCGAAGTCGGTCTCACTCCCTGATAAACCAACTTCCCTGCATCCCGCTCGAACACCACTCTGCCTCTAAAGCAATCCAGATGAACCCGGTAAAGGATAACCAGTCCATCCCCAAAATCACGACATACAGCTCCACCGGACTGATGACTAAGTCTGCTGGCATCGACTGCCCCACAATCTGCACATCAACGGCTCTAGCTCGGCCCGAAGTAGCCAGGAATCCTCCACCGGCCACCTTGACTAAACCCGCACGCTCACCAGCACTACTCTGGATGCCTCTACCCTCGGCACACTCCAGAGTAATGAAGAATTTAGATTCTCCCGAGTCAAACAAAACGTGAGACTCTACACCGCCAACTAACAAGGTACCTACACAATTCCACAAGTGTTGAGAACCCTAAAATTATATCATAGATAAAATAAAAGAAACACACAATTCACAACCACAATTCTACAATAAGAAATTACAAAGTTTGAATCAGAAATTTTACCTGTGATCTGGCCGCCCTGACTCGACTGACCCACCTCCGCCGGAGAGTAAACACGTGGCGGTGCTCCGATCTGACCCAACGGCTGCACCGCTGCGATCTGCGACACTGGCTGAGCCGCAAACGGCTGAATCGACGCGACTGAAGCCTGCTGTAACTTGGGACACATCGGCCTGAGATGTCCCGACTCCCTGCAGTGGAAACACACTCTAGTGTCCCGAGACGCGGCACTCCTGGGACAGCTAGCCACTCGGTGCTCCAGGCTCCCACAACCAAAAAACAGCCACTCTGGGCTTTCTGGCCACTCCCAGAAACCTCCTCAAACCTCCTCTTCTGGCCCTGCGCAGGCTTGCCGCCCTTGCCAGAACTAGAACCAACACTCGAACCCCACTCGGTGCTGCAGCTGGATAGCAGGAGCAACTGCAAGCGGCACCGCTACCCGACCAGCCTCCTCACGCTGATCCTCCTCAATCGAAGACGCCAACTCCACTAAGTCCGCCCTCGTAACGTACACACCACTCCGACACTGCTGCCAGATACTCGGACGAAGCCCCTGAAGAAACCTCTGAAGTATCCCGCGCTCACCGCCTATGCCGAGACCGACATGCACCACTAGTCTGCTAAACTCCGCGGCGTACTCGCGCACCAAACGGTCTCCCTGGGATAAGGCAAGGAACCTCATCTGAAACCGATCTCGAGCCTCCTACGGGAAGTATTGGGCGTCAAACTCCGCCACGAAGTCACCCCAAGTCCAAACTGCTCTCCTCCCCGCAATGGCTCGCCACCACAAATGCGCGTCACCACTCAGATAGTGTATAGCTATCTCCACCTGGTACTCCACTGGACACCTAATCGACTTGAAGTTCCACTCCAGTCTCGATCTCCACTTGTCGGCCTGCTCCGGACCAACACCGCCCTCAAAGTAAGGCGTCCCGATCCTCTGCATCTCCCTCATCATCTCGAGATAAGGTGGATGCCCCACAACCGTAGCACCATGCTGCCCAACAAAAGCCGCACCCGATTGACCAACAAAACCGGCACCCTGCTGTGCCCCGGCCACCGGAGGAACACCCGCCGCCTGCTGAGGAACCGCCTGCAGAAGACGTGCTAAGATCTGTGTCAGGATCCCCATAAACTGGTCACCAAGACCCTGAGCTAGGGCGGCACCTGCACCCGGGGCAGCCCCGACTCCCGCGCCACCACCGGCGCCCACACTGGCCTCACCCGCCAAAGAAACGGACTGGGTCACCGAAGCAGTCGCCACACTAGGCACTGCACTCTCTCCTGAATCCGCATGCGCTCCATGACCACGACCACGACCTCTGCCACAGCCTCTGCCACGGCCTCTACCGCGACCTCTACCACAACTTCGAGCACCTGCATCCACTCGCTGCACTACCAAAGTACAGTAGATGAGCAATTATTAAACATTTTAAACAATATTAATAATTACCACAATTATTAAATAACACTTTTTAATTATTAAATAATTTCCACAATTAAATAATAATTTTTAAACACTTAAAATAATTTCCACAATTATTTTTGAGTCAATTAATTAATTAAATTCACCATTTAATAATTAATTACGAATTAAACCACTTAATTTCAATTTAACCGGATTAAACCAGATAAACCATTATACATCAATCCAAAGTTCATAAATCAACTCCTTTGCGAGCCTATGGCCATGCACTCACCTTGGGAAGGATTGAGAAGATGAAAGGGATGAAGAACAGCACATAAACACCCTCAGATCAACCACAAAGCTCCAGAATCTCCCACAAACTCTCAGCTCTTCTTTCTCTTTTGGTTTTCTCGAAAAAGTGACAAAGAAAAGCGGCTGGACGACTTATAAACGCGACACTAGGTTTCCAAACCTTAAACCAACAAACCGGACAATTAAATTGAACCGAGAATCAAATTGAACCGATGGTGTCGAGCGACACACTCCCCTAGTGTCGGTCCACACCGCTTCCCAAAAGCGATAGTTTGGTTTACGGATGTTACATATATAAGGGCCAAAACCAGGACAACTGCTTCATAACAAAGCTAAAGCCATGTCAAGAAAACAACTTTGACCTATTTCCTTAACTTCTAATCAAGATTCACGGGTTAAAGACTTTTAACCTAAGAGAAGAAGTCATAACTCATTCCTGTGTGCACTACATAAGTTTCAATATTGTTGAACAAGAAAAACATATATAGATTAAACGGTACCATTAAAGCGTACCCCACGTAAACATCTAAGATCAGTTCAAAAAAAACAAAACATAACTTAGAAAATTTGATATAAGGGCCAAAACCAAAACAACTCCATTATAGCAAAGCTAAACCCATTGCAAGAAAACAGCTTTGACGTATTTTGGTAGCTTCTAATCAAGATTCACGGGTTAAAGATTTTTCACACAAGAGAAGAAGACACAGAGCTTCCTTGGTGAACGATGAGACAAACCATGTTTATTGTTTCACTTAAACCTTACAAGAACTTATAAAATCAAGCTTTAAAATTCCCAACTCTGAATGCTTAGAGTCTTATAGACCAATTAAAACAAGAGAAATCTCATTTTGATAACCCCAAATGTATTGATATTGCGATAGTACCGTACCATCATAGAAAATGGCGAGAGAATTACGGCTATTGGAGAAGAGAAAGCGAACATAGTAAGGTTCAAGAGCATCAACGACACAAGCCCATATATGTGCTTTGTTGGAGAAATATGGGATTAAGTTTTGATTCTTTGGCTACGGGAAACGAATTAGGACATCCATTGAATGAATTGTTAGTCTTATTATATTCTGAATATTGTTGCAGCATTTTGAACTTACTCGGTGATGCTGGGTCGGTGCAAGAGACAAATCCGATACTCGGTGATGAGCGGAGACTTGGAAGAAAAGAAGTCCTTTATGGAAATTTGGAGGAAAAAATTGTGAAAAAGACGATGTTGCAGAAGCCTTTCCATGGCGTCCTCCTTCTCTCTTGGTGACAAGCTCCGAGTCAGACGATTTCTCTTCTCCTATGACAAAGTTGAATTGCAGGTAATTCTAGAGGCAAATCGAGTGATACCAATGATCGACAAGGAGTTTCTTGGTAGGAAATCGAAGATGGATTGAAAAAGTATCAAAGAATTAGATTGGGAAAGTGAAGAATTTTCGATTCAGTTTGGAAAGTTTCACAGAAAACTTTGGTTCCATGGATGTTTACATAGAAAAAAATAATGTTGTTTTTCTGTTTTTACTAATTACATAAAACAAATTTTGTGGCTTTGAAGTGAAGCAACTCACTTATTAATTTACATATGGGTTTTGATCCAAATTTTGTTAATAGTTGCACAAACAAAACTTTCTTACTAAACTTTAATATACTCAAATAAAACTCTATTACTGATCAGAATTGAATATTTGGTTTCATCGATGCATGGTGAGATTAATTTACTAAATGGGCTGATATTTTGACCGCATATGGGATACAAATATATTTTTGTAAATTAATAAATGGGTTTAGGATCCAGAACAAAATATCAATTCTGATCACTTTTGTCAAAATAAAATCCAATTTAATGTTTACTAGGTGGTTGTTCCACACCTTGCGGGTTCAATATTTTTTAAATAAATAAATTAACGAAAGATTTTAATGTATAAAATATTACATTTTGTTATTGTGATATATATAACTTATTAAATTGTAAAAAGTATTTTACTCCATGGACATGAGCTATTTTAAAAACTAAAAAAAAATAATTTTATTATCCAAAAAAAAATCTACATAATTCAAAACATTATAATGAAATCTGAGAAAATTGAAACAAAAGAAACTATCAAAATTAATATGATAAAAACTTGAGTATTCATGCCAAACTAAATATTAAGAAGAGTTACTTATATAATACATTAGTCAATCTCATCTATATTTTTTTTGAACAACAACCAGTCACTGAAGAACGGACCCCCATAAACAATTAAATATTCAAACACAAAGCTATAGCAGATCATGGCCTTTTACTATCGTAATCGAAACCGAACCCTATAAAAAAATCAATACTCAAACACAAAGCTCCATGGTTAATCATTAAGCTGATCGTGGTGTTTACTATCGTAGAGAAATATATAGTTTGCTTCGTTATGGCTCTGATGGAGCGTGTTGGCGAAGAAGAAGAACAGCGTGATCGATTTTGTATATCAGTTCGGGTTTTATATTATATATAGAGATTTAAGTTTATGTTTTAGGTTTTTTTAAATTTTTATATTTATTTGATTGATTAACTTATTAAGATATTAACATGCAATAGACGATAAAGACATAATTTTTTTAAGCTTCATATGAATTTTTTGAAGATCCAAATCAATTAGAAAATTATAATATTATTAATTTATTAGGGTTTCGGGGGATTAGTTTTGAAAATCAAAATCATTAGAAAAATATATATTGCTAAAAATTTTATTAAGGGTATGAATGTAATTTTATGGCTGAGAACGAACGTGGTACCTCAAAACAAAATTCTGACTTCGCAAATAATATATTAGATTTCCGGAGGATGTTCTAATGGTGGTTTCAACTTTTAAATTTCCGACATATGTGCTATCAACATTACAATGTCTAACTTGATTTTATATTTATTGTCGGGTTTTTAAGTGAATTTATGTGGACTAAATGTTCAAACTGCTAAAATATGTATATGTAATTCTTACAATTCTGTAAATATAGGTAGGATCCACCATGATTCAACTTTCTCATACAAGGAAGGTAATGTAAATTATTTTTCCAAGTGTATTTTATATGTCTAATGTTTTACTTACAATCATGGCATGTAGGTTTTATATTTTTTTGAGTAAGATTTTACTTTTAAAAGTATCCTGAGTTTCACGTTTCATATAAATTTGTTTTTAGCATAATATATGCGCTCATATATTTTTGCTTGTGAAATAATTTATTTACCTGGAAGTTTTGTATATTGACTTTGTAACTCTAATTTGTTATCAATAAAATTCTTTGTTTGTCGGATAAAAAAAATTAGCATCGATTTTGATTTTTTTACACTGCAGATGAATTTTTGCATCTTTGTTGAAGGGAAATAGTAGTTCATCAACATTTATTTTTTAACATATTTCAGCCAACATAAATCTTTCATTAATTGTATTTTTTAACATATCTTCAACTACAATGTATCATAATATACGTTTTTGAAGTATTTTAGCCAAAAAATAATAATATAATTCCTCATTTATTAACCTTATTTATGTGACAGACGCATGGTTTTAAACAAGGAAATCCATGTCCTTCGGGTCTAGATTAGGAGACGAAGTCAAACTAACCAAACACTACCCGTGGCCGTGAGATTCAACCATGCATATACGATTAGGATACAAAGTCAAACCATGTAGAAATTATTGGTCTCCTTACATAGACTAAATATATACAACACTTAAAGCTCCGAAGCTGAAACCTGATTTTACAACTTAGGGTCCTTCAAAAAAAAAAAAAAATCCAAAAACTACTTATCATATATAAATTTATCAGAACAAAAGTATATTTTACACTACAAAAAATATAGGCCATTTGCGACGGAAAATTACGTCGCAAATGACCATTTGCGACGGAATTGCGAGGCAAGCATTTCCGTCGCAATTTGGTCGTCGCAATGAAAGTTCCGTCGCAAATCCGTCGCAAGGTTGCGACGAAATCAGTTCTGTCGCAAGTTTGCGATGGCATTTATTCCGTCGCAACTTTGCGACGGATTTACGACAATCAATATTCCATCGCAAATTTGCGATCGATTTGCGACGGAATATATTCCTTCGCAATTTTGCGAGGGAAAGTTTGCGATGGAACATGTTCCGTCGCAAGTTTGCGAAGGAATTGAATTCCATCGCAAGTTTGCGACGGAAATTGAATCCATCGCAAATACTAATTTTTTATTTTTATTTTATTTTTAATTTTTCAATTATTAAATTGGTTTTTAAAATTTTTTTTTGAATAATAAATAAATATAATTATAAAAACGAAAATCACATAAAAAAATTTAATTCAAATATCATTAAAAAACATTAAAAATATTCATAAATAACATTAAAAAAAAACGAAAAAACAAAAACTAAAATTCAGGGGATTGTCCGCTGGTTCTGGCCTGATCCGGTCCGCTCGGTCCGCCCTCGACTTGCTGCTGGTTTGGACGCATACGGGTCAAAATCTCCCTGAGCTTGGGATCCGAGGCGCCTAAGTAATCGAACACCTCCTCGAACGACTCAACCTTCGACTTTGTTGCTTCCAATTCTGACTGTGTTGCAATCAATTTATCCTGCAACTCAGCAACCTCGAGGGAATCTTGGAACCGACTTGAAGCGGAACCGCTCGCAGTATCGATTTGGGAGGTTAGAGAACCCCCCCCCCCCCCCCCCCCCCAAATCTTCCCCTTTCTACGGGGAACGGACTGAAAAACAAAAAAAAAACAATAGAATTAAGAAACCAACAAAATACATAAGAATGAAAATAATTTAAACAATATTATACAAATTTACCTGAATAAAAATCTTGTTCTTCATGGCCACAGAAGAAGCGGAAGCGATACTCGCCGGATCATCATTCTGAGTCAACTCTTGTAATTTCGAGTTGACATCATTGTAGAGCTCCTCAGACTCAACATCGAGGAAAGTGCCATCCGGTTTCCGCTTCACCTCCTCGAGAACTGCCAGCCAATCCATCTCGTAATCCCCTCGTTGCTCGGCCTATAAAATAAAAATAATTTTGATTTGATAAAAATGATTAAATATTAAAGAAATAAAAATATTTTAAAAAAATAATTTAAAAAAACTTACAAGGATTTCGCCGCGACGAAGGAATGAAGTTCGGCCGGATCGATGTGTAGATGATCTGCTGCTCTTCGCCCGAGCGGATTTGCAGTTGTCACTCCGTCTCAGGTGATCAGGATCCTTCCAATATGCAACCAAGCCCTTCCACACGTCCGGGCTAAAGTGTAGTGGCTTGGCAACATCTCCCTTGGCGAGCCACAACTTCTTCCACCGAGACACCATATCGGGCAACCGATCATGGACTTTGGCAATAAACTCCTTGTAAACCGTAGCGGTGATGGCAGAATCCCACTGATACGTGTGCTTAAACCAAAAAAAAAAAAAACAATAATAAAATGTTAGAAATCAGCAATAAGAAAATATTTTTCAAAAGTAAATAAAAATTAACATTATACTTACAGCAAAAGTACAAAACCAGCGTTGGAGAGCGGGTTCCTTCACATCCTTCCACCGGCCAAAAGCATCTTGGTAATATTTTTCAAAGATTTCCGTAACTGCTGAGGCGACGGATGAATCATGAGTGAACCTGAAAAAGAAAACAATACACTATAACATTATAAAATATACAATATAAAATAAAACAAAAACTAACAAAAATTAAAAAATATATACCAAAATGTTCTCGGTGGGCGGTGTGGATGAAGACGAGGGAGGAGATCATGACCGGGCTCATCCAAAATATCCCGAATAGCCGCATAAAATGGGGCTCTAGCGGCCTCAACCGCGGCCTCAACTTGGGCTGAAGGACGAGGTGGGGACGGAGACCGAGACCGTGTCGGCTGGTTCTGCTCCTGTCCCGTAGAACCATGGGAACTACTAGTTCGGGCCCCGGAACCCCCGGAACCTCCATGCCGACTGATGTGGGCCCGGGCTCCCTGCTGACTGATGTGGGCCCGGAAACCAACACGGGGGGTTCCTCCCTGACCCCCGGATCCGCCCCTACCCCCGGATCCGCCGGGACCCTCGGATCCACTCCGATCCAGAAACTCTCTGTAACTGTTTTCTTGATCCATCTGCAATAAATTAAAAAGATAAAATTAGAAGTAACAAAAATAATTTGAAACTAAAAATAATAATTCGCATTTTTTATATTATACCAAAAAACTAAAAACTATAAAAAACACCAATCAAGTTTTTCTGAAAACTAAAATCTACAACAAAATCAAAAACCAAAAATTCAAAAACCAAAATCTAAAAATCAAAAACCAAAAATTCAAAAACTAAAAATCATCTAACTAATTTAATCACATAACCAACTAATAATCACAAAACTAATTTAATCACATAACTAAACTAATCATTTAAATAATTTAATAATCTAATAACAATAATTTAATGATTTACAATAATTAAAAACATAAAATTAGAAGTAACAAAAATAATTTGAAACTAAAAATAATAATTTGAAAATAATAATTTGCATTTTTTATATTAGACCAAAAAACTAAAAACTCGAAAAAACACCAATCAAATTTTTCTGAAAACTAAAATCTACAACAAAATCAAAAACCAAAAATTCAAAAACCAAAATCTAAAAATCAAAAACCAAAAATTCAAAAACTAAAAATCATCTAACTAATTTAATCACACCAACTAATAATCGCAAAACGAATTTAATCACATAACTAAACTAATCATTTAAATAATTTAATCATCTAATAACAATAATTTAATGATTTACAATAATTAAAAAGATAAGACCTAGAAAAAACGGCGGTGGCTGAGAGAATCGACGGCAGATTTGAGACGGCGGCGGCGGTGGCGGAGATATCCGATACACGCGGCGGCGGTGAAGGAGACGGCGGCGTAGAAAAGGGAGACGGGCGGGGAAGAGAAAGGGCGGCGCCGGGATGAAGAGCGGAGGCGCGGTAAAGAGGAGAAGACGGAGGCGCGGGGAAGAGGAGAAGACGGCGGCGCGATAGGAGACCTGACCGGATCTGAGGCGGCGCCGGGATGAAGAGCGGAGGCGCGGAGAAGAGATGAAGCCGGCGGCGCGAAACCCAGAAGAAGAAGGAGAGAGGTCGGCGGCGATCGGGATTGAGCGAAGGAGAGAGGTCGTCGGCGTGTTTTTGTGGTAGGGAGGGGTCGGTTTGAGCGAAGGTCAAACCAGTGCGAGAATATATATAGAAAATATATTCCATCGCAATTCCATCGCAAAGTAGCGACGGATTTGCGATGGAAATGCCCCGTTCCATCGCAATTCCCTCGCAAGTTGGAAACCCTAATTTTTGCGACGGAATTGCGATGGAACAGGGCATTTCCATCGCAAATCCGTCGCAACTTTGCGAGGGATTTGCGAGGAAACTGTTGGAAAGACAAATCCGAACACGGTTAGGGTTTAGGACATATTCGTCGCAAATCCATCGCACACTTGCGACGGATTTGAGACGGAGGTGGAACATTCCATCGCAATTCCGTCGCAACTTTGCGACGGAATTGCGAGGGAAACTTGTTTAGGGTTTAGGGTTTAGGGATTTGACTACGGAGTAATAAGGGTTGTAGATAATGAATATATATGCTTATTAGTAGATGAATTTGAATATGAATATAGATATTGAACATTCATACATATATATATATATATGGTCGATGTTTCAACAAAACCGTTTGTAATGTTATATACGTCGTAAGCTTCAATGAGCTTGATATGTACGGAGTTCAAGAGAAACCTATTTTATTTAGTAAAAAGCTTTTTGGGTTGAATTATACAGTACAAAATAAGATTATATTACCCAAAGCCCTTGTTATACGAAAAATAGGAAACCCTAAACCCTAAAACTGTAATTTTTTGGGTTTTCATCGCAATTCCGTCGCAAGTTTGCGATGAACTTGCGATGGAAACCCAAAAATTTTATATTCCATCGCAATTCCATCGCAAACTTGCGACGGAATTGCGATGGAAACCCAAAATTTCATATTCCATCGCAATTCCATCGCAAATTTGCGACGGAATTGCGATGGATACCAAAAAATTTAATAATCCATCGCAATTCCATCGCAATTCCGTCGCAAAATTATCATTGTCACTTGATGACGGCGCTTCTGTTCACCGTACACTCTTCCACCGACTTCCTAAGAAACCCCAATTCCTCTCTTTTTTCTTCGATTTGCCTCTTAAATTCATCGGCTTTCATCACTAAATCACAAACCCGAGCTTCCGCTGCTTCAACCACTTTAGCCCTTTCTTCAAGTGCAAAGCTTTTTCTTTCTAACTCAACCTCGTTCGACTCTAATTCCCTGAACCTCTTCTCCACTTTTCCTTCCGCTGATTTTTTTCCATCTAGATGTCTTCTCGCTTTTCCAATTGCTTTCTTGATTGTCCGATCCACCACTTTGGTCGCTCTTCCAAGTGCTTTCTTGATTGTCTCTTTTCCAGCCAGGTGACTGACCACGATCAAACAGGATTAGGCGATCTCGACTCTAAAATAGGAGCGATCACCGAAGCAGAACCTACATTAGAGTCGAGATCGCCTAATCCTGTTTGATCGTGGTCAGTCACCTCGCTGGAAAAGAGACAATCAAGAAAGCACTTGGAAGAGCGACCAAAGTGGTGGATCGGACAATCAATAGAGAATTGAAAGAGCGACAAGACATCTGGATGGTAAAAAATCAGCGGAAGGAAAAGTGGAGAAGAGGTTCAGGGAATTAGAGTCGAAAGAGGCTCAGTTGGAAAGAAAAAGCTTTGCACTTCAAGAAAGGGCTAAAGTGGTTGAAGCAGCGGAAGCTCGGGTTTGTGATTTAGTGATGAAAGCTGATGAATTTAAGAGGCAAATCGAAGAAAAAGGAGAGGAATTGGGGTTTCTTAGGAAGTCGGTGGAAGAGTGTACGGTGAACAGAAGCGCCGTCATCAAGTGACAATGATAATTTTGCGACGGAAATACAAATTCATCACAATTCAAAATACAAACAACTTAAAATACAAAGAAAAACCTCAAAATTAATCAAAGTCATTTTCATCGTCATTTTCATCGTCTTTTTCAGATACGTAAGAGTTTTCACTGTGCTCCCGTTCTTCATCATCAGTCGCAGACTCTTCGAATTCATCGGCTTCTCCATCTTGACTTGAATCGTCAACGATGTCTTCAACTTCTCTGTTCTCGGGGTCAACGTGTATGATATTTTCACTGGATTCGATCGGGTTTGAAACTTCTGCAACTCTATCATGTTGCATGGCCACTTCATCGTCTAAACCAAATACATAACCTCTTGGATTGACCTTTATGACCGATAACCAAGTCTCCCGTCTTTGCCTGACTCGAGGATAAGGAATGAAACACACTTGCTCTGCCTGCGATGCAAGGATGAAGGGTTCGAACTTGGAATATTTCTGGTTTTCATTTACATCGGTGACACCTACCGTCTCATTTCTGCGAACCCCTCGACCTGGTGTCGGATCATACCAATCACATTTAAACATAATACATTTCAAGTTGATGATTCCTGGGTATGTGACCTCGATGATCTCTTGCAAAACTCCATAGAATTCTGTTTCGCCCGGGACATGAATACCATAATTTGCGGTCGACTTCCTCATGCCATGCTTGTACGTATGGAAAATGTACCCGCGGGTACAATACATTGGTGCTGTAGTGATCTTTCCTATTGGAGAGTTCACAATCTCATGCAGCCACAACGGTATTTGTCCCCAATGATAGCCCTTTCTCACCTATATAAAAACAAATGGTACAATCACACACATTAATTATATATAGTGTTAGGTTTTAGTTTATATATCACTAAATTGAATAGCACTTACATATAATTTTAACCATCCAGCTAAGTCACGTTCTTTAAGAAACTCATACTCATGCTCTTGTAAATCAGGGTATTCCTGGCGCATCAGATTATCAAATATGCTGCACAAAAATCTCGAGTTATATATATGTATATATATATATATACATATGATCAAATTAGGTTACCTCTCAAATTGGTGCACTTCATCCAGATTACGCAATATGTATTTGTGAGCCGCACTCAAATCTTCATGGTCCCACGATTTTTTCTTCAAATTTTCAGCATGTCTGCCTATTTCTTTGAAGATGCTGGGGACAACATGCCTATAAACAGGTGCAACGCCTCCATCATCGTATCGTCTCGTAGCAGTTCTTCTCGTTCTCACATTTGGACTAAAATAGTAAGACGCGAAGTTAGATGTTTCCTCTGTCAAACTTCCTTGTACGATGGATCCCTCAACTTTTGCAAGGTTTTTAGCCTTTCCCTTCAAGTGTCCCATAAAACGCTCGAACAGATACATCCACCTGAATTGCACAGGCCCCCCGAGATCCGCCTCATATGGCAAATGTACCGTTAGGTGTTTCATCACGTCGAAGAATGAAGGAGGGAAGATCATTTCCATGTTACATAACAAGAAAGCAATGTTTTTTTTTAACTTCTCTACCCCGTCTTCTGTCAGTGTTCGCGTGCAAAGATCTCGGAAAAACGCCCCAATACCTATAATATAATATACAACAAATTAATAAAAACATATATATTTAATTATATATGTACATATATAAACTCAATTAAAAGAAATGTAAATACTTGTTTACCAGCAATTGCTTCGTGGACATGAGACGGCAATAGTTCTTGTAATGCAAACGGTAGTAGTCGCTGCATGAAAACATGGCAATCGTGGCTCTTCATACCAGAAAATTTTTGTCCTTGCTCTATACATCGTGAGAATTTGGAAACATATCCATCCGGAAATTTGACATCTGAGGCCACCCAATCAAATAGAGCTCTCTTCGCATCTGCAGACAATCGAAAACTCGGAATTGGCTGTTTGCCGTCTCTAGTAATCTCCAACTCGCTTCTTTTGCATATTTCTGCTAAGTCCAGCCTCGATTTCATATTGTCTTTACTTCTCCCTTGGACATTCAAAATGGTATGCATGATGTTATCAAAAAAATTCTTTTCGATATGCATAACGTCAAGATTATGTCGCAAAAGGTGATCCTTCCAATATGGGAGTTCCCAGAATATACTTTTTTTGTGCCAATTGTGTGCTTGTCCATATCCGTCAGGCATGTTTGCAGTACAATGCCAATTGCCTCCACGTATGCATGTCTCCTCACCACCATAATAATCGATCTGATCAAGTAAATCCTGTCCCGTAAGATAATCCGGAGGGGGACCGCGAACAACTTTATTCTTCTTAAATAGAACCCTGTTCTTTCTGTACCTGTGATTGATAGGAAGAAAACGACAGTGACAATCAAACCAACAAGTTTATTCTTCGTAAATAAAACCCTGTTCTTTCGGTACCTGTGATTGGTAGGAAGAAAACGACGGTGACAATCAAACCAACAAGGTTTTCTTCCACGCCTCAGCTGAAATGCTTCTGTCCTACCCAAACAGTGTGGACACGATAGTCTTCCGTGCGTAGTCCACCCTGACAACATTCCATACGCTGGAAAGTCGCTAATCGTCCACAATAATACTGCGCGCATGATGAAGTTTTGTTGCTGCGAGTAATCAAATGTGCAAACTCCAGAATACCACAGTTGTTTCAACTCGTCAATCAAAGGTTGCAGAAATATATCTAGGGATCGCTTCGGATGCTTAGGACCTGGCACTAAAATAGTTAAGAACAAAAATTCTCGCTGCATGCACATTGTCGGCGGAATATTGTATGGCGTCAGTATGACGGGCCATAGCGAATATTGTCTCCCTGACATACCAAATGGACTAAATCCGCCTGTGCATAATCCTAGATAAACATTCCTGGACTCATGAGCAAAGTTTGAATGTACCGTCTGAAAGTGTTTCCACGCCTTTGCATCCGAGGGATGTGTTATCTCTCCATCATGTGAGGAATGTTCTGCGTGCCATCTCATTGACGCTGACGTCGTTTCCGATTGGTATAACCGTTTCAATCTTTCAGTGATTGGCAAGTACCACATACGTTGGCAAGGGACCCGCCTCCTTCTTGTAGTGGGTTTGTATCTCGGCTTCCCACAAAATCGACATTCCTGCAGCTTATCATCATCTTTCCAGAAAATCATGCAATTGTCAATGCATACATCAATCATTTCATAAGGCAACCCAAGACCCGCAACCAACTTCTGTATTTCATAGTAATTACCAGCAGAAAGATTATCTTCCGGTAAATACTCTTGAAATAGTCCAGCCCACTTATCCATGTTACTTTCGCTGTTGTTATCTTCACTTTTAATTGTCATCATCCTAGCTGCTAGTGACAATCTAGAAATTCCCTCTCTACACCCATCGTAAAGTGGTTGATTTGCAGTATCTAACATATCATAAAACTTTTGTGCTTCAATGTTGGGTTCTTCCAAAATTGCTTCCGCCGGATTATCAGCAAGAACATGTGTAGTTTCATGAAATGCATCTGTAACCATATCATGAAACCTATTCCCTTGCTGATACCCAATATCATTTCCCAATATATCAGGTTGACCATAATCATAGCTAGCGTTATAATTATGTTCTTCAACCCCTTGGCCCGAAACACTATTTCCCGCTTCATAGTGAGTAGTATTATAATGATTTTCCCCATGATAGTACCACACATAATAGTTTGGTACAAATCCTCTATTAAATACATGTGTTTTCGCAGTATCAACAGCTATATATTTTTTGTTCTTACATTTCTCACAGGGACAAAATATTTTACCAGTTTGCAGCGCCTGTGGTTGGTTTTGTGCTTGGTTAAAGAATCCATGTAATCCTTCAACAAACTCTCTCGTCACTTCGCCGGTCCATGGATCCCTAGGATTGTACATCCAGCTCCGTAACTCATATATTCCGTAACTCATTTTTAGTGTTTAATTTTTTTTTTCCTCTCTTTTTTTTTTTTTTTCTTTCTCTTCTTCTCTTTTTTTTTCTCTTTTTCGTTTTCTTTGTCCGTGAAAATGAATGAAATCGGGTTGGCTATTTATAGAAATCGAAATTCTTTTGCGATGTAATTGTACGACGGATTTGCGACGGAAAGAAATTTGCGCCGGAATAGCGACTGACTTGCGACGATTTTGCGACGGACTTGCGACCGAACAATTCCATCGCAATGAGTTAGGTGAACTTCGTTTAACACGTGCGTACCTAACTCATCGCATGTCGGCCAACCACTTTCCGTCGCAAATCCATCGCAATTTGCGACGGAATTGCGACGGAAATGCAGGATTCCATCGCAATTCCATTGCAATGTTGCGACGGAATTGCGATGGAATGGGGCATTTCCGTCGCAATTCCGTCGCAAATTGCGACGGATTTGCGATGGAATTTTTGGTTTAGGGTTTAGGGTATATAAAGTTCTAAATGCGGACTAATTAGCGTTTTATAGATTAATGTGTATGTTTATTAAAGGGTGAATGTGAATATGATAAATGTTATATATTGATAATACATTTGTACGTATAGTATACATATAATTCTTGTTTAACGAACATCTTCCTTAATGTTTAATATATCATAAGCTTAAATGAGTTTGATACCGTAAGGAGTTTAAGAGAAATATATTTTATAAGTGTAGATCGTTTAGAATTCAATTATCAGTTACAAATATAGGATTTTGTTATCGTAAACACTTTTCATTCCAAAAGAGGAAACCCTAAACCCTAAACCCTAAACCAAATGGCATGCGGCTATAAGCGAAAGTGCCGTAAGGACAAGTAAACGTTGTCTTCTCCTGATCGTTAGGATGAATGGGTATCTGGAAAAAGCCACTATATCCATCCAGAAAACAATAGTATGGATGGTTAGCAAGCCTTTCCAGCATTTGGTCGATAAAAGGAAGCGGGAAATGATCTTTACGGGATGCTGCATTTAACTTCCTATAGTCTATGCACATCCTATGTCCTGTAATAGTTCTAGTGGGGATGAGTTCATCTTGATCATTCTTCATCACAGTGATGCCTCCTTTCTTAGGGACGCAGTGAACCGGAGAAATCCAAGTGCTGTCGCTAATGGGATAGATAATCCCAGCGTCTAGCAACTTGAGAATCTCTTTCTTCACTACCTCCTTAAGATTTGGGTTAAGTCTACGCTGGGGTTCAATGCTGGATTTAGATTCATCATCTAAATGGATGCGATGCATGCACAGATTAGGTGAAATTCCCTTAATGTCATCCAGAGAATACCCTATAGCCTTTCTAAACTTTTTCAATTCAG
This sequence comes from Erythrophleum ivorense, assembly GCA_026724425.1. Classification (NCBI taxonomy): domain Eukaryota; kingdom Viridiplantae; phylum Streptophyta; class Magnoliopsida; order Fabales; family Fabaceae; genus Erythrophleum; species Erythrophleum ivorense. The sequence continues at coordinate 1,250,979 of JAIUCV010000193.1, forward strand.
TCAAGAGTGAATGCAATTCATCAGGAAGAAGGGCTGCATTTACAATGACAAGATATGTGGAATTGGGACCAAGAAATGCGTACCTGAGTTCTTGTGGCAGAGTTTTAAGGTCCACCTTTGGGGCCTTCAGCTCGGACCAATCATTAGGTTGGGGAATGCTTAACTCGATCGAGCTTGAGCTTCCTGGTTTGGAAGAAACCGGACTCGAGCTGTTCATCAAGGTTGACATCGAGTCTGACATGTTACCACTCCCAGTTGTTGTATCATTCACTGCCAACATCTCAGAGCCTGACCAACCCAAAAACTCAAATGGCTCCGACTCAGTTACTTCCTTATGTGAATCCAAGAGTTTCACATAACCCATACTCTCCTCATGCAGGAACCCAGATTCTTCATCCTTAGTTAAAGAGATTTGAAGGTGATCTGTCAAGGCTAGCTCTTCTAGCAACTCATCAGCGAGCTGGTCCAACTCATCAATATAAAAAATTGACCTTCTATTGTAGGTTTTCTCATGGCATCTGTAATGTCAAATTTCATGCTGAAGTCTCTACCCAGATTCAAGTCAATCTTCCCCTTTTTTACATCAAACACTGCACCAGCAGTAGCTAGGAAAGGTCTACCCAGAATCAGCGGATCCTTCGGTTCTTCGTCCATCTCTAGAACGATGAAGTCGGTGGGTACTTCAACGTTGCCCTTCTAGCATCCCAATTGGTAGCATTACTGATCGGTCTGCTAGTACCAAAGAGATCCTGCATGGTTTAAATTTCTCAAAACCCAGCCTTTTGGCGACAGAAAGTGGCATCAAGCTCACGGAAGCTCCAAGATCACATAGGCAATTGTTAAAGGAAAGGGGGCCTAGGGAACAAGGTAAAGTGAAGCTGCCAGGATCACCAAGTTTCTCCTAAACCACTTTTCTTTGTATGATGGAACTGCATTCGTGTGACAAGATAACCATACCCTGTACCTCCTTAGTTCTCTGAAGAACTGCATCTTTCAAAAACTTCTGGTAAGGTGGGATAAGCATAAATGCATCCAGCAGAGGCATCTTCAACTCAATTTCACTCATCTGTTTATCAAAAAGCGCTTGATATTTCTCTACTAATTGCTTTTTGAACCTCCCAGGAAAAGGCAGAGGAGGTTTGTAGGGTGGTGGAACAAAATGAACTTCTTTCTTCTTACTGGTTGGTGGTTGAGGCGGGATGCATCGAGTTGTTTCATCAGGTTGGGTTTTACTGCTCTGAGGCTGGTCTGACTCGGTCGAGTTAGGCCTGATGTTACTGCTCTGAGGCTGGTCTGACTCGGTCGAGTTAGGCCTGATGTTACTGCTCTGAGGCTGGTCTGGCTCGGTCGAGTTAGGTTTACGATTTTTCTCAACTTCGACCGAATCCTCCCCTTCCAGATCGTCAATGTCCTCATTGATTGTTGTGCTTGCTTCGTTGTTAGGCAGCTGTTTGCCACTCCTTAGCGTGATAGCATTGGCGTATTCTTTGGGGTTTTGGATTGATTTCCAAGGGAGTTGTCCAGATCGGTTTGGAGAAGAGTGTACATTGTGGTGTTCAACAGTGTCCATTCTTGAGTTCAGGGATTCAATCTTTGTGTTAAGCTCTGCGAGTTTCTTGCCAATATCCATTGCTCCATTTGATTGGCCTTGTAAAAGCTGCTGTAATAGAGATGTCATGTCAGTTGCTTGAGTCTGTGGTGCCTGGTTCCGCTGTGGAACAAACCGAGGTGGTGCTCCCAACTGTTGCTGCTGCTGATAACCGCCCTGGTGGCCTTGAACAAACTGACCTCGAGGAACAAACGGTTGCTGCTGAGGTTAATTCTGCTGCTGTTGAGGTGGATACACTTGATCCTGAGGATTGGCGACATTGGTATTCCTGTATGAGAGGTTGGGGTTGGCTTGGTAGTTGTAATAACCCTTTTGATACCCCTGGTTGTTCTGGACATAGCTGACCTCTTCAACTTGTTCATTCTCTGATGGTTGGACGTGAGTAAACTCATCCTCAGAGATGAAATGAACTTGTTTTATGTTGGATTGGGCAATGAGTAGTTTGTCCAGCTTCTCATTCAGAGATTTCACCTCCTTCTTGAGCTTATCATCTGACTCGATCGAGCCCCTGTTGGTTCGATCGTACTCCTCATTGTAATTCCCATCCGATCGAGCTATGTTCTCAACTAGCTCCCATCCATCTTCCACATCCTGGTTCAGGAAATCTCCATTGCTGGCTGTATCCAGCATCTGCCTATACCTTGGCAAGACTCCTCTGTACAGTGTGCTAAGCAGGGACTCATTGCTGAACCCATGGTGTGGACACTGGCTGGTGTAGCTCTTGAATCGCTCCCAGGCCTCAGAAAAGGTCTCTCCATTCCTCTGATGAAACCCAGATATTTCACTGCGTAGCTTAGCAGTACGGCCTGTTGAGAAGAATTTGGCGAGAAACGCCTTCTTGCAATCGTCCCATGTGGTGATAGAACCGTGGGGGAGTGTCTTCTCCCACTGGTGTGCTTTCTCTCCAAGGGTGAGTGGGAACAAGCGGAGCTTGATGGCATCCTCAGAAACGCCATTCACCTTTGTGAGGTTGCACAAACGATCGAACTCATCCAGATGGTCGATCGGATCTTCACAGGGCAAACCGTGGAACATCTTGTTCTTCACGAGATTGATCATACCGAGCTTGATCTCGAAGTGGTTGTTCTGGACCGGTGGTGGTATGATCCCCTGCCTCTGCGTGTGGGTATTTGGAGCATCCCCTGCTCCTATGTGCCGGACCGGCCTCGCTCGAGCTGGACCATTACCCTGAGGGTCTTCCATGGTGTCAGCTGGCTGCTCATTCTGTGCTTGCTGCCTTTGCTCTCTCAGCAATCTCTGAATCCGGTCGATGTTATCAGAATAGCTGATCAAGTTGCCTCTGCTTCTTGATCGTGTTTGCATAAACCTGAAAAGTCAAAGACAAAAACCCAGATAGCAGATAATCAAAGAAAAGTACTTGATCTAGCTAGCTAATGCAATTCTAAATGCAATCAAATTATTTCCCAACCGGCAACGGCGCCAAATTGATAGTAGGATTTTACTCTACTAAAGCAATTATCCTATTGCACTATCATGTCGATGTAGTACTTAAAGGAGTCAATCCAATTGGGAATACTGATGCTCTCTAGAACTTAACAGAAGCTTATGCAAGTCAAGGTAAAGGTGGGGTTTTGTTGATGCTTGTGTAACTAAAACATTTTGTCTAAATGAAAAGCTATTAAGGCGAGCTCGATCGAGTTAAGAGCAAAAACATGTAAAACCAAAGGTAGGTCGATCGAGTTAGTGTAATAAAAGCAAAGGTAGCTCGCTCGAGTCAGAGCAAAAGCGAAGTAAAACAAAGGTAGCTCGCTCGAGTCAAGACAAAAGCGAAGTAAAACAAGGGGAGCTCGCAAGGAGTCCTTCCTATAGGAGTCTTGTAGGCGGTCCTGTAGGCCCAGAGTGCTTCATCCAGCTTAACTGCCCAGTCTCTCCTTGAAACTCCTACAACCTTGTTCAAGATAGCCTTTATCTGTTTGTTGGAGACTTCAACTTGCCCACTGGTTTGTGGATGATAAGGTGTGGCTACTTTGTGTTTAACACCATGCTTCTTGAGAAGACCCTCAAACACCTTATTGATGAAGTGAGATCCCCCATCACTTATTACCACTCTGGGCACTCCATATCTGGGAAAAATGATGTTTTTGAAGAGTTTGATCACAGGCTTGTGATCGTTACTGACGCAAGCTATAGCTTCTACCCATTTTGATACATAATCAACAGCTACCAAGATATAACTGTTGCCATGAGAAGCAGGGTTAAATGGGCCCATGAAGTCTATTCCCCAAACATCAAATACTTCAACTTCAAGAATGGGGTTCTGAGGCATTTCATTTCTCTTGCTGATGTTCCCAGCTCTTTGGCAGGGATCACATTTAGATATGAAAGCTTGAGCATCTTTGAAAAGGCTTGGCCACCATAACCCTGCCTGAAGTATCTTCTGAACTGTTTTGAAGGTTGCAAAGTGTCCTCCATAAACAGAACCATGGCAATGCTCAAGAACTCCATTAACCTCCAGTTCAGCTATGCATCTCCTGAAAAGGCCATCAGAACCTTTCTTGTATAGGTAGGGTTCATCCCAGAAGTAGTGCACAACGTCTCTGAAGAACTTCTTCCTTCTGGCTCGATCGAGCTCAACTGGTACCTCACTGCAGACCAAATAATTCACAATATCTGAGTACCAAGGCAATGCCTTTTCCTCCAGCGCCTGAACCTCTTCCAGCTTCTGGTGAATCTGAATCCCTTCTTCTAAGATCTTGATCAGCATGAGCTGCTCTTCTGGCATTGAATCATTGATTGGGATGGTGCTCTGAATTCTCATCCTTGATAGATGATCAGCCACTCCATTTTCAATCCCAGGTTTATCAACTATTTCCATATCAAATTCTTGAAGCAGCAGAATCCATCGGAGTAGCCTGGGTTTGGTATCCTTCTTTGCAAGGATATGTCTAAGTGCTGCATGATCAGTGTAGACTGTCACCTTAGAACCCACCAAGTAACTCCTAAATTTCTCAAAGGCAAAGACTACTGCTAGCAATTCCTTCTCTGTTGTGGCATACTTCACATGTGCATCATCCAAGGTCCTGCTGGCATAGTATATGACATTTAGCCTTTTATCAATCTTCTGCCCAAGCACAGCACCTACAGCATAATCACTGGCATCGCACATGACTTCGAAAGGATAATCCCAGTTCGGGGCTTGCACTATAGGAGCAGATACCAGAGCTTCCTTGATGAGGGTAAAAGCTCTCAAACATCCATCATCAAACACAAAGTCTGTCTCTTTGCAGAGCAACCTGGTCAATGGCCTTGCCAATTTGGAGAAATCCTTGATGAACCTCCTATAGAATCCTGCATGACCTAGGAAGCTCCTTATATCCCTGACTGACTTTGGTGGTGCTAGCTGAACCATCACCTCAATCTTAGCTTGATCCACTTCTATGCCCTTCTCTGATATCATGTGTCCCAACACGATCCCCTTTTGTACCATGAAATGGCACTTCTCCCAGTTGAGGACGAGGTTGGTCTCTTCGCAGCGCTTAAGGACCCTGCACAAGTTTGACAAACAAGAAACAAAAGAGCCACCATATACAGAGAAATCGTCCATAAAGACTTCGACAGTGTCCTCAATCAAGTCAGAGAATATAGAGGTCATGCATCTTTGAAATGTAGCGGGAGCATTACAAAGGCCAAATGGCATGCGGCTATATGCGAAAGTGCCGTAAGGACAAGTAAACGTTGTCTTCTCCTGATCGTTAGGATGAATGGGTATCTGGAAAAAGCCACTATATCCATCCAGAAAACAATAGTATGGATGGTTAGCAAGCCTTTCCAGCATTTGGTCGATAAAAGGAAGCGGGAAATGATCTTTACGGGATGCTGCATTTAACTTCCTATAGTCTATGCACATCCTATGTCCTGTAATAGTTCTAGTGGGGATGAGTTCATCTTGATCATTCTTAATCACAGTGATGCCTCCTTTCTTAGGGACGCAGTGAACCGGAGAAATCCAAGTGCTGTCGCTAATGGGATAGATAATCCCAGCGTCTAGCAACTTGAGAATCTCTTTCTTCACTACCTCCTTAAGATTGGGGTTAAGTCTACGCTGGGGTTCAATGCTGGATTTAAATTCATCATCTAAATGGATGCGATGCATGCACAGATTAGGTGAAATTCCCTTAATGTCATCCAGAGAATACCCTATAGCCTTTCTAAACTTTTTCAATTCAGTCAAGAGTGAATGCAATTCATCAGGAAGAAGGGCTGCATTTACAATGACAGGATATGTGGAATTGGGACCAAGAAATGCGTACCTGAGTTCTTGTGGCAGAGTTTTAAGGTCCACCTTTGGGGCCTTCAGCTCAGACCAATCATTAGGTTGGGGAATGCTTAACTCGATCGAGCTTGAGCTTCCTGGTTTGGAAGAAACCGGACTCGAGCTGTTCATCAAGGTTGACATCGAGTCTGACATGTTACCACTCCCAGTTGTTGTATCATTCACTGCCAACATCTCAGAGCCTGACCAACCCAAAAACTCAAATGGCTCCGACTCAGTTACTTCCTTATGTGAATCCAAGAGTTTCACATAACCCATACTCTCCTCATGCAGGAACCCAGATTCTTCATCCTTAGTTAAAGAGATTTGAAGGTGATCTCTCAAGGCTAGCTCTTCTAGCAACTCATCAGCGAGCTGGTCCAACTCATCAATATAAAAAATTTGACCTTCTATTGTAGGTTTTCTCATGGCATCTGTAATGTCAAATTTCATGGTGAAGTCTCTACCCAGATTCAAGTCAATCTTCCCCTTTTTTACATCAAACACTGCACCAGCAGTAGCTAGGAAAGGTCTACCCAGAATCAGCGGATCCTTCGGTTCTTCGTCCATCTCTAGAACGATGAAGTCGGTGGGTACTTCAACGCTGCCAATCCTGATTGGTAAATCTTCTAGCATCCCAATTGGTAGCCTTACTGATCGGTCTGCTAGTACCAAAGAGATCCTGCATGGTTTAAATTTCTCAAAACCCAGCCTTTTGGCGACAGAAAGTGGCATCAAGCTCACGGAAGCTCCAAGATCACATAGGCAATTGTTAAAGGAAAGGGGGCCTAGGGAACAAGGTAAAGTGAAGCTGCCAGGATCACCAAGTTTCTCCTGAACCACTTTTCTTTGTATGATGGCACTGCATTCGTGTGACAAGATAACCATACCCTGTACCTCCTTAGTTCTCTGAAGAACTGCATCTTTCAAAAACTTCTGGTAAGGTGGGATAAGCATAAATGCATCCAGCAGAGGCATCTTCAACTCAATTTCACTCATCTGTTTATCAAAAAGCGCTTGATATTTCTCTACTAATTGCTTTTTGAACCTCCCAAGAAAAGGCAGAGGAGGTTTGTAGGGTGGTGGAACAAAATGAACTTCTTTCTTCTTACTGGTTGGTGGTTGAGGCGGGATGCATCGAGTTGTTTCATCAGGTTGGGTTTTACTGCTCTGAGGCTGGTCTGACTCGGTCGAGTTAGGCCTGATGTTACTGCTCTGAGGCTGGTCTGACTCGGTCGAGTTAGGCCTGATGTTACTGCTCTGAGGCTGGTCTGGCTCGGTCGAGTTAGGTTTACGATTTTTCTCAACTTCGACCGAATCCTCCCCTTCCAGATCGTCAATGTCCTCATTGATTGTTGTGCTTGCTTCGTTGTTAGGCAGCTGTTTGCCACTCCTTAGCGTGATAGCATTGGCGTATTCTTTGGGGTTTTGGATTGATTTCCAAGGGAGTTGTCCAGATCGGTTTGGAGAAGAGTGTACATTGTGGTGTTCAACAGTGTCCATTCTTGAGTTCAGGGATTCAATCTTTGTGTTAAGCTCTGCGAGTTTCTTGCCAATATCCATTGCTCCATTTGATTGGCCTTGTAAAAGCTGCTGTAATAGAGATGTCATGTCAGTTGCTTGAGTCTGTGGTGCCTGGTTCTGCTGTGGAACAAACCGAGGTGGTGCTCCCAACTGTTGCTGCTGCTGATAACCGCCCTGGTGGCCTTGAACAAACTGACCTCGAGGAACAAACGGTTGCTGCTGAGGTTGATTCTGCTGCTGTTGAGGTGGATACACTTGATCCTGAGGATTGGCGACATTGGTAATTCTGTATGAGAGGTTGGGGTTGGCTTGGTAGTTGTAATAACCCTTTTGATACCCCTGGTTGTTCTGGACATAGCTGACCTCTTCAACTTGTTCATTCTCTGATGGTTGGACGTGAGTAAACTCATCCTCAGAGATGAAATGAACTTGTTTTATGTTGGATTGGGCAATGAGTAGTTTGTCCAGCTTCTCATTCAGAGATTTCACCTCCTTCTTGAGCTTATCATCTGACTCGATCGAGCCCCTGTTGGTTCGATCGTACTCCTCATTGTAATTCCCATCCGATCGAGCTATGTTCTCAACTAGCTCCCATCCATCTTCCACATCCTGGTTCAGGAAATCTCCATTGCTGGCTGTATCCAGCATCTGCCTATACCTTGGCAAGACTCCTCTGTACAGTGTGCTAAGCAGGGACTCATTGCTGAACCCATGGTGTGGACACTGGCTGGTGTAGCTCTTGAATCGCTCCCAGGCCTCAGAAAAGGTCTCTCCATTCCTCTGATGAAACCCAGATATTTCACTGCGTAGCTTAGCAGTACGGCCTGTTGAGAAGAATTTGGCGAGAAACGCCTTCTTGCAATCGTCCCATGTGGTGATAGAACCGTGGGGGAGTGTCTTCTCCCACTGGTGTGCTTTCTCTCCAAGGGTGAGTGGGAACAAGCGGAGCTTGATGGCATCCTCAGAAACGCCATTCACCTTTGTGAGGTTGCACAAACGATCGAACTCATCCAGATGGTCGATCGGATCTTCACAGGGCAAACCGTGGAACATCTTGTTCTTCACGAGATTGATCATACCGAGCTTGATCTCGAAGTGGTTGTTCTGGACCGGTGGTGGTATGATCCCCTGCCTCTGCGTGTGGGTATTTGGAGCATCCCCTGCTCCTATGTGCCGGACCGGCCTCGCTCGAGCTGGACCATTACCCTGAGGGTCTTCCATGGTGTCAGCTGGCTGCTCAGTCTGTGCTTGCTGCCTTTGCTCTCTCAGCAATCTCTGAATCCGGTCGATGTTATCAGAATAGCTGATCAAGTTGCCTCTGCTTCTTGATCGTGTTTGCATAAACCTGAAAAGTCAAAGACAAAAACCCAGATAGCAGATAATCAAAGAAAAGTACTTGATCTAGCTAGCTAATGCAATTCTAAATGCAATCAAATTATTTCCCAACCGGCAACGGCGCCAAATTGATAGTAGGATTTTACTCTACTAAAGCAATTATCCTATTGCACTATCATGTCGATGTAGTACTTAAAGGAGTCAATCCAATTGGGAATACTGATGCTCTCTAGAACTTAACAGAAGCTTATGCAAGTCAAGGTAAAGGTGGGGTTTTGTTGATGCTTGTGTAACTAAAACATTTTGTCTAAATGAAAAGCTATTAAGGCGAGCTCGATCGAGTTAAGAGCAAAAACATGTAAAACCAAAGGTAGCTCGATCGAGTTAGTGTAATAAAAGCAAAGGTAGCTCGCTCGAGTCAGAGCAAAAGCGAAGTAAAACAAAGGTAGCTCGCTCGAGTCAAGACAAAAGCGAAGTAAAACAAGGGGAGCTCGCTCGAGTCAAGAGGTAAAACAGAGTAAAAACAGAGTGAATGAAGATAAAGCTCAAATGGAAAGACTTAAGATCAGGGATAGGGTTTAACAATCAGGGGAAACCTATGCCTAATCAGTGATTCTCTTTGCTAACAACATGATGATCATGCACACCCCTTGGCCAAGGATTCTCAAGGTCGGTTAGCTCACTATCGTGATGAAAACCGCCAGTCTGGTTCAGTCTCTTTAGCTAACTATCGTTAGTGAGACATGAACCAGAGAGCAATGAAAGCAGATCCATTTAAGGCCCTATGAGCTCCTTGCACAACCACTATCGTGGGACAAGTAAGCTAATCCTCTGTTGGGGATGATCAGACACTCAAACCAAGCTTGATAGGCCGGTGAATGTCCATGATCGAATCTGCCATTCTGCTGCTGGATCGCATAGAGCATAACCCAACAGAGAGGGATGAAAAGACTAAGACTTTAAGTAATCAGAGATTAAGCATAAGGATCCTCTAATCTAACCAATCCCTAATCCTAAATGATGGTTTACTCACAACACATTTGGCAAATCGAAATCATGTCAGAATGACATGAAGCAAACATAATATGAAAGATCAGATATAGATGAACAACTTTTATAAAAGGAATAAGTTCAAAATATCAATAACAAAGCATAAATCTACAATATGAAAAGCTTAAAACATAAAAGATAGTTTTTGTATCAGAAAAACTAAAAAGGAAAAAGAAGAAGAGAGAGGGAAGGTTTCAGGACTCAAGGCTTATATAGTCTGACTATTAGGGCTTCGGTCAATGGGGAAGGCTGAAGTCAACTCTCAGTAACCGCCTTAGTACAACTCGATCGAGTAGCTTGGTCGAGGCGCTTGGTAGGCTTAGCTCGATCGAGTAGCTTGGTCGAGTAGTCTTGGTTGGCCTAGCTCGGTCGAGTAGCTTGGTCGAGTAGTCTTGGTTGGCCTAGCTCGGTCGAGTAGTTCGGTCGAGTAGTCTTGGTCGGCCTAGCTCGGTCGAGTAGTCTTGGTTGGCCTAGCTCGGTCGAGTAGTTCGGTCGAGTTGGAGGCCATTTTCTTCCAATGCATTGACTTCGCTCCAAAGTGCTCCAAAACACCTGATAGAGACACCAAACATGCAAATGTATGCAATGCACTTCCTGAAACAACCAAGTATGCAAACTAGGGAGAAAGTGCAAAGAAATGCTACTAAAGATGGATGAAACTATGCAAAAGTAGTCTAAGTACGATGCTAATGGCGTATGAAATATGAGTGCATCAAGGACCTTTTGAGCAAAGGGTTCATTCGACCGAGTGTTTCACCGTGGGGAGCACCGGTGTTGTTTGTGAAGAAGAAGGATGGGAGTTTCCGGCTGTGTATCGATTACTGGGGACTCAACCGAGTCACTGTGAAGAGCAGGTACCCACTCCCGAGGATTGATGAGTTGTTGGATCAGCTGAGGGGTGCTACTTGGTTCTCCAAGATTAACTTGGCATCGGGTTATCATCAGATTCCGATAGATGAGGCAGATGTTCGGAAGACGGCTTTGCGGACTAGGTATGGGCACTTCGAGTTTGTGGTCATGCCTTTTGGTTTGACTAATGCACTAGCTGCATTTATGAGGTTGATGAACGACGTGTTCAGGGAGTTTTTGGACTTGTTTGTCATCATCTTCATTTACGATATTTTGGTCTATTCGAGGAGTGCTGAGGAGCACGAGACGCATTTGAGGTTGGTTCTAGAGAAGCTTCGGGAGCAGAAGCTGTATGCTAAGTTGAGCAAGTGCAGTTTCTGGCAGCGAGAGATGGGTTTTCTCGGGCACATTGTTTCTGCAGTGGGAGTTTATGTGGATCCGGCGAAGATCGAGGCTATCCGGGATTGGCCTAGACCGAGTAGTGCTACCGAGATCAGGAGTTTTCTTTTCTTAGCAGGTTATTACAGGAGATTCGTCAAGGGTTTTGCCACTGTGGCTCAGCCAATGACGAAGTTGACTGGGAAGGATGTTCCGTTTGTTTGGTCACCGGAGTGCGAGGAGAGCTTTACTAAGCTCAAGGAGATGTTGACCACTACACCTGTTTTGGCATTATCCGATCCGGGGAAGCCTTATGTGGTGTATACAGATGCTTCAGGGATTGGTTTGGGTTGTGTGCTGATGCAGGAGGGCAGGGTGATTGCCTATGCTTCGAGGCAGTTACAGGGCAGTGAGCGCAACCGCCCTACACATGATCTTGAGTTGGGAGCAGTGGTCTTTGCACTCAAGATTTGGAGGTCATATTTGCATGGTGGTAGGGTGCAGATCTTCACAGATCACCGGAGTTTACAGCATATTTTCACTCAGCCGATGCTGAATGCGAGACAGACGCGCTGGGTTGAGTTTCTGGCGGATTTTGATCTGGACATTGTCTATCATCCAGGCAAGGCTAACCTAGTGGCGGATGCTTTGAGCCGACGGAGGTATGATTCGGCTTTAGAGCAGGATGTAGAGTTATTGGTGGGCGAGATTAGCACTTTGCGTCTTTGTGCTATTTCGCAGGAGCCTTTGGATTTAGAGGCAGTTGATCAGGCAGATTTGTTGAGCCGGATCAGGGTGGAGCCGGATCAGTGATCAGAGTTTGATTGATGCGTCACATGTGCCGCGTTCCGAGTATCAGGTTGCTGAGAACGGGACTATTCTGGTTCGTGGTCGGGTTTGTGTACCCAAGGTAGAGGAGCTGCGACATCAGATTTTGAGAGAGGCTCATTCGAGCAAGTTTTCGATTCATCCAGGGGCGACCAAGATGTACCATGATCTCAAGAGGTACTATCATTGGGTCGGGATGAAGAGAGATGTGGCAGATTGGGTCGCCAAGTGCAACACTTGTTCCTTGGTGAAGGCTGAGCATCAGGTTCCGGGTGGTCTTTTGCAGAGCTTACCCATTCCAGAGTGGAAGTGTGACAGGATCACGATGGATTTCGTGGTTGGACTACCTATTTCGAGGACTCATGATGCTATTTGGGTCATTGTTGATCGGTTGACCAAGTCAGCACATTTTCTGGCCATTAAGAAGACAGATGGAGCTGCTGTTTTGGCTAAGAAGTTTGTGCGTGAGATTGTGAGGCTGCATGGAGTGCCAGCCAGTATTGTGTCGGATAGAGATCCGAGATTTACCTCAGAGTTTTGGAGGGCATTTCAGAGAGAGATGGGCACGTAGGTGCATTTGAGTACAGCTTATCATCCGCAGACAGATGGGCAGTCAGAGAGGACTATCCAGACTTTGGAGGATTTACTGAGGATGTGTGTACTAGATTGGGGTGGTCATTGGGCAGATCACTTGAGCTTGGTTGAGTTTGCTTACAACAACAGCTTCCAGGCGAGTATTGGCATGGCTCCTTTTGAGGCTTTGTATGGGAGGCCATGTAGGACACCCTTATGCTGGACCCAAGTGGGGGAGCGCAGCATTTATGGAGCTACTTATGTTCAGGAGACGAGAGAGAAAGTTCGTGTTGTGAGGCTGAACATGAAGGAAGCTCAGGATAGACAGAAGAGTTACGCAGATAGACGTCGACGAGAGCTTAAGTTTCAGGTTGGAGATAGAGTTTATCTCAAGATGGCTATGTTGAGGGGTCCTAACAGATCTATAGCAGAGAACAAGCTGAGTCCACGGTTTATGGGTCCGTTTCCAGTTGTGGAGCGAGTTGGACCATTAGCGTACAGATTGGAGTTACCTCCTATTATGAGAGCCTTTCACAAGGTTTTTCATGTGTCGATGCTGAGGAAGTGTCTTCACCCTTCAGAGGAGTTAGTGGCTAAGATTCCAGAGGATCTTCAGCCAGATTTGTCAGTTCCGGCAGTACCTGTGAGGATCCTTGAGAGGAAGGACAAGGTTCTGCGGAACAAGAGGATACCGCTGTTGAGAGTTTTGTGGTCTTGTGGCGGTGCAGAGGAGGAGACTTGGGAGCCAGAGGCAAAGATGAAATTGAAGTTCGGGAAGTGGTTCGACAAGCAGGTCGAGGAGTGAGCTTCTTTCGTCTTTGTGGCTTTGTCTTTTGTTGGTTTTTGAGTTTGGTGTTATTGTATTTCGTTTTCGTTGTAACGATTTACATTTGGAGATTTATGAGATGGAGTGTTTTCTCTTTTTCTGGGTTATTTAAAAGTTGTTTCGGATGTTACACACATTATTGACCAGTTGGTCGTGAGACAATTCAATCTTACTGTTATAGACATTTAAGAATTTTTCTCTAAGGGCTGCGGTCCTGAATAACTCATTACTTTTAGAGATATGGTTCTCTGGCAGACTTACCTGATGAGTGGGCGTCAGTGTGAGTGGCTTACCTGATGCGAGGGCGTCAGTGTGAGTGGCTTATCTGGGAGGCTTGGGCCCCAGTATAAGCAATGCCGGCCCATCTGGGAGGCTTGGGCCCCAGTTTGGGCAATTACATACTTGTTTTGGGAGGCTTGGGCCCCAATACAAGTTGTGTGATTTTTGACTTATTTTGGAGGCTTGGGCCCGAAATAAGTGTTTGGATAATGAGTTAAGAGGAAAATGTCTTGAGTGGTGCGTATAACTTAAGATTGAATGAGAGTCTCGGGGATCAGTTGAGGATTCCAGTGTTTGACCTTGTGAGGTCGGGGTTTTGGTCTTTGAGAGACGTGTATTGTTCGGATTCGAGGTCGAATCCAATTTAGTGGGGGAGAGTTGTAACATCCGTAAACCAAAGAAGCAGAGTTTTTCTTTGGTGTCGATCGACACCAGTGTTCAGTGTCGATTGACATCGGTCCGAATTCGCGAATCCGGTTTGAATTAAGTCGATTGGATTTCCGGTTTGGTTCAAGGGAACCCTAGGTTTCGCGATAAAAAGCCTTGGCCATCGAGTTTTTGTCGTTTTTCGGAGGCTAAAAGTCAAAAGAGGCGATTTTGGTGTTCTTGAGCGTTTTGGAGGATTTTTGGAGTGTTTGGTTGCTGTTTCTTGCTGTTCTTCATCTCTATCCCCTTCTCAACCCTTAATCAAGGTGAGTGCGTGACTGTAGGTCCGTGATTGATAGATGGGAAATTTTGTGTTGTTAGATTCGAATGTTCTTGAGTTTTTGATGGGTTTCCGTGATGATTTCGAGTATAAATGAGTGTTGAATCGTGTTGGTGGTGATTGGTTTGAAGTTTTATGTGTTTGGTGCTGTTTCGTAGCCTTCGGACTCGATCCGAGAATCGGGTGTCGATCGACACCAAGTTTGGTGTTGGTCGACACCAAGGTTATCAGTGACGATCGACACCAAGTTTGGTGTCGGTCGACACCGATGCTGGTTCGGTTTGGTTAACCGGTTTAATGGAATTGAAATTGAAAGAATGGTTAAATCTGGTCTAAATCGAAATTAAAAAGGTTTAATTAATTTATTTGATTAATTTGATTGGTTTAATTAATTATTTCGGTTTAATAATTAATTTTTATTATTACTTAATTTGGAGAATTATTTAATAATTAATTTGGAGATATTTAATTTGGGAACTATTTAATAATTTGTGGAAATTATTTAAAAGACTTAAAATGGTCTAGAAATTGCGTAATTGGCCTGTAGACAGGATGATCGTCTCACTGAGTATTTGTGATAATACTCACGTAACTCCATTCCAATGTGTTGCAGGTAAAGGCAAAGTGTGATCGCGGAATCGGGCCCGGAGGAAGAGGATGATAGGAATTTATGTTTATTGTTTTATTTGAATTCATTTAAGTTTTTAGACTTATTTGTTTTATTATTTGCTTCCGCTGATATTGTTGAATTTATTGATTTATTTATTTAAATACTTTTTAAGACTTTCGCTAGAATTGCTTAGTTTATTTATTTAAAAAAAAAAAAGGGTGTTAGTTGTTTCAACTCTGATTAATCCTGGCGGGAATTCGAAAATTTAAAAACCAAAGGGGCGGGAACCAGAAATTACTGGTTAGTAGACCGCAATAGAGGTCTACGAACCGTTTTAACCTAGCGTGAATCCCAAAATTTCAATCTGACAGCAGAAATTGAAACGTTTCGGTAATTTTGTGGTAGACCGTAGCCGTAGACCTCATTTAGACGATAGCCGAAAATAACCGGTTCAATTGTTTGCAATGATACTTAATGTAGACTTATTCGGTAAACTTATTCGGTAGACGTATTCGGTAGACTTCGTATATTTAACCGACTTTTATAATTAAACCGGAAAATTGACCTTCATATATAAGGAGAGTTTAACCTAATTGTGTTTAAAAAGGAAATACCTCTCTCTCTCTAAAACACGCCTCCCTCTCCTCTCTCTCTTGAATCTCCGCCCATCTTGTTCTTCATCTCTATCACCGTTTAAACAACTTTCTCACCGGATATTTCTCCACCTCCAGTCTCTAGCCGCCGTCTTATGCACCGGTAAGTCATTTATCTTCTCTCCAGAACAAATCTAAATCAGATCTGAGATGCAGCATAATGTATTTTCTTAATTTTCTAGATCTGAGCACCAAAGCAGCTTTAGAGAGAGGAAGGAGGGTCCGAGCACAGATGAGACGCCTTTGAGGTCGGGTCTTTCAGGAGAGTTTTGAACTGTTTTGCCGTCTGTTTTCTTAGATCTACTCTGGAATTCTCTAGATCTAAAGTTTTGCTGCCGTAAGTCTCTCCTCTTCTTCTCCAACTTTAACTATTTCTCTTTTTATCAGCTCGTTGTGTATTTTTCGGATTTGAAATGAAGAATAAAGTTGATTAAAATGAGAAAATTTGGATTTTGTGGAATTTTGCAGGAAAGCTACAGAGGAAATCAGCTCCTGCCATGCGCAGAGGTAGGTCTACTGAATAGGTCTACTGATAATGTCTACTAAATAGGTCTACTGATAATGTCTACTAAATAGGTCTACTAAAAATGTATACTGAAAATGGCTTTGGTGTTATTGGAACAATCTGTTGAGAGTTGTGTCCATATAGCAAAATAGGGTTATTTATTTATTACTGTTAAGGTTTATTCTTGATTCTGCATAGTTTTTCTTATCAGTGGGGTTTGCAAAATGAGCTGAAGAGGAATGAATTATCTGCTTTCTGTTTGTTTCATGTCTTGCTTAAGCTTAATTGCAAAGTCTTCATATATTGACTTGTTATTTTGGCTTGAACTGGTTTTGCTATACTCTTGATAGATTCTGTTTTTTTACAGGCTTTACAATAAACATTTTTCAATCATTTGGGGTGGTAGAGAGCTCAGATAAATGGACATTCTATGGGTAATTTTTGTTTTGAAAATTCAGAAGCCATGAAAGGTTCAACCTCGACAAGACCAGCTATTTTTGCAATGTAAAACCCCACAAAAAATGGTAATTTCTCCCCTTTCGCTTGCGTTGAAATGTGATTTGTGCTGAACAATTATGTGTTTTCTTTGTTTTTATGTGATTTGTTTTGTGCATCAGAATCAAGACAAGACAAGATGTTGGATCAGAGTCGAGACAAGATGTTGGAATCTCGTTCTTGGAAATGTCGAGAACCTTTCATGGCCATAATTTTTTAATGATTCTCTTTATGTCAAAATGCTTCTAAATTATGTTAAAACATTGTCATCAAGGAAACAAAGTGTGTTTTAACAAAAGGATTTATGTAACATCAAACATATTTATAGATGTGCATAACTTATGTCTTAATTCCATTAATCTTTAAGAATCATAATTTTGAAATTGTCTCCTTATACAAGCTAACAACTTGTCTCCATAACTATGGTATTGACGTATCATTCATGATTAAACTTTTCTTTATCACCAAATTTTCATACTTAAAAGAAAAAAATACATATCGAGACTTAACTCAGTAATGGTAACGGATATCATAGCTTTAGTAATCGTCAATACCATAGCATTAGTAGCTATACTTCCATATCCAACATACAACATATAGTCAACTTACCATCCCGCAAGTAGAACATTCTCCCTCTTTTTCCTTTATCCACATCAAATTGCCATGGCATGTCTTCTATCATCAGCCATTTTCCATAGACGGAAGCTAAACAAACCATTTTCTGCAACCAAAACAAACTAAACAACATAAGCGGATTAGTAGACAATACGCGTATACCAACTGTGTAGACCTCAACATCGGTCTACCGAAAAATTAAGCTAGTTAACTAATTTAAAAGAAAACCGAATAGAGCCTTAATTACAGCGAATGAACATTTGAAACTCATATATAAGCAAGTAAACAAGTAAAAACAACTAACTGTTCAAGAAAAGTTTCAAAATACTTGATATATTGATCAGAAAAACGATTTAAAAAAAACACATAATAGTAGACCTCGTAAGTAGACCTACTTAGAAGACCGACATTAAACCTGAAAGGTAGATCTCCGAGAAGGTCTACTCCACGTGGAGGGTTAGTTTTGCAATTGATCGAGAAAACATTTTTTTTTTTGGTAGACCTCTTTGGAGGTCTACTACACGTGGAGGTTAGTTTTGCAATTGATCGAGAAAACATTTTTTTCGTGGTAGACCTCTTTTTGATTAATAGACCTCTAAATCGGTCTACTGACCATAAGGGAGTCTACGAGGTAAGTCTACCAGAAAAAGTAGACCTCAAAATGGTTAGTTTTGCAGTTGACCAAGTTTGACTTTCCTGAAGTGGACTTCGATGGTAGACCTAATCAATTTTAGCTTTGACCAGATATTTAAGTAGACCTCACCTGAGGTCTACATGAGAAAATCGTTCTTTTTTGAGGAAAGTCAAACTTTTGTCAACTGCAAAACTATTTTTTTTTTGTAGGTAGACCTTAGGCGTAGACCTCACCAAAAAATGTTTTCTCGATCAATTGCAAAACTAACCCTCCACGTGTAGTAGATCTCCAAAGAGGTCTACCACAAAAAAATGTTTTTTCAATCAATTGCAAAACTAACCTCCACGTGGAGTAGACCTCCAAAGAGGTCTACTACTAGTTCTTTTGTTTGCAAAGGAAATGGCGCGGTCAAATCTGCGTTGACGAGTAGACCTCAATGGAGGACTACCAAGTGAAAATAGACCTCCATTGAGGTCTACTGTCGCGGACCAAAACTGAAATTCTTAGATTTTTGAAAAAAATGTTACATGGCCGCCGGAGAAAGGCTCTTCGAGGGCTAAGAACTTCGATTTAGGCCTTCAATAACGATTTCCGGTCGTCACCGTAAGCTAAACCATCGGAAATGCCAAGACCCAAGATTTGAGTTTGCTTATAGAGTTCTTGAGATGAAAATGGGGAGAAAATGGAAGAATAAGAGTTTGTGAGAGTTTGTGAGATGAAGGAATGAGCAATGCTAGCTCAAAAGTGAGTTTTCGGAGCATTAAGAGCTCCAAATTGGTTGAAAATGGTGGTTGGAAACATTGATGATATGATATTTTCGAAATTAAGTGTAGAAGATGAGGGGTGTTTGGTCTTTAAGCAGATCTGGTAGACCGCAGTAGTGGTCTACCACTCGAAAAAGTAATGGCATTCTCGTAAATAATTGGACCCAAAAAAAAAAAAAATGGAAGAGGTTAGTTTTGCATTTGGCCAAATGTTTTGGTCTAAAAGTAAAAGAACCCGATATTTTAAGTTGATATCATACCTCTGATTTTCATTGATATTCGAGACAATGGTCATTTGAATATTTAACCAATACAAATTTCATTTAAATATTTCGATATTATATGGTGGGTGTGATTCATACCCGAATATGTACATCTAAAAATACTGTAGAGTAATGTACGTCTCATAAATCTTGGTTAATGAAATTTTTAATTCTGAGCAGTTGTACGATCTCAGTAAAGGGCAATAAATCTTGGTTAATACAGTTGTCATATCTAATTAACACGTAAATTAGTGATTACACTGATCAATTCATGCAGCGACCATAGGAGTATGACTAGTAGAGTACCCGCGCGTTTGCGCGGTGGTACGTTACATTTTTATCAAGAATAATAAATAGTTTAATCAATAAAAATTTTACCTGTCAAAATAATAAGGAATAAAATCTTTATAATAATTCGTAAGCAATATAATATAATTTTAAGTCATGCATAAATTGAAATAGAGTTTAGAGTAAGTAAATTTATTTTTATCATTTCAGTTTAGTTATGTTTAGGTTATTTCTGTTTTCCGATTCATTATATTTATGTATGAAGGAATATGTCAACCGATCAATTAACAGATTCGATTTATGGTCTGACTGACCTATCCGGCGGAAGCGTGTATAATATTATATTTGGTATATATATATAGCCTGAAAAACCACACATAAAATTAGGTATGAGACTTTTACCCGAAACTCAAACCCAAACCCGCCAGAAAAAACCCGAAGTGAACCCGAACTAAAATTTTAAAAAACTCGAACGGTTTTTAAAGCTCTAAACTTTAAAACCCGAAAAACTTTTAAAGTTTAGAGAGCCCAAAAAATACCCGAACCGAACCTGAACTGATTTTTTTTGAAAACTGAACAATTTCTATATCTTTAAATATAAAAACCTGAAACTCAAAAAACCCGACCCGAACTGTAACAGTCCGTCTCCGGGCCCACTGCCCACGGCACTGCCAGCGCTGCAGCACTATACACCCCAACCCCTCTGGTGTACACGGCCACAGCCAGCTGTACCAACCTAGGTTGTTGGTGAGGTTCGAACTCCCTACCTCACCCTTTAAGTAGCCTTCCCACATGGAAGCTACCACCAATTGACCTGCAGATCAATTGGTGGTAGCTTCCATGTGGGAAGGCTACTTAAAGGGTGAGGTAGGGAGTTCGAACCTCACCAACAACCTAGGTTGGTACAGCTGGCTGTGGCCGTGTACACCAGAGGGGTTGGGGTGTATAGTGCTGCAGCGCTGGCAGTGCCGTGGGCAGTGGACCCGGAGACGGACTGTTACACGAACCCAACATGAAACCACGTTCTGATTCGCTCTCGTAAACTCCGACAATTGGTATGGGTGAGCAAATTGATCGTGTATACACTCTTTGGGCTTCAAATTAATTGTATCTAATATATCGTTCGACAAAAAAAAAAAAAATTAATTGTATCTAATGGGTTCTTAAACTTGTGCATTTATGCTTTTGGTTTTACAGCAAACTAGATTTAGACCCGCGCTACGCTGCTGTATTTTTTTCTTTCAATTTGTTATATTTTTATTTAATCTTGGTCATCATTTTATTATTAAATATATGTGAAATAAAATAGTTTGAGTATGTAGCCTGTTTTAATTATCTCTGTGTGAGCTGCCTATTGACTGTGTGAATCTTCTTTTTAGGGACGACGTACCGTCTAGAACATCTTCGAGAAGAACTTGCTCCTCCTCCACCTCTTCTTCTTCTTCTTCATCATCTTTTTTGTTTCTTAGTTTTTTGAGTGATTTTTCGACTTTATTCTGTTTCTTTGGTTCAACGATAATCGTTTGTTTCTTACTCTCTTTCGCATAAGTCTTGATGTAAACTTTCGGAGACTGGTTAAATGGCGGCGCCGAAAATCAAAAACGAAGACTCGTCGTCGAACGGGAATACTGCTTATGCTAAAATCAGGCACAACTGAGATTCTGCGAAAAGACTGAATGGGTCGGAAACAATAAATCAAATCCATCTTCTCCCGCAACTAATTCTCGCTGAAACTCGACACAGAGAAGAGAAGAGACTGGCCTCTGAATTCGCGTGGAAATCATTTTTGCGGATAAAATCAATTTTACCGGTTCGGTAGAAGAAGAAGAAAAAAATTAAACCAATGAAGCTGAGGTGTATTAATGAAATGCTGACTTGTATTATTTGAAATGTTCCTATTGGCCAGACGTTTTTGCTGAGGTGTCAGCTCCTCCCTTCTTGAAAAAGCTGATGTGTCATCACCTGGATTGACACAGGGGGTTTTATGTATTGAATTGGGCCATTTGGCCTTGTAACATTTTATTTCTTATGCATTTCAACAGAAGAAAATAAATTAAGACACTTAAACTTTCCCAACTTGTTCGGTTTTATTTTCTAAACTTTTGCAGATTTCTAATTAAAATCCCGTATGATTTTGTTCTCTGGTTTCCTATGACCCATTCGCCATACTCCATGTTCGGTCAGGATGGAGTAATTTCCTTAACTCTCCATTGTTAGGCCTTTTCTCCTCTGAGTTTTGGAACTTTCTTAATAGAAGTGTTGCAGAAAATTATATGTCTTTGCTGTGACTTTTCTCTCAGTTTTCTTTGGTGGGTTGTGATGATTTTCGGCCATTAATTTACGGTGAATCATGCAACAGGTGATAACTTAATTCATGGATCTTGGTGATGGATGCTACATCTCAGTGATTATCGTCGGCAAAGATGTCGGATTTCACCGGAAGTTATGGTTCCGGCAGCGCATGCAACGAAGAGTCAGTGGTGCATACTTTTTTTTTTTTTGAACCAAAACAGTGGTGCATACTTTCAACTAATTTTGTGAGATAAATGGCGAATACGATCGTCGCCTAACCAATTCGACCATTCTCTCCTATAGCGATCAGTGAAATTTTGTAGGTAAGGGTGTCTAATTCACTTCTTTTTCAATTCTCCTCTTCTTTTCTTTTTCGATTACTCCTCTGATTATGTTGTTCCCAGGGTCGGCGCAGAGCACAAGCGAGGGAAGCGATCGAGTAGGGCATCCGACTTAACAAAAACATATTTTTGATAAATTTTTCTTAAAGGAGTTATATATATATTTTTTAAAAAAAAATTCTTAAAGGAATTATATATTATGTACAAAGTTTTAACATTTTTTAATATTAATATTTATAGGGCATTTGTTAACAAATATATTTATTATGTGTATTATTATATAATTATTATATTTTAAAATAATGTTAAGGAAATATTAAAACCTTTATTTAAGTGTCAGACAAAACTATAATCTAATTCCAATTTCACAAAAAAATTTTGTCATGGATTTGATTACTTTTTCTCTTTACATATTTTCTTCATTGTTTTAAGTTTTCAACTTTGTTTTTTTTTTCTTATGTGAGTTATTGTTTTTTTTATCTTAGTATTATTTTTTGCAGGTAAAAATACAAAGAAAACAATATTTCAGCGAATAAACTTAAGCTTTTTTATTTATTTTCTCGCAAACAATTTATAAAACTAAGATTGTTTGTTTAAAAATGGTTTATTTTATAAACTTTTAAGATTTTTTTGTGTTTTTATTATTTTGTGATTTTGGAGAAAAAAAAATATAAAAAACATATTCTTTAGATTTGATTAGGGTATTCATAATTGTCCCACCGGCACTGGTTGTTCCATCTGATATTCCTCTGAAATAAAAGGAGATAACATTCGAATATGACCTACCTGTAGTAGAAAACAAAATCCATTAGAAAACAAAATCCATTAGCTTTAAGTAGTGTTAAAATTGGTGATATTGTGATTATAGATTTAAAATGTAACTGATTGAATTTTGTTTTTCTATCAGGTTCAGTGTGAGTTGGGTTCTAAAGGTGTGTGCAAGTGAGGACAAAGAAGATAAGGAATATTATTACACAGTTAGTTAGTGATCTCGGATTTCGATTGTACTAAGGTTAGCTCTTAAGATTTCTTACTCTTCCGTGTAGTATTGTTAGAGAAATAAAATATTACATTGTTTTTGCAATTTCAGAAACTTTCAGCTTGATTTCTACAATAGATCGATATGTTTGATTTGAGATTCGAATTAAAGGCAACCTCCGTCTTTTTCTTTCTCCTTTTAATTTCATCGCCATGTTCATTTTTCCATATCTTGTTCTGATTTTGTAGTTTTTTATAACACCCAATCTGACAATTGTCATCCATTTTTTCAGATTTCTTTCAGCAATCCATCTTCCTCACTTTAGCAACTTTGCCATATTAGCTTCAGAGTTTCAATTTTATGTTGATAATGTGTTTAGAACTAATCATTTATGGACTTTTATCTCATAAACATGATTGATTTCACTGTTGAGTTGGGATTAAGGATGAGTTAAAAAGAGTCAATTTATATGCAATTTACTTCAGCTGGAGTAAATCTTTCTATAATTTCTATTCAGAAAGTCATATCATTGTTTTTGATGGAAATTGATATGTTTAACAGCGGTCTTATGATCATTATCATGAACAATTGTTAATTCTTTTTGTTGTTCAAGAACAATTGTTAATTCTAAAGATGAAAGCAAATTCTAAATTTCAAGATGAAGAAGCGCGTAGACTTACGTCTACTTTGTTTAACATAATTCATAAGTTAAATTCTATTTTGTTATAATTTATGCCTTAATTAATCTATGTTGCAGTTTCGGTTTTTTGTTGATATCAAGGTGTGAATAAAATATTTGGTGATTTTGTGTTTCTGTTTCTGTTAATTTCGAATTCGGAGAATCTTCTAAGGATAATTACGAAACCATTGGTTTGCATATTCTGTTTAGTTTATTTTAAATGTGAAATGGATTCGGGTTGGCAAAATTTGTCCGGTTTATTTTAAATGTGAAATGGATTCGGGTTTGCAAAATTTATCCGGTTTATTTTAAATGAGAGGGATCCGCGCGTTTATCTGTTTTCAACCGAGTTGCCTTTTTTTTAATTTTTTCCAGACACTTTTAACCTCTGCTATCCACTTTTAACCTCTGCTATCCCTGCATCCAAACAGAATTCTTTTACAAAATCAGTGGCATTCTCCGTAAATACATGGGGTTTTTTTGTCTTTTTTTTTTAAAATGTACTTCTCAATTAATATTGTAGAGATAAGCGAATAATACATACGGTCAAACCGAAAATTGAATTATTCCGATTTGAATCCACAGAGAAAGGACAGCATTAAAAATATATGATAAGTATGAATTTTCCATGCCCATTATTTAAAATATTTAAAACTCAGAGCTTTCCAACTATAGATAATTAACTTAATATCATACTAATGGTGATTGAAAATCGTTTAAAATCCGTATTGAATTGGCTGTCAATCAGCTGAATACGTGATTGTAATCAAGATACCCTGTCTTTAATAATTAGGTTAATATTTCGAAAGGGTACAACCTTGAACTACTACTATTTAAGAGACTCACCAAACCATTTGCAACATTCACCTCAATATTAACCTTCCTCCTTACCGTTTTCTCTATTTCCCAGAAAAGCTTAGTTTGTTAACCATGTCTTCCTTAAGCTCAATCAGTGATCTCAAGCATTTCAAATCCATGTGGAAAATCAAGGTTAAGATCATAAGGCTTTGGAGACAATACTCTGCTGGTGGTGGTTTGACGATTGAGATGGTGTTGGTTGATTCGACAGTAAGTTATCCACATGTTTTCGTTATTACGATATAGAATATATGTATCTATTTTTATTTAGACATTTAACAACACTATCTAAAACGTTTTCAACATGTAACAGGGTGACAATTCATGCCACCGTGAAAAAGGAGTTGGTGAATAATTTTGATCCATTCCTCATTGAAGGTGACTCGAGGATACTCTATTGAGATATGTAGAGATTAATGGGCCACGATGCCTTAATCTCTAGAGAGTGTGTAAGATAAGTCTCACATCGAAAGTTGGGATGGACTTTAAACAATATATAAGGGACCGAGGCCTCTCCACCTATGGCCAATTGGTTTTAGGTTGGATGCCGAGGAAACTTAACATGGTATCAGAGCCTGATCCACACACTCTCATTGACCCAGCCCAGAAAGGGTCCGACCTCTCGACCCTAGGATTGATGGTCTGCGAGATTAATGGCTAGAAGAGCCATTATCTCGAGGGGAGGTATTGAGATATGTAGAGATTAATGGGCCACGATGCCTTAATCTCTAGAGAGTGTGTAAGATAAGTCTCACATCGAAAGTTGGGATGGACTTTAAACAATATATAAGGGACCGAGGCCTCTCCACCTATGGCCAATTGGTTTTAGGTTGGATGCCGAGGAAACGTAACATGGTATCAGAGCCTGATCCACACACTCTCGTTGACCCGGTCCAGAAAGGACCCGACCCCCCGACCCTAGGATTGATGGTCTGCGAGATTAATGGCTAGAAGGGCCATTGTCTCGAGGGAGGGTATTGAGATATGTAGAGGTTAATGGGCCATGAGGCCTTAATCTCTAGAGAGTGTGTATAAAATAAGTCTCACATCGAAAGTTAGGAGGGACCTTGAATGATATATAAGGGACTGAGGCCTCTCCATCTATCGCCAATTGGTTTTAGGTTGGATGCCAAGGAAACTTAACATGGTATCAGAGCCTGATCCACACACTCTCGTTGACCCGGTCCAGAAAGGAACCGACCCCCGACCCTAGGATTGATGGTCTGCGAGATTAATGGCTAGAAGGGCCATTGTCTCGAGGGAGGGTATTGAGATATGTAGAGGTTAATGGGCCATGAGGCCTTAATCTCTAGAGAGTGTGTATAAAATAAGTCTCACATCGAAAGTTAGGAGGGACCTTGAATGATATATAAGGGACTGAGGCCTCTCCATCTATTGCCAATTGGTTTTAGGTTGGATGCCAAGGAAACTTAACATACTCATCAACTTTGCAGTGTCTCACTCCACAAGTTCATACCGGACCACACGTCATGCGTACAAGATCGGATTCTTGGCGACCACGCATGTACGACAGTGCGAAGGATTGCCTGCTGAGTTGAATGGTTTTGAGCCAATCAATTACCTTGACCTCATCGAAGGGAATTTGAATACGGACTACTTGATCGATGAGTTGTGTGTTCTATTTTCGTAGTTGTATTTGTTTTCCGGTACTGAAAATCATTCTGAGGTACGTTTGTCACACTTTGTTCAGATGTCATCGGTCATAATGTGGAAGTGAGCCACGTTGAAGGTGTCTCTGTTAATCGAAAAGAGACGCAGAAGATTTCACTTGAGCTTCGAAATTCAGAGTATAATATCTTAGCCCTTTTTTTGATTCAGTCTGTAATAGAATATTTTCGTAATGCATATTACTCTGTCTATTATTGATCTTGAAAAATTGACATGGCCTTTTTGTTTATCAGGGATGACCGCCTGACGTTAGTCTTATGGGGTGGTTTTGCAATGGAAATTAACAATGCCGTGCAGGTCCGCAGTGAACAGTCCTTGATTTTAGTGCTGAGGTTTGGGAAGATTAGATTCTGGAAAGGTATAACATATAACTTTTTCATATGTATTATACTTACTTGTTCTTCAATTCATGAGCCTCGGGAATTGTGGATCAAACTCGAATCGGGACATCTCACCTCCATCAACAACATGACTCCATCCTCATAATGAAATAAATTCCTAATATATTAAAAGAGAAACATTATTTAGAAATAACCTTCACTTCATGGATTATTAACAAAAATATCATACTGATGTGTCATCACATGGTTCACTCTCAAGGGCATTTACAAAGTAGGCAAATGTTACTAGATAATTTACAAAGTTTGCCATTGTATAGTAAATCTTTATTACTTATTTATAGACTAAAGTTACAACATGTAACATCAGTGTTCCTAAAAGTGTTGGTTTGGAAGTGTGTCGGGCGACACCAAGTATTCGGGAGTAGTTTGCATATGCTTTATACAGTGTGAATCTCGGAATGGCTGTGCATGTTCTTGTTTGATTGTTGTGCAGTCGGTCCAAAGACTCAATCATTGTGTAGAAAATGTGTTAATCGCTTCTGAATAGTTGGTGTCGAGCGACACCAGAAGGGGTGTCGATCGACACCGGTTTGTGAAATCGATTCCGGTTTAAATCAATCTTTGTTTGATTTGTTGGTTTGGTTGAGTGGTGTCGACCGACACCAAGGGTTGGTGTCGATCGACACCGGTTATTGAGAAATCGACCGGTTCGATTTAAGTCGGCTGGTTTTGTCCGGTTTAGGCGATGGAAACCCTATTCACGCGATAAAAACACTGTAGCCGCGTTTGAGAGCTCAGTTTTCGAGGTGAAGAGTTCCAGAGGCAAAGAGAGGCGATTTTAGGGAGATTTTGGAGTTTGGAGGCTTGATCTGTTGCTGTTCTTCCCTGTTCCATCTTCCTCCCTTGTTTCAATCCGTTCTAAGGTGAGTGCGTGACTGTAGGTCCATGAACCACTAGAGTTTGCTTGTTGTTGAGTTTTTCGAGTTGTTTTGTAATTGTTTTTGAGTTATTGTGTTGTTTGATCTATGTGGGGGTTGACTCCCACGGTTTTTGTGTTTTTAGTACTGTTTCGTCGAAGTTGGTTTCGAGTCTGCGGGGCAGTGTCGAGCGACACCTTTTGGGTGTCGGTCGAAACTGAGGAGCTAGTGTCGAGCGACACCCTTTGTGGTGTCGATCGACACCTAGCAGGGTGTCAAGCGACATCGGTGGGGGTGTCGGTCGACACTTGTTCTGTTGCGAGTCTGTTGCCTTTGTTGATAATTACTGATGTTGTTTATTGCTGTTATTGTTGATGTATTGTCTAGTGGTTGACGTACATGGCATGTAGGCTGGATGATTCACTCACTAAGTATTTATGATAATACTTACGCATCTCTATTCCAATGTGATGCAGGTAACATGACTGTTCCGCCGCAAAATGAGGCCGAGAGACGATGAGGATGATAAGATGTTGATTTTACTTATTCTTATGTGGTTAGCAAACCATCGGTTTTAGGTTGCTAGATTTATTTTAATAAGATGGCAAACCTGGTGTTTAGGTTGTTAGAATTTATTTATATTATTGGTTTTATTTGTTGAACTCAATTGATTATTGATTTATTTATTTATTGATTTTTTTCGAGAATTTTCGCATTTATTTAATTAGAAAAAAGAAAAAAAAGACTGGTTGTTTCACAACATCATACTATCAACTAAATAACTCGAGAACTATTATTTGAGCAAATATTACGGATGATAAAAAAACACATTTGACCAATGAACGTACTGCAGCAATCAAGAAAAATCGGGCATTCGATTTTTGTATTTTTGTTATGTTAATATCATATCTGTGATATTTTAAGTTGATATCATACCTCTGATTTTCATTGATATTCGAGACAATGGTCATTTAAATATTTAACCAATACAAATGTCATTTAAATATTTCGATATTATATGGTGGGTGTGATTCATACCCGATTATATACATCTAAAATACTGTAGAGTAATGTACCTCTCATAAATCTTGGTTAATGAAATTTTAAATTCTAAGGTGTTGTACGATCTCAGTAAAGGGCAATAAATCTTGGTTAATTCAGTTGCCATATCTAATTAAAACGTAAATTAGTGATTACACTGAATCAATTCATGCAGCGATTATAGGTGTAACATCCGCGAACCAGAAAGTTGTGTTAGAGTGGTGTTGGACGATGCTAGGGGTTCGGGAGTAGTTGGCACATGCTCTTAGAGGTGTGAATTGAGGATTGGCTGTACATGTCCTTGTTTGATTGTTGTGCAGTCGATTCAAGATTCAAGCATCGCGAAGAAAGTGTGTTAAATCTTTCTGAACGACTAGTATCGATCGACACCGGTTATTGTAATTGATTCCGGTTTAAGTCGATCGATTTGCAATTGGAGTTGGTTTGGTCGATGGGTGTCGACCGACACCAAGGAAGGGTGTCGATCGACACCGGTTATTGAGAAATCGACCGGTTTGATTCAAGTCGGCTGGTTTTGTCTGGTTTAGGGCGTGGAAACCCTATTTCTCGAATAAAAAGCTCGTGGCCGCGTGAGGAAGTCACTTTTTCGAGAAAAGCAAGTTCCAGAGGTGATTTTGAGAGTTTGGAGGAGTTTTGTGGAGTTTCTGAGGCTTGTGGTTGTTGTTTCATCTCTTCTCCTTCCTTTCAATTCCTTTTCAAGGTGAGTGCGTGACTGTAGGTCCGTTAGCATTGGAGATTGTTTCATTTTGAGATTATTATTGAGTTTTTCGAGTTGTTCTTGAGTAGGGTTGAGTTATTTTGTTGTTTGATCGATGTGGGGGTTGAATCCCACGATTTTATATGTTTTGTGCGATTTTCGTTGATGTTGGTGTCTGGGCGTCGAGCTGGTGTCGACCGACACTCGATGAGTGTCGATCGACACTCAGGAGGCTGGCGTCGATCGACACCATATAGGTGTCGGTCGACACCGACCCTTGGTGTCAGGAAACGTGGGTGTTTCCTGACAGGGATGGTTTATATGGTTGATTATTGTTGAGCATTGTTATGGTTGTTGATTATTGTGACGTATTGTCTGGTGTGTGACGTAATTGGCCTGTAGGCAGGATGATCCACTCACTAAGTATTTATGATAATACTTACGCATCTCTATTCCAATGTGATGCAGGTAACAGCAATGTTCTTCCGCGGAAAGAGACCGAGAGATAGGCCTGTCAATCGGGTAAAACCCGCCCCGCCTGACCCGCAACCCGCCTGACCCGCTCGATTTTTTGACCCGCTTTGACCCGCCCCGCCAAATTTTAACCATAATTTTTTTGACCCGCACCCGCCCCGCTTAAATTTGCGGATACCCGCGGGTAACCCGCATATATATAAATAAGAATAAAAAATTATATATATATATATATATATATATATAACAAAATAAAATGTTAATAAAAAATATTTTATATGATAAACCATACCTATATAAAAAGATTTATGAATTTGAAAAAAACTATTAAATATTTTATAAATATTACTTATAATATTCAAATTTTTTATAAAAATTGTTAGATAAATACTATTTTTTGATAATTTTAAAGTTAAATTTAGTTTTTTTTTTTTTTTGCGGGTAACCCGCCAACCCGCATATCCAAAATATCAGATCCGCACCCGCCCCGCTAACCCGCATAACCCGCCCCGCCTGACCCGCATATTTGAAAATCTTGATTTTGATCGACCCGCACCCGCCCCGCGGCGGGTCAAACGGGCGGGGCCCGCGGGTTGGGTCACAAATTGACAGGCCTACCGAGAGAAGAGGATGATGAGTTTAGGATTTTGATATTGGCTATTTTGTTGTGGTTGACAGGGAATTCCTGATTTGAGGGTGTTAGTCTTATTTTAATAATGTAGCAAACCTGGTGTTTAGGTTGCTAGAGTTCATTCTTTATTGGTTATTTGTTGAACAGTTTATTATGATTTAATATTATTGATTTCTTCTGAGAACTTCCGCATTGTGTTGTTGAATTAGCTGTTGAGGCTTAATATTTATGGGAATATTAATCTGAGCTAATTATGTAATTAAAAAAAAAAAAGAGCTTGGTTGTTTCATTTTGGTATCAGAGCAAATACGGTTTTAGGACTGTTAGTATTGGATGAATTGGACTATGTGTTTAATTGATTATGTGAGTTAGTCAGTTAGTGGTCTAGTCTCATCCTCTCGGTCTTCCAGT
This sequence comes from Erythrophleum ivorense, assembly GCA_026724425.1. Taxonomy (NCBI): domain Eukaryota; kingdom Viridiplantae; phylum Streptophyta; class Magnoliopsida; order Fabales; family Fabaceae; genus Erythrophleum; species Erythrophleum ivorense. The sequence continues at coordinate 1,281,407 of JAIUCV010000193.1, forward strand.
TTTCCGCGGTAAGTGAGTTGGATATTTGGTGTGTTGTGTTTTGCGTTTGTGTGTTGACTTTGCTCTTTTTCTGTACTTGGTGGTAGTGCAGAGAGATGGATGCAGGTCGTGGTCGTGGCCGTGGTCGTGGTCGCGGTGGAGCCCGTGGGGGCAGAGGAGCTGGTCGCGGTGGGCGAGCAGCGGGTCGTGGAGGTCGGGGTGCTGGTCGTGGTTTGTCAGAGGCTGAGGTTTCATTTGAGAGTGCAGCGCCGAGTGTGGCGGCAGCGTCGGTGACACAGTCTGTTTCGTTGGCCGGTGGGGCTAACTCTGGTGCCGGTGGTGGCGCAGGAGCTGGAGCGGTTCCCGGTGGGGGGCGCTGCTTTAGCTCAGGGTGATTTGATTGTGGGGCTACTGACGCAGTTGTTGGCACGTCTTCCTCAGGCAGTTCCACAGCAGGCTCCGGTTGCACCTCCAGCGGCCGGGGCACAGTTTGGTGCCGGGGCACATGTTGGTGCCGGTTTTGTTGAGCAGCAGGAGGCTGCGGGGCAGCAGGGTGCTGCGGTTGGTTATTCGCCTTATCATGAGATGATGAGGGAGATGCAGAGGATTGGCACGCCTACGTTTGAGGGCGGTGTTAATCCAGAGCAGGCTGACGAGTGGCGTCAGAGGTTGGAGCGGAACTTCGATTCAGTTCGTTGTCCAGAGCAGTTTCAGGTTGAGTTGGCAGTGCACTACCTTGGAGGTGATGCACATTTGTGGTGGAGGTCTGTTAGGACCAGGAGAGAGGTTTGGACTTGGGTTGACTTCGTCGAGGAGTTCAACCACAAGTTTTTCCCTCAGGAGGCTCGTGACAGACTGCAGTTGAGGTTTCTGGATTTGACTCAGGGTGAGAGGTCTGTTCGAGAGTACGATGCAGAGTTCTGCAGATTGGTGGTTCATTCGGGTGGTGAGCTGATTAGTGAGCGAGCTTTGACGTCGAGGTTTCTTCAGGGACTTCGGAGGAACATCAGGACGCAGTGCAGAGGTGGTATGTACCACACTAGAGCTGGCTTAGTCGAGTTGGCAGCTTCTATTGAGGAGGATTTGCGTGAGCCGGTGAGTTCGGCAGTTGTTCCAGTTGCAGTTGTTCCTGCTACCCATCCTCGGGGCCAGCAGCAGCATCAGCAGCGTAGGGATTACAGTTCTGGTCATGGCAGGGGCGGCAGGCCTGCGCAGGGCCAGAAGAGGAGAGCAGAGGAGATATCTGCTAGTAGCCCGAGTACGGGTGGTTGCTTTGGGTGTGGGAGTCTGGATCACAGAGTTGCGACTTGTCCCAAGAGGGCGGGATCCAGAGAGACTACAGTGTGCTTCTACTGCAGGAAGCCGGGGCATATCAAGACAATGTGTCCCAAGTTGCAGCAGAGAGCAGTGGCAGCAGCGATTCAGCCGTTGGCTATTCAGTCAGCAGCGCAGGTTGCAGCGTTGCAGTCAGGTGGAGCGCCGCGAGTTTATACTTCGGCAGAGGTGGGCCAGACCAGTCAGTCAGGCCAGATCACAGGTAAAATCTTGACTCAGACTTGTAAGTTCTTAAAGGTAGAATTATTGGTGTTGTCTGTTTCTGTTATTTTACTATGATAGAGTTTAGAGGTTCTCAACACTTGTGGAATTGTGTAGGGACCCTGTTAGTTGGCGGTTTTGAGTCTCACGTGTTGTTTGACTCGGGAGCATCTAACTGCTTCATTACTCCGGAGAGAGCTGAGGGTAGTGGTATTCGGAGTAGCGAGGGCGAGGCTTCAGGCTTTGTCAAGGTGGCCGGTGGTGGTTTTCTGGCTACTTTGGGCAGAGCTAGAGCAGTGGATGTGCGGATTGCGGGGCAGTCTATGCCAGCAGATTTAGTCATCAGTTCAGTGGAGCTGTATGACGTGATTTTGGGGATGGACTGGTTATCTTCTTACCGAGTTCATCTGGATTGCTACAGAGGCAGAGTCGTGTTTGAGCAGGATGCGGGGAAGTTGGTTTATCAGGGAGTGAGACCGACTTTAGGGAGTATAGTGATCTCAGCTATTCAGGCAGAGCAGTTGTTAGAGCGGGGCTGCGAAGCCTATTTGGCGACGATTACTATGACAGAGTCAAGTGGTGAGGTGGTTTTGCAGGATATTCAGGTTGTCCAGGATTTTGAGGATGTATTTCGGTCGCTGAAGGGATTGCCACCATCTCGGTCAGATCCTTTCACGATTGATTTAGAGCCCGGGACAGCTCCGATATCGAAGACACCTTACAGGATGGCTCCAGCAGAGATGGCAGAGCTGAAGAAGCAGCTAGAGGACCTTTTGAGTAAAGGGTTCATCAGACCGAGTGTTTCGCCGTGGGGAGCACCAGTTTTGTTTGTTAAGAAGAAGGATGGCAGTTTTCGGTTGTGCATTGATTACCGGGGACTTAACCGAGTCACAGTGAAGAACAGGTACCCACTTCCGAGGATCGATGAGTTGTTGGATCAGTTGAGAGGTGCTACTTGGTTCTCTAAGATTGACTTGGCATCTGGTTATCATCAGATTCTGATAGATGAGGCAGACGTTCGGAAGACGGCTTTTCAGACGAGGTATGGGCATTTTGAGTTTGTGGTCATGCCTTTTGGTTTGACTAATGCGCCGGCAGCTTTCATGAAATTGATGAACGACGTGTTCAGGGAGTTTCTGGATGTGTTCGTTATCATTTTCATTGATGATATTTTGGTGTATTCGAGGAGTCCAGAGGAGCATGCGACGCATTTGAGGCTTGTGTTGGAGAAGCTTCGAGAGCAGAAGCTTTTTGCTAAGTTGAGCAAGTGCAGTTTTTGGCAGCGAGAGATGGGTTTTCTTGGCCACATTGTTTCTGCAGAGGGAGTTTCTGTGGATCCGGCTAAGATTGAGGCTATCAGAGATTGGCCTAGACCGAGTAGTGCTACCGAGATCAGGAGTTTTCTGGGTTTAGCAGGCTACTACAGGAGGTTCGTCAAGGGTTTTGCGAGTATGTCTCAGCCGATGACGAGGTTGACTGGCAAGGATGTGCCGTTTGTGTGGTCGCATGAGTGCGAGGAGAGCTTTGGGAAGCTCAAGGAGATGTTGACTAGTACACCAGTGTTGGCATTACCCGATCCGGGGAAGCCATATGTAGTGTACACAGATGCTTCAGGTGTTGGACTTGGTTGTGTTTTGATGCAGGAGGGCAGAGTGATTGCCTATGCTTCGAGGCAGTTGCAGGGCAGTGAGCGCAACCATCCTACACATGATCTTGAGTTGGGAGCAGTGGTTTTTGCACTCAAGATTTGGAGGTCTTATCTTTATGGTGGTAGAGTGCAGATCTTTACAGATCACAAGAGTCTACAGCATATCTTTACTCAGCCTTTGCTGAATGCGAGGCAGACGCGTTGGGTGGAGTTTCTGGCAGACTATGACCTGAATATTGTTTATCATCCGGGCAAGGCCAACTTGGTGGCAGATGCTTTGAGTCGACGGAGGGTTGATTCAGATAGAGAGCGTGGCGTTGAGGCTTTGGTCAGCGTGATTAGTACATTGCGTCTTTGTGCTATTTCAGAGGAGCCTTTGGGTTTGGAGGCAGCTGATCAGGCAGATTTACTCAGTAGGATCAGAGTGGCTCAGCAGAGTGATCAGGGTTTGATCGATGCTTCGCAGGTGTCTGGTTCTGAGTATCAGGTCTCTTCGAATGGGACTATCTTGGTTCGTGGGCGAGTTTGTGTGCCCAAGGATGTGGAGTTGAGACAGGAGGTTTTGAGAGAGGCTCATTCGAGCAAGTTTTCGATTCATCCGGGTGCGACCAAGATGTACCGTGACCTCAAACGGTGTTATCATTGGGTTGGGATGTAGAGAGATGTGGCAGATTGGGTTGCGAGGTGCAACACTTGTTCTTTGGTCAAGGCAGAGCATCAGGTGCCTAGTGGTCTTTTGCAGAGTTTACCCATTCCAGAGTGGAAGTGGGATATGATCACTATGGATTTTGTTGTGGGATTGCCTATCTCACGGACATTCGATGCTATTTGGGTCATTGTGGATCGCTTGACCAAGTCAGCACATTTCTTGGCCATCAAGAAGACAGATGGAGCGGCTGTCTTGGCTAGGAAGTTTGTGCGAGAGATTGTGAGGCTGCATGGAGTGCCAGCCAGTATTGTGTCGGATAGAGATCCGAGGTTTGCTTCAGAGTTTTGGAGGGCATTTCAGACTGAGATGAGCACTAAGGTACATATGAGTACAGTGTATCATCCGCAGACAGATGGGCAGTCAGAGAGGACTATTCAGACCTTGGAGGATCTGCTTAGGATGTGTGTACTAGATTGGGGTGGTCATTGGGCTGATCATCTGTGTTTGGCAGAGTTTGCTTATAACAACAGTTTTCAGTCTAGTATTGGTATGGCTCCTTATGAGGCTTTGTATGGGAGGCCATGCAGGACACCCTTATGCTGGACCCAAGTGGGGGAGCGCAGCATGTTTGGAGCTACTTTTGTTCAGGAGACGACGGAGAAGATCCGTGTTTTGAGGTTGAACATGAAGGAGGCTCAGGATAGACAGAGGAGTTACGCAGATAGACGGCGACGTGAGCTTGAGTTTCAGGTGGGAGATAGAGTTTATCTCAAGATGGTTATGTTGAGGGGCCCTAACAGGTCCATAGCAGAGAACAAGCTCAGTCCGCGTTTTATGGGTCCGTTTCCAGTGGTGGAGCGAGTTGGACCAGTGGCTTATCGGTTGGAGTTGCCACCGATTATGAGCGCCTTTCATAAGGTGTTTCATGTTTCTATGTTGAGGAGGTGTTTGCATCCTTCAGAGGAGTTAGTGGCAGAGATTCCAGAGGATCTTCAGCCAGATATGACAGTTCCGGCAGTGCCTGTGAGGATTCTTGAGAGGAGAGTCAAGGTTCTGCGGAACAAGAGGGTGCCATTGTTGAGAGTCTTGTGGGACTGTAGTGGCACAGAGGAGCAGACTTGGGAGCCAGAGGCAAAGATGAAGCTGAAGTTCGGAAAGTGGTTCGACAAGCAGGCTGTGGAGTGAGCTTCTTCATCTTTGTGGTTCTAGTCATGTTTTTGGTTTTGTTGTTGTTGGTTTTGGATTTAGGTATTTTCGTTTCGTTGTACGATATACATTTTTGGAGTTATATGAGATGGAGTTTTTGCCTCATATTTTGGTTTCGCGTTTTGGATGTTACAAGTTTCTTTGGCCGGTGGGGTCATTGAAAGTTTTTGGTCATATGTTGGTACGCGTTTCAGATTTTATTACTCGTTTTATCTAGAGGCGGTGGGCCTTTAGAGTAGACGGTGGGTCTACTTTTGTTGGGACGGTGGGTGCTCGACAGACTTATATTGGGGGTCGCTACCTCGATATGGGTTGTTTTCGTGACGGTGGGTCACGGTTTGGATACTGTGGCGGTGGGCCGCAGTATGGATATTGTGGCGGTGGGCCGCAATATAGATATCGTGACGGTGGGTTACGGTATTGAGAGTAATAATATCTTGGAGACATGCGTATAACATAGGACTGAAAATGTGAGTTTTGAGGTCTTGGAGAGACGTTTGTGTTGGGATTCGAGGACCAATCCAGTTTAGTGGGGGAGAATTGTAACATCCGCGAACCAGAAAGTTGTGTTAGAGTGGTGTTGGACGATGCTAGGGGTTCGGGAGTAGTTGGCACATGCTCTTAGAGGTGTGAATTGAGGATTGGCTGTAGATGTTCTTGTTTGATTGTTGTGCAGTCGATTCAAGATTCAAGCATCGCGAAGAAAGTGTGTTAAATCCTTCTGGTTTAAGTAGATCAATTTGCAATTGGAGTTGGTTTGGTCGATGGGTGTCGACCGACACCAAGGAAGGGTGTCGATCGACACCGGTTATTGAGAAATCGACCGGTTTGATTCAAGTCGGCTGGTTTTGTCTGGTTTAGGGCGTTGAAACCCTATTTCTCGAATAAAAAGCTCGTGGCCGCGTGGAGAAGTCACTTTTTCGAGAAAAGCAAGTTCCAGAGGTGATTTTGAGAGTTTGGAGGAGTTTTGTGGAGTTTCTGAGGCTTGTGGTTGTTGTTTCATCTCTTCTCCTTCCTTTCAATTCCTTTTCAAGGTGAGTGCGTGACTGTAGGTCCGTTAGCATTGGAGATTGTTTGATTTTGAGATTGTTATTGAGTTTTTCGAGTTGTTCTTGAGTAGGGTTGAGTTATTTTGTTGTTTGATCGATGTGGGGGTTGAATCCCACGATTTTATATGTTTTGTGCGATTTTCGTTGATGTTGGTGTCTGGGCGTCGAGCTGGTGTCGACCGACACTCGATGAGTGTCGGTCGACACTCAGGAGGCTGGCGTCGATCGACACCATATAGGTGTCGGTCGACACCGACCTGGGTGTCAGGAAACGTGGGTGTTTCCTGACAGGGATGGTTTATATGGTTGATTATTGTTGAGCATTGTTATGGTTGTTGATTATTGTGACGTATTGTCTGGTGTGTGACGTAATTGGCCTGTAGGCAGGATGATCCACTCACTAAGTATTTATGATAATACTTACGCATCTCTATTCCAATGTGATGCAGGTAACAGCAATGTTCTTCCGCGGAAAGAGACCGAGAGAAGAGGATGATGAGCTTAGGATTTTGATATTGGCTATTTTGTTGTGGTTGACAGGGAATTCCTGATTTTAGGGTGTTAGTCTTATTTTAATAATGTAGCAAACCTGGTGTTTAGGTCGCTAGAGTTCATTCTTTATTGGTTTATTGGTTATTTGTTGAACAGTTTATTATGATTTAATATTATTGATTTCTTCTGAGAACTTCCGCATTGTGTTGTTGAATTAGCTGTTGAGGATTAATATTTATGGGAATATTAATCTGGGCTAATTATGTAATTAAAAAAAAAAAAAAGAGCTTGGTTGTTTCAATAGGAGTATGACTAATAAAGTACCCGCGCGTTTGCGTGGTGATACGTTACATTTTTATCAAGAATAATAAATAGTTTAATCAATAAAAATTTTACCTGTCAAGATAATAAAGAATAAAATCTTTAAAATCATTCGTAAGCAATATAATATAATTTTAAGTCATGCATAAATTAAAATAGAGTTTAGAGTAAGTAAATTTATTTTTATCTTTTCAGTTTAGTTATGTTTAGGTTATTTCTGTTTTCCGATTCATTATATTTATGTATGAAGGAACATGTCAACCGATCAATTAACAGATTTGATTTATGGTTTGACTGACCCATCCGGCGGAAGCGTGTATAATATTATATTTGGTATATATATATAGCCTGAAAAACCACACATAAAATTAGGTATGGGACTTTTACCCGAAACCCAAACCCAAACCCGCCAGAAAAAACCCGAAGTGAACCCGAACTAAAATTTTTAAAAACTCGAACGGTTTTTAAAACTCTAAACTTTAAAACCCGAAAAACTTTTAAAAACCCGAAAGCCCAAAAACTACCCGAACCGAACCTGAACTGAATTTTTTTGAAAACTGAACGATTTTTATATCTTTAAATATAAAAACCTGAAACTCAAAAAACCCGACCCGAACCCAACATGAAACCACGTTCTGATTCGCTCTCGTAAACTCCGACAATTGGTATGGGTGAGCAAATTGATCGTGTATACACTCTTTGGGCTTCAAATTAATTGTATCTAATATATCGTTCGACAAAAAAAAAAAAATTGATTGTATCTAATGGGTTCTTAAACTTGTGCATTTATGCTTTTGGTTTTACAGCAAATTGGGCCATTTGGCTTTGTAACATTTTATTTCTTATGCATTTCAACAGAAGAAAATAAATTAAGACACTTAAACTTTCCCAACTTGTTCGGTTTTATTTTCTAAACTTTTGCAGATTTCTAATTAAAATCCCGTATGATTTTGTTCTCTGGTTTCCTATGACCCATTCGTCATACTCCATTGTGAGTGGTGAGATTGATGACTTTGGTTAGTAATAAATATAAGTAGGGACGAAGTCGGATATTTCGTATTAAGAGATCGGATTACAAGCCGAGCTAAGGAACGTGGATCGGAACAAGACGAGCTACGAAAAAGGAGGTCGGGAAAGTTGCTTATCCCGACTCCGAACTGGGGGCCGACCTAAGTCAAGAACAGCTTGCTCGGTCAGTCCGAAAGAGTAATTAGATAGAGCTCGGTTCTTTTATCTAATGTGTAATGTCTTTATCCTATGGTTTCAACGTATATTTATAGTACTAAGACTTTAGGGTTTCCTTCCTTAAATCCTAGATTACTTGTCTGCTTTTTCCCTCTTCTTTATCTTCTCTTGGGCTCGGAAATGGGCCTACATTTCATCTGCATTGGAGTCTGTTAAAGGGGGTTGTACAAACCCACCATTAACAGTAGCCCCCCCCCAAGTCCGTCGAAGTGATGGTTGACACGTGCTCGTCTTCGGCGGGTTCAGATATAGGTTTGGGTCCGATGCAGATGGAGTCTAGGGCTGATGTGGAAGGCGTTTCGCCGAGTGGAAACTGAACAGTTTTTACCTCGACTACGCTGACGCTCGCACGCGCCCAAGGATGCGCGTGACGCCCGGCGGATTTCTCTTTTCACCTTTACGCTTCGTCTTCTCCGCCACGTGTCGTTTCTGGCGTGCTCCTAACCGTTGCTTTTTCTCGGGAAACCGCGCAACGCTTCGTGTCTAATCATTGCGACGTTCTGTCTTCGGGTCTCGTCTTATAAATACCCCGTCACTTCCTCTCTTCCTCTTATTATTTTCCTTCTGCTTCTGCGAAATCGAGGTAATTGCTCCGAACTCTTGCTCTTTATTTCTTTGAGTCCGAACTGCTTCTTATCTCCTTCCGATCTAGTTCGTGTTCTTCCGAGCTGAGATATTATTCTTCCGAGCTAGGATCTTCTTCCGAGCTTCTGTCTGTTCTTCGTTTTCTGTCTTCTTCCGAGCTTCTGTCTGTTCTTCGATCTATCTCCATCTTGTTACAATGGTGAGGATTGAATCAAGTTGTTCTTCTGTGTCGTTTCCCGGTGATTTCGATAGAGCTAATCCGTCCGAAAGTCCCGGGGTCTCGGGTTCGTCTTCGAGTCCGTCGTCTTTTGAGATTCCGCTGCTCCGACGGTCGTGCCCGCCACCTCTCATGCAGACCACTCTCGATCGCGAACCGTCCCGGGGGCAGAGTACGCCTTCTAGTGGTGCTGCGACCGGGCGAAAAACTGGAGTCTCGCTTGGGGGCGCCAGACCTAGTTCGGCGCCATTGGTTCGGCAGCCAAATCGCGCTTCAGCCGTTCCAGCGAGAGGTCGGCGACAAGGAGACGAGCCGGCGCGGAAGAAAGCTCGGAGTTCGTCTCAGCCCGAGGTTCCTCAGCCGGTTAGGCACGGCATGGGCAAAGGGCTCATGACGGCTCCGAAGAAGAAAGATTCCAAAGACGGCTCCGAAGAAGAAAGATTCTCCGAAGAAGGCTTCGGGACAGAAGGAGAGGAGGGAAGGAGAGGAGGCTGCTGCTCCTCGGGATTTAGCCGCCGTGATCGGGAAATCCGCATGCTCGGCCGGTGACCTCGACCTCGTCTTGAGTAGGGGCGGCCCGGTGGGTACTCTGGAGGTTAGGATGCCTGGAGAGGATGAAAGGCCCTGGACTGCTCCGGAGGGGAGCATCACCGTCTATGCCGCTTGGTTCGAGGAGGGCCTCTGGTTCCCTCTTCCCGAGCTTTTGATTGCCTACTGCGAGGCTCGTCACATTGCTCTTTCTCAGCTGTCTCCAGCGGCGATCCGTTACATGATTTCCGCGATAGTGATGGCAGCGGAGTGCGGGTTCGTCATGACTCTGGACTTCTTCGAGGCCATCACCTCGTTTACTCCGAACCGTAGAACCCCGGGGACGTTTTATGTGAACGCGAAGACCGGGCTTCAGTACGTTGACAACCACCCTTCAAAGACTTCTCTGTGGAAGGAGAAGTATCTTTATGTCAAGGTCAACGAGGCTTCGGTTCCCGATCCGTCGAGGGGATACATACGCGGATGGAGCTCGTTCTACGGTACTAGCTCGGACTTGAAGCAGTTCGGACTTATGTTATTTTCTTTGTTGTTCCTTCGTAACCTTTCCTTCGTTTTGTAGTGAAACGGCGGCGCGGCATTTCTCTTTCTCAAAGTGGTCAGGCCGATCTCGCCAAATTCCGAGCTCTTGGAGTCGCTGACTGGAAGCACCTGCGCGACGTTTGTCTTCCTTTACAGCCTCCGATTATCCGAGCTAGTAAGTTCTCGGTCTTCCCTTTTTGTTCTATCTTCTCTTGTTCGTTACTGATTACTTTTTTTGTTAGATCCGTGGAGTTTGCCACCTCGTCCGGTTCCCGACTCCAGAATGAAGGTCAGTCTGGATCTTCCGAGCTACGTCTCTTCCAAGAGACTCGAGACCTATTTCCGAGGTGGAGGAGGTCCGTTTGTCAGCGCGGGGAACGATCCCGACCAGAGCTCGGAGCGAGTGGAGGGGGTTGATGTCTCTGCATTTTGTCTCTTTTTAGCACATGTTTCCCTTAGATTTTCCCCTGTTTTGGTTCATATCTTCAGCATTTTAGTATAGATCTCATGCATTATGTTAATACATAGTATTTAGGACCTGCATTGCATATTTCGTGCATTTGGGAGTTGTATCAGGTGCTTTTGAGTGCAAAAAGGAGGAGATCTGGAATCAAGAGACAGGAGCATGAAGTTCAGAGAGCAAACAGGATGCCAAACGGGATGACAACCCGTTTGCCCCCGAAGATGAGCTGTGCGAAAAAAGGAAGGAGAGAAAGTCAATTTAAATGAGTTGACTGAGGGTGCCCTTTTGTCTCCACTATAAAAGACTTGAAAACCCATTTTCACAGCAGCTTTTTGTAAGATGAAAATCTGAAAACACTTTGTAAGATCCTTGGTTAGATTTTAATCAAAGCAAGTACTTTCCTCCTTTAATCTTCCTATCTTAGCTTTCTAAGCATGCTTGGGTATCTTTCCTCAATAGGAATTGATTTTCCAAGTATGATTAGAGAGTAAATTTCTTGGGTCTTGAGGGATGAGGTAGATTAGGAGAGATTAGGGGTTGATTTTGCTTCTAGAGGTGTTTAATTCTTCCAAAAATCTTTCTTTGCTGGATTTGCTTAATGCTAGGTCTCTCTTGATCAATTAGATCTTGATTTTAGACATTTCCTACATCAAAAGTGTTTGGAAATTGTTGGACCCAACCAACAAGGAGATTTGCTTGTCTAACCCACGATGGTGGTTGTTTAGAGAGCTTATCGGATTAGGAGAGTTGTCTCTTAAGGCTCGTTTTTCTTGAAGTCACTAACCAAAAGTTAGCTCCTTTGATTTCAAGATTAGCTTTGTGGTTCTCTCCATGAAAGCGGGTTAACCTTGTTTTATGAACTCTCCTCCTAAGATTTAGCTCTTATTTGAGTATTTCTAGACACCTTTATTAACCCCTAAAACCTCATAATTGTTAACCTCATCCTTGGACCTTCTCTTTTATCTTAAAGTTTAATCCTTTGAAAAATCCAAAATTACTTCTCTCTGTTTCTTGATTTCGGATTTACTGTTCACAGCATGAGAAGTTTGGGTTTTTGTTTCATTTAGTGATTTGTTTCACTTTATTTATTGCTTGAATAGAAACCACAAATCTATTGCTCTTGACTTGTTAATCTCTTGTATTCTTAATTGCTCTTCTTTCTCCATTATGGATTGACACCTTAATGACCACAATGACATGAGTGGGAAAGGTTAATTGAAACCATACAAAATCCCAGTTTCAATTTGGCGCCGTTGCCATTTGGAGTTTTAAGTTTGAGCAATTTTGATTTGGATAATTTTCAAGATCGAGTTTTTAATTTTATTTTACATATCTTCTTTGCTTATCTGCTGTCTGGGAGCTGCCTCTTTCTTCTTGCAGGTTTATGCAAACACGCTCTCGCGGCCCCAGCCATCTGTTAAGCACAAGTGATCTTGAAAGAGCTGAGCAAGAAAAGAGAGCAAAGAGAGCACGAAACAGAGCTGAGCAGCAGCCTCAAACTGACCCGCAGTTCGCAGCTACCGAACCCGTGTTCGACGACATGGCAGACCCAGCAGGGGCACATGACGTTCCACCGGGGAACGACCCACCACACGGCGGGCACCCGAACCATCCTCACCGTCCTGCGCGGCAGATCGGAGCCGGAGATACTCCAAACACACACGTCAACCGCCACGGAATTACCCCACCACCAGTCCCCAACACTAATTTCGAAATCAAGCCAGGGCTGATATCACTGGTTGAGAGGTATATGTTCCATGGTCTGCCTGATGAAGACCCTTTGGATCACTTGGATAAGTTTGATCGTTTGTGTGCTTTGACAAAGATAAATGGAGTGTCCGAAGATGGAATGAAGCTGCGGCTTTTCCCGTTCTCGTTGGGAAACAAAGCTCACATTTGGGAGAACAACCTTCCAGTCGGTTCGGTAAAGACTTGGGACCAGTGCAAGCACGCCTTCTTGGCGAAATTCTTCCCCACCTCACGCACAACAAAGCTGAGGAATGATATCTCCAGTTTTGTGCAGATGAATGGCGAAAGCTTTAGTGAAGCTTATGAGCGCTTCAAGGGGTATCAAATGAAGTGTCCTCACCATGGTTTCTCTAAGGAATCTCTCCTGGGTACTCTATACCGTGGAGCTCTCCCTAAGTACCGCTTGCTTCTTGATACAGCCAGCAATGGGCACTTTCTGGGTCAAAACGTTGATGAAGGGCTGCTGTTGGTCGAAAACATTGCAACAAGTGATTGCAATTATAGTGAGGAGTATGACAGAGCTGATAGGGGAAGTTCAGCTCAAGAGGAGAAGCACAAAAAGGAGATTAAGAATCTCAATGACAAACTGGATAAGTTGCTGAGTGGTCAGCAGAAGCAAGTCCATTTCATAAACGAAGAAGACTTTGTTCAGGAGGGGGAGAAAACCCAAGAAGAGGAAGTAAGCTATGTGAATAACCAAGGTGGTTACCAAAAGGGCTTCATCAAATACTGGAACAACCCCAACCTTTCCTACCGTTCTACATATGTTGAGAATCCCTGATAGTATGATTTTTACACTACTTATGCAATCCCCTATTGTACTATCATGTCGATGTAGTATTTAGGGTTTATCAATCCAAAGTGGGAGGAGAATGAAACAGCTTAGGATTATGCAATAGTGACACAAGTCAAGACAGATGGTTGTTTGGTGTTGAACGGAACTATCTAAATAAACGAAATGCAACGGTAATGAAAGCGGAAAAGTAAAACAATAAACTAAATCAAGCTCGATCGAGTTAAGCTAACCATGAGAAAGGTAGCTCGATCGAGTTAAGATAAAACGGAACAAGGAGAAACTGGTGCAGCTCGATCGAGTCAAGATACGAGTTTGCACAAAGCTGACTCGATGGAGTCAGGGTAAAATATGACTAAAGCAGAATGAAAACGTAAGTAAAGACTGGAATGATAGACAAAGGCTCAGGGACGGATTTGATGATCATGGAGAATCTAATGCTAATCAGCTATGCTTTGTAAAACGACACGAGAACGTGCTTATCCCTTCGGCCATGGAGTCCCGAGGTCGGTTATCCCACTTCCCAGTGGTGTTACAAACCGCCTCTCTGGTTCAATCCAGCTAACTCGATCGAGTTGAAGCGTGAACGAACCAGATGCATAAAGAACCGACCCATGTAATGCCCTAGAAGCCCCTCTGTGCAACCACTCCCGTGGGACAGAGGCATAAAGCTAATCCTCTGTTTTGCCTTGATCCGACGCTCAACCAAGCGGGTCAGGCCAGGAGCGTCTAGGATCGATCCACCATGTTCAGTGGCTGGATCGCTTAGGGCACAGCTAAACAGAGAGGGATAAAAGATGAAAACCTAAAGCATCAGAGATTAACCATAAACGATTCCCTAATCTAATCCATCCCTAAACCTAAGTGAGAGATTACTCAAGATCCATAATCGAAATCATGTCTAAATAAACTAAAACCAACATAATATGAAAGACAGAAAGGAGATTAACAACTTTTATTAAAGTATTAAATGCAAAAAGTGAATAACAAAGTCTGGAATCATAAAATGAAAACAGGAAGTTTCTGGAACAAAACTAAGAACAGAAACCAATAAAAACGAAAAAAGATAAGATGGGGGGCGGATGAGGTCAGCAGCCCTTTTATAGGCAAGCTACTAGGGCTTCCAGCAAGGGAGTAACCGCCTTAGTCCAACTCGATCGAGTTGGTTGATCGAGTTGGATTTAGTCTGGCTCGATCGAGTTGCTTTGCAGGATGGTTTGGCCTAGCTCGGTCGAGGTGCTTGTTTCAAGGTTGTATCCTTCTCTGCTCGATCGAGTTGCTTGATCGAGTTAAGCTTTGCCTTAGCTCGATCGAGTTGGATGGTGAAGGCAGACTGCTTTTCTTCCAATGCGTCGACTTTGCTCCAAAACACCTGAGAAGGACACCAAACATGCAAATGTATGCAATGCACTTCCTAGGACAACTAAGAATGCAAACTAAGAGGAAAGTGCAAAGAAGTGCTACTAAGGATGGATGAAACTATGCAAAAGAGGTCTAAACATGATGCTAAATGAGTATGAAAATGAACCAAGGATGATACAAGAGCAGAAATTTCTTCTACCCAGACACCACACTCGATCGAGTCTAACCCGTAACCCAGAAACTAGAACCAACTCCTATCTACCCTTTAGGCATTGCCTTTAGACACAGAGGAGCTTTTGATAACTTTTTTCTTTCTTTTTCTTTGTACTTAGCCAAGGGAGAGGTTTTTCTTATTATACTCTAGCGGTTTGGGACTCTTATACTCAGGGAACTTTTCTTTTCTTTTCAAATACTTGAGGCTTATGCCTTCTTTTCCTAAACACTAAGAACCCTTTTCTTTTTCTTTAAAAACTTCCCAAACCTTTACTAGACTTTCATGAAACACAAACCAACTCCCTGGTCTTAAACACAACTCTTTTTCTTTTCTTTTCCCAAATCCCAGAATGAAAAACAGACTCGCCCAAGCCTAGATGAAACACCCCCAAACTTAGCCTAAGAACGGATTATAATCTACACAGAAACCCCTGCTCTTGTCGGTTTAAACTCAACACCATTTGCCAAGCATATTCGAAATAAGAACTCACAATCACACAAGAACAACAAAGGGTTTGAAAGAAAGGCTAAGGTAAGGGTAGGGTCTGCTACTTGGACAAACAAGAGTGGACAAAATGGGAAAAGAATGTCCAAGTATGTATGAATATCCATGAGTTGCTTATCAATGCATGAAATGGTAATTAAGAGTCAAGATTATGGTTCAAACATATAGGGAGATGCATCAATTCACAGAAATGGTTTAAATGAGATGTGCATGTCATGATATGATCAGGTTAAACATGGTTCTGCCTTAACTCTTCATTCTCACCCTAATGCACAAAAGATTCAAGAACCAGGGCACAGATCAAAACGCATGAGATGGCATATTTACAAGGTCATATCAACAATGCAATGTGAATGCATACCTATATGATGTATATTAGACTCAATCTTAAGAATATGAATGCAACTATATGAATATTTTTGAGATTTTTCGAAAATTTTTCAATTTTTAGTGGTTTTCTATGCCTTAGATGTATGCAGACTCAAGGGATGAAAAATTGAAACTAAGAACAAAGAACACAATGTCAAATGGCTCTCAGACCCTCCCCCAAACTTAAATTACACAGTCCCCTGTGTAACAGAAGTCTAAAAGAAAGAATGAGAGCAAAACAAAAGCAAAGAAAAACATAATGCAGGCGGTATGTACAAAGGGGAGTCGAAGGTTTTGGTACCTCAGTGATAGCCAAAAAGATCGGCCAGAATGTCATCCCTCACAGGCGTGGGGAGTCTGCCGTCTGGAGCACTGTATTCGACCATTGCGGCTCGACCGTACTCGCTGCTGAAGTCAACGTTCTGGGATGATCCTACTCCTTTGCCTCGATCGAGTCCGGTGCTTAAGTCAGCTGGCGCTCGCTCGAGTTGTTCGTTGAAGCCTGGCTGATCTCGATCGAGTTCACCTGTGAAGTCACTGTGGCGCGAGCTAGAGCTTCTTCGTTTCTTCTGTCTTTGCCGCTCTGCTTCTCTGGGTTCAAAAGAGGAGGATCGTGGTGGTTCTTGAGTGGATGGACACCTGGCTGTGTGAATAAGTGAGCGGCTTCTACGAAAGGGTGGGGGAGGGTGTCTCCTTGCGGTGGAATGCCTCACCTTCCTATCAAGGCTCTTGATAGTCTTTGCCATGCTTCCTACTGTCTTCTTCAACTGATCCATTGTTTTGGCTTGCCACTTGTTCAGTTTCTGTAGGAGGCCTATGCGTTTATGAGCCGCTACCACAGCTGGGGCACTTCCTCTACAAGGATACTCCTCAAAGTAGTATCTCTCTGGTTCACCCATTTGCTCATCTCCCGCTGTCTCAACTTCGACATCCTCTTCCATCGGTTCTGGTGGTGCTTGCCTTTGGCCCCTATGATAGAGTGCGTTTGTTGAAGGGTTGAAATCTACATTCCTCCCGTTCCTGAACCTGGTTTGTGATTGGTTGGGTAAAAGTATCTTGGCTACTCCTCCATCTGGATGATCAAACTTGTAGATATACTTCCCCTCTACCTCCTTATGCTCCAAAATCTTAGCCCTTTTGAGGTAGTTGATGTCTAGCCACCCATGTGGCGTATAATCAGAGTCATCTAGGGGTACATCACAAGCTATTAGAATAGGTGTGATAACTCCGCCCACAAATAGAGAAGCTGCCGACGTTCTGTTGCGGTACATGTAGACAGTGTCTTGGTAAGACATCAGCTGATCCAAGAAGGGGACTAAAAGTCCTGTGTTAGAAGTATCTCCCTTCATTGTCTCTCCACCTCTTAATCGCTTGAGTATTGGCTTGAGACCCTTGTCCAAAAGCTGAAGCTCTCCTTCAGTAACATGCCCAGTCACTGTTCTGGCAAAGAATGTGCTAGCCAGCGCTTTGTGGACATAACGCAAAACAGGGCTCCTGATCTGGGCACTCTTTGATCTGGATGGAGTGTAGGTTCCCATGGCAACTGTTTTCCACAAAGCCTTCAACTCACTCTCCTCATAATCCACTGCTGTATCCATTCCGCTTTCAAACCCATAGAGATTGTCTAGCGCTCGGTAGCTCAGAGAGTACTCTTTCCCGTTAACCCAGAAACTAATCCATCCCAAACCATTGTTCAATTCTTCCACCTCATTATTATCATAATGGTTCAGCTGCAAAGTGGCTAGGAACTGGCAAGTCTCGTCCTTGTATCCCCCTGCATACATGCGCATGAACTGCTGTAGCCCCATGTTCTTGAAGACAAGCTCCACATCCTCACGGATTCCCAAAGCGTCCATAGCTTCTTTTTGCGGGAATCTTGTTCCCATGAAGATGTGATCCTTGAGGAGGCCGTAAATGACCTTAGACCTAGACTGCTCTCCTTCATCTCGTTCCTGTTCAGCACACTCCTCATCAACATCATTCTGTCCTTCCTCTTCATCCTCTCCTTGATCCATTGGATCCTCAACTGGCTTAACTGGCCGCTTGCCTCTTGCCTTCTCTGTTCTCCTCCTCTGTGTCTCACTAGCTTCAATCTGTTCCTCCTCAATGTCCATTGGCTCAGCTGGTTCAGCAATCCTCTCTGTCCTTATTGGCTGGCGCAGGCTCTTACTCCTTCTCAGGGCATTGTCCCTGAAAACATGAAGTTTAAACAACATTAGTTCCGAAATAAACAGACTCGATCATGCGCAGCCTCTCACTCGATCGAGTTAAGGTGCGGCTGAGCTAACTCGGTCGGGTCAAGTCGGGTCGAGTCAACTCAGATGAGTAACTCGAGCGAGTTGAACCAAAACCTTGAACTCGAGCGAGTCAACTCAGCGAGCAATAGATCGAGTCTAAATTGAAGAACAACAAGAACCAGGGTGCGAAAATGGACAACTAGCATAGTTACAGCAACAATTTATTGTCTCTAAACCGTTTATAAGATTTCCAGGCCAAGAACATCAATAATAGAAAAGAGAACATATAGCAATCGATTTCAACAAATTCACAAAAGGAGAAGAGAAAATCGAACTGAAACCTTGATTTCTGGCGGATTAAACCGGCTGTTGGCCTTGAAAACATGATTGAGGCTTGAAAATCAAGGAAATGCAAGAGATTTTGAAGTGAATAGGGGCGATTTTTTTTTTTTCTAGAGAGAAGGAGGAGAGAAAAATGAGAGAGAGAGAGATAGAGAGATATTTCGAGTGAAAGTGTGTGGTGAGGGGGGGAAGAGAGATAAACTCGATCGAGTTAAATATGAGGCAAAGGAGATAAGATTTTTGTGGTAAAAAGGAGAAGGGGGAGACAAAAATAAAAGATTCTCTGCATGAGTGGGCCACCACACGACTTTATTATTTCGAAAATTCAAAAATCAAAAGGGAGGAATCATACCGTTGGACTCGATCGAGTCTAGCATGTACTTGGTCAAATTGATTCCTCCTTGGTCCCACACTTGATCGAGTTCACATTCCGCACTATGCCTGGAATCTTTTTGCTCAAACCCTATTCCTAGCTGGAAGAAGACGTGAAAAACTACAAATAACATTAGATTAGAAAAATAAAAAGAGATATGTACAAGGATACGCATGGGAATTCCTCCCAAGTGAGCTTGTTTAAGGTCGCTAAGCTTGACCGTTCTTCCTTTGGACTAGTGGGGGTTGGAGTTATTGCTGTCGTTAAGGGTGATGGTCAGAACCTTAGAGAGAAGCTCTTGCAGCTTCATCGGGTCATTCTGGAGCTCGGTACTGATGATAGTTCTGGCACTCGAGAAGGGTTTAGACCTTCCCTTAAATTTTATCTTATACTCAAGTTTCCCTTCCTTGAGTTCCATCGGTAGCAGAATCATCGTAGACGGAGACGGGGTAGAGGGTATGGGTTTTGGTTCCTTGGTTCTTTTCTTTTTGCGCTTGCGGGCAGCATGAGAAACCATCCTCACCTCCTCCTGCTGAGCCCTTCCCAGCGGCTCAGTGAACAAAGCAAAAAGGCTTTCGCCATCAAAAACTCCTGGCTCATTCGCAAAAGGATCGTGAGGCGCTCGATTCAGCTCATTTCCGTACTCGATCAGATCAGAACTAATCACATTGGAGGGCAGCTCCGCAGTTGTGATAGTTCCACAATACTCGGGAGAAAAAGTCTTAAGTGGATATGAGATGTGGCCGTCCACATTGTGAAGAATCACTAGTCGGTTGTGGAAATCAATGGAGGCTCCTACTGTGGTAAGGAATGGGGTTCCAAGTATCAAGGGGACCTCCGTCTTATCGACCATATCCAGCACTGTTAGATCTGTTGGTATGGTGCAAGTCCCAATCCGCAGAGGGTAATCAATAATAAGACCGAGTGGAGACTTAGAGGAAGCATCCCCAAACATGATGGAAGAGCCGGGTCGCTTTATCAGATTCTCTGCCTTCAACCTCTGAACCATACCCAAGGAAATCAAGTTGATACTAGCTCCGGAGTCAACAAGGGCATCATCAATCTGCAAATGTGCAAGAGAGCACGGAAGTGTGAATTTCCCTTGATCCTGGAGTTTGGGAATAACTCGGGATGGATATGAGGCTGGTGGTTCAGATACGGGTGGGATATTCTTCCTGGGTTCGGGTGGATGCTGACTCGGTCGAGTCAGAAGACTATGGTGGGTTTGCTCGAGTGGATGCAGACTCGATCGAGTCAGAACATCATTCAGAGTAGTGGGTTCGATCGAGGCGCGCTTTTTAACTTCCACGAGTGTAGTCTCGGATACAGCTGAACACTCAACATCACAACCGTAGAGGAGTTGTGTAATCCCCTGTATGGGTCGTTCGTTCTCACCAGCTTGTTCTTCATCAATGTTGGAGTGGATTACATGGCAATGGTCCTTGGGATTTTGAATTGCTTTCCCAGGAAGCTGACCAGTATGTGTTGTAGAAGAGGAGGCACCTTTGTTCTCAATGATTGTCATCCTGGAGTTTAACGATTCAAGCTTGTTGTTGATATCAGCAAGTTTCTTGCTTGTGTCCATAACTCCATTTGCCTGACTTTGTAACAGCTGCTGTAGCAAGGCTCTCAGATCAGGTTCCTGGTCCGTCGGTACTTGACCCTGCTGTGGAGCAAATCCGGGTGGTGCTCCCTGCTGCTGTCTAGGTTGGTACCCGCCCTGTTGGCTCACAAACTGCCCTCGCGGAACGAACACTTTCTGCTGTTGCGGTTGGTTCTGCTGCTGCGTAGGCTGATTCTGCTGTGGCTGGGGAGGATAGACTTGGTCCTGAGGGTTTGCAACATTCGTACTGCGGTAGGACAAGTTCGGGTTGGCGTTGTACGTGTAATAGCCTTTGTTGTAGCCACCCTGGTTGTTCTGCACGTAACTCACTTCCTCAACCTGCTGATCAAACTCCCCTTCCTGGACAGGAACAAACTCATCTTCAGAGATGAAATGAACATGCTTCATGGCGGACTGAGCCTGAAGTAGCTTATCCAACTTTTCAGTCAAGCCCTTCACCTCCTTCTTCAATTTATCGTCAGACTCGACAGAGCTGCGGTTCGTGCGGTCATACTCCTCGTTGTTGTTGCCATCCGAGCGAGCGATGTTCTCCACAAGCTGCCAGCCGTCCTCAACGTCTTGGTTAAGGAAGTCGCCGTTGCTCGCGGTGTCGAGCATCTGTCTGTACCGCGGGAGGACACCTCTGTACAGAGTGCTCAGGAGGGATTCGTTACTAAAGCCGTGGTGTGGGCACTGACTCGTGTAACATTTGAAGCGTTCCCAAGCCTCAGAAAATGTCTCTCCATTCTTCTGATGGAATCCAGAGATCTCCGTGCGAAGCTTTGCGGTGCGTCCGGTGGAAAAGAACTTTGCAAGGAATGCCTTCTTGCATTCGTTCCATGTGGTGATTGAGTTATGCGGCAGGTTTTTCTCCCACTGGTGGGCTTTCTCTCCAAGAGTAAGCGGGAACAAACGCAGCTTGATGGCGTCTTCCGAAACGCCATTTACCTTAGTGAGATTACACAAACGGTCGAACTCGTCCAGGTGATCGATCGGATCCTCACAAGGTAAACCGTGGAACATCTTGTTCTGCACGAGGTTGATCATTCCCAGTTTGATCTCAAAGTTATTGTTCTGGACAGCTGGGGGTACGATCCCCTGTCTCTGAGTATGCGTGTTCGGAGCATCACCAGCTCCGATTGGTCTAACCGCCCTCGCTGGAGGGTTTTCCATGATCTCGGCCTGTTGCCTCTGTTCTCTAAGAATTCGCTGTATTCGGTCGATGTTATCCAAATAGTATATCAGATTACCACTGCCTCGTGATCGTGTTTGCATTCACCTGAAAAGGCAAAATCAAAAACCCAGAGAGCAAAATATTCAAGTGGGAACGGATAACGTGATCGGATTTGCGTGCACCTGAGAATTCAAAGACAAAAACCCAGATAGCAGAGAAGATATTCGAAAAGTAAACAAAGAACTTGAACTAGGGTACTACGGGAATCCTAAATGCATCAAACGAAATCCCAAATCGGCAACGGCGCCAAATTGATAGTATGATTTTTACACTACTTATGCAATCCCCTATTGTACTATCATGTCGATGTAGTATTTAGGGTTTATCAATCCAAAGTGGGAGGAGAATGAAACAGCTTAGGATTATGCAATAGTGACACAAGTCAAGACAGATGGTTGTTTGGTGTTGAACGGAACTATCTAAATAAACGAAATGCAACGGTAATGAAAGCGGAAAAGTAAAACAATAAACTAAATCAAGCTCGATCGAGTTAAGCTAACCATGAGAAAGGTAGCTCGATCGAGTTAAGATAAAACGGAACAAGGAGAAACTGGTGCAGCTCGATCGAGTCAAGATACGAGTTTGCACAAAGCTGACTCGATGGAGTCAGGGTAAAATATGACTAAAGCAGAATGAAAACGTAAGTAAAGACTGGAATGATAGACAAAGGCTCAGGGACGGATTTAATGATCATGGAGAATCTAATGCTAATCAGCTATGCTTTGTAAAACGACACGAGAACGTGCTTATCCCTTCGGCCATGGAGTCCCGAGGTCGGTTATCCCACTTCCCAGTGGTGTTACAAACCGCCTCTCTGGTTCAATCCAGCTAACTCGATCGAGTTGAAGCGTGAACGAACCAGATGCATAAAGAACCGACCCATGTAATGCCCTAGAAGCCCCTCTGTGCAACCACTCCCGTGGGACAGAGGCATAAAGCTAATCCTCTGTTTTGCCTTGATCCGACGCTCAACCAAGCGGGTCAGGCCAGGAGCGTCTAGGATCGATCCACCATGTTCAGTGGCTGGATCGCTTAGGGCACAGCTAAACAGAGAGGGATAAAAGATGAAAACCTAAAGCATCAGAGATTAACCATAAACGATTCCCTAATCTAATCCATCCCTAAACCTAAGTGAGAGATTACTCAAGATCCATAATCGAAATCATGTCTAAATAAACTAAAACCAACATAATATGAAAGACAGAAAGGAGATTAACAACTTTTATTAAAGTATTAAATGCAAAAAGTGAATAACAAAGTCTGGAATCATAAAATGAAAACAGGAAGTTTCTGGAACAAAACTAAGAACAGAAAGCAATAAAAACGAAAAAAGATAAGATGGGGGGCGGATGAGGTCAGCAGCCCTTTTATAGGCAAGCTACTAGGGCTTCCAGCAAGGGAGTAACCGCCTTAGTCCAACTCGATCGAGTTGGTTGATCGAGTTGGATTTAGTCTGGCTCGATCGAGTTGCTTTGCAGGATGGTTTGGCCTAGCTCGGTCGAGGTGCTTGTTTCAAGGTTGTATCCTTCTCTGCTCGATCGAGTTGCTTGATCGAGTTAAGCTTTGCCTTAGCTCGATCGAGTTGGATGGTGAAGGCAGACTGCTTTTCTTCCAATGCGTCGACTTTGCTCCAAAACACCTGAGAAGGACACCAAACATGCAAATGTATGCAATGCACTTCCTAGGACAACTAAGAATGCAAACTAAGAGGAAAGTGCAAAGAAGTGCTACTAAGGATGGATGAAACTATGCAAAAGAGGTCTAAACATGATGCTAAATGAGTATGAAATACGAATGCATCAATCCCCAAGATCAAGTTTACCCACCACTCCAACAACATCAAGGAGAACAGCAAGTAGTGTACTACAAGAAAGGTTTTGCTCCCAAGACATTTGCTCCACCCGGTTTTGCACCACCTCAAGCTCAAGGCAGCAACAATCCTAGCCATGAGGCTGACATGAAATCAATGCTAGAAACTCTCATTCAAGGACAGACCAATGGAGCTTTGGAGCTGAACAAGAAATTGGCAGAAATTCACAACAAGGTGGATTGTTCTTACCATGATCTTTACATCAAGTTGGAGAGTCTAACTTCTAAAGTCCAACACTTGGAGTCCAAGGGCAACACATCATCTTCTTCTAAAAAAGGAATCCTTCCGGGGAAACCAATTCCAAATCCAACGGAGTATTGTGGTGCCATTTTCTCTACTCCTTCTTGTGCGGTTGGAAATGATGAGAATGAAAGAGTTATAGAAGAACTCTCTAGGCTTCTCTATGGTCCAAATGTTGAGCGTTCGGAGACTGAGAAGACATTCCAAGATGGGAAACGCAATGACAAGGAGGACGATTCAAAGATTGTTGAAAGAGAGGAAACCACAAAGGTTGAGCCTCCTCCTTACAAACCTGAGCTTCCATTTCCTAGGAGAGTCCTCACTAAAGCTCAAAGGAATGTGCTATCCAAATTCCGAACTGATATGAGCGAGATTGGTGTTCATCTACCCAACATAGGAAATATGCAAGAAGCTCACCTCCAAATGAAGCTGATTAAGGACATTCTTGCGAACAAGGAGAGAGTAGTTGCGCTTCTGGGGTTCTCTGCACCCCCAGCCCTGCCCCTCCTCACGCCAACCTCTATTCCTAAGCTTGAGAGTCAAGGGAAGTTCACATTGCCGTGCATTCTTGGAGATTTGAAGCTTGATGATGCTCTTGTAGATTCTGGAGCAAGTGTGAATCTCATATCACTTGCTATGCTCAAGCGGCTTGGTATAAAGAGTTTGACGCCTCCTAGCTCTTCTGTCATGTTTGGAGATGCTTCTTCTAAGTCTCCACTTGGTCTAGTCAAGGATTTTCCTTTGAAAATTGGTGGATGCAAGGTTCCAATCGACCTCACTGTTTTGGATATGGTTGATGAAAAAGAAGTACCATTGATCCTTGGGACACCATTCCTCACAACTGTTGGAGCCTCAATTGACTTTCACAAGAATCTGGTGACTCTCCACCATGTCAACAACAAGGTTTCATACCCAATGAAGGTCTCCTCTACTAGTTATTGTGGGACAATGACCGTTGAAAAGTCGAGCATCAAGGAGGACCAGGTTGAACGTGACAAAGCTGTGCATCTGCTTGATGATTCTGGGGAAGATATTCTGGATGGAGAGTGTCTGATTGACATGTTCAGTGAGCACATGGGACGTGCTCAAAAGGAGGAGGTGTGTAGAGGCACAAAGGCCATTCTCAGGAAAAAGGCAAAGATGAAGGGACCTCAGCCCCACTCTCTTGATCCAACCCTATA
This sequence comes from Erythrophleum ivorense, assembly GCA_026724425.1. Taxonomy (NCBI): domain Eukaryota; kingdom Viridiplantae; phylum Streptophyta; class Magnoliopsida; order Fabales; family Fabaceae; genus Erythrophleum; species Erythrophleum ivorense. The sequence continues at coordinate 1,305,936 of JAIUCV010000193.1, forward strand.
CTCTCTTAAGCTGTCTCCACTGAAGCTTAAACATGGAGAATTTGAGTTCAAGATGAAGTGTAAGGGAAAACCTAGCATGTTCTCAAACGCCAAGACCATCTTAAGAGCAAAGCCTCATGGTGATCCTACCAAGCTCCAAGGTCTCCCAGCTCACGTCATGATTATCACTGTTGACGGCATCCAGACCTTCACCATTCACTAGAATGAGCTGAGGAAAGTCAAGCTAGAGACTTAAAACAAGCTCACTTGGGAGGAAGTCCCATGGTTATACTTTTGTATATATTGCTTTTCATTTTGAATTATGTGCTGTTTTTGCTTTCTGTTTCTGCTGTTTATGTTCAAGGTTTGATCAGTTTATCTAGTCTGGAGAATGGGAGACCGGCAATGAGCGGAAGTTGGTAAAAATCAACCCAAAAATCACCAAGGGTTGACTGAGAAATTAGCTCAAACGGGTTGTCAAACGGGTTGTCAAACGGGTTTCCTCCTCTGGATCAACCTGTTTCGACAACCCGCCCAGGACCTCCTCACAGTCTGCAGCCACGAACCATAGCGATCAGTCTCTCACCAGCGAGGAATCATCTTCCTCCTCCGACATGAGCCAATAAGAGGTACAACTCCAATTCCATTGTGTATACCGTTTATCTTTCATTTGCATTTTTGTTAAGTTGATCTCTCTTTCAAGCTTCTATTTGCACAAGGGACTGTGCAATTTAAGTTTGGGGGAGAGGTCAATAGCATTTGACTTTGTGTTCTGTTTTCTTATTTTCGATTTTCATCCCTTGAGTCTCATATCATTTGCATTGCATCTATGGCATAGAAAATACCAAAAAAATCGAAATTTTTTGAAAATTTGCATAACACAAAAAGAAGCATCATTTGCATTCGCATAATAGGATTGAGTCTAGATGCATTGTACATGATCATTGCATTTTCATAGGGGACAATGATAGGACTATCCTTGCTAGAGAAATGCTTTTCGAAATCGCTTCAATGCTCTGGTTGTTAATTATTTGGTGCATATCGGGTTAGTTTGGACTTAAAACCGCATTCAAAACTCGCATTCATGGCTTGATCGAACATTGCTTTGATTTGAAACCTCACCTTGATTATTGGAACCTAATGCGATTATTTAAATATCATTCCCATGCATTGAAACTCTTGCTCATGGATTTTGTTTCACAGGGACACTCTTTTCACCACTTTATCTCTCTTTGTGTGTCCATTTTGATTGAATTCCCCACCCATAACCAAACCTTTTTCCTTCAAGCCAAATCTATTACCGTGAGAAGTGAGGCCTTTTCTGATTGAGCTAAGCAAAAAGTGTTGAGTTTAGACCGACAAAGTTTAGGCTCTTATGTAGAACTAGCTCGTTTTCCTTTTGAGCTGGAATAGGCCTAGGTTGTGGTTCATTTTGGGGGTGAGAGAGTGAGTTGAAAAGAAAAGAAAAAGAGAGTAAATAGCACCGAGAAATTAGAAAGGATGGGAGAGAAAAGAGGCTAAGTACCTAAAAGAGTGGTGGCTTGCTAGTAAAGTGTAAAAAGCTAGGTAAAATTGGGGCAAGTTCTAAAAGAAGAAAGGCGCAATGCCTTAGTTTTCCAAAAAGAAAGTTGAAAGCCCCAAGCCTAGAAAAGAAAAGTGAGAAAGCCTTAAACCACAAGAAAATCAAAAGTTTAGTCCTCTTTCAATTTCCGAAAGTTTATCCTCCCTAAAATCCTAAATTCAGATGGGAAAGGAAAGGGTAGTTAGGACTTGGGTGGGATTCGCTCTTTATTTCAGACCCTACGTCTTGGGTAGATAGGAGTCTATCTTTGTACCATCCTAGGTCTTTACTCTTAGCATTTTGCCCAAGCTCAATTTTTCCTAAGAGATCCCTTTTGCACTTCATGAAACTACTACAAGGAACCTAACCCTTCAACCAAATGAGCAGGTTTTGATTGCATGAGTTCTGATTCATGGTTTGAGTTTAATTGAATGTAGAAGTTGAGGTGGATCTGAATGCATGTTTGGTCAAGTCTGATGTTGGTTTGTTGTTGAAATGGATGTGCGAGTAAACTGATTTGATTAACGAAACCTGTATGCATTTTATAATTCCCAACTAGAACTCCGAGGCGATTCCTTTGAGCATAACTAATGGATTTGAGTCCCCGCATAAATCAATTTCTCTCTGATTTTCTTTTTCTTGCTTGAGGGCAAGCAAGAGGCAAGTTTGGGGGAGTTGATGTCTCTGCATTTTGTCTCTTTTTAGCACATGTTTCCCTTAGATTTTCCCCTGTTTTGGTTCATATCTTCAGCATTTTAGTATAGATCTCATGCATTATGTTAATACATAGTATTTAGGACCTGCATTGCATATTTCGTGCATTTGGGAGTTGTATCAGGTGCTTTTGAGTGCAAAAAGGAGGAGATCTGGAATCAAGAGACAGGAGCATGAAGTTCAGAGAGCAAACAAGATGCCAAACGGGATGACAACCCGTTTGCCCCCGAAGATGAGCTGTGCGAAAAAAGGAAGGAGAGAAAGTCAATTTAAATGAGTTGACTGAGGGTGCCCTTTTGTCTCCACTATAAAAGACTTGAAAACCCATTTTCACAGCAGCTTTTTGTAAGATGAAAATCTGAAAACACTTTGTAAGATCCTTGGTTAGATTTTAATCAAAGCAAGTACTTTCCTCCTTTAATCTTCCTATCTTAGCTTTCTAAGCATGCTTGGGTATCTTTCCTCAATAGGAATTGATTTTCCAAGTATGATTAGAGAGTAAATTTCTTGGGTCTTGAGGGATGAGGTAGATTAGGAGAGATTAGGGGTTGATTTTGCTTCTAGAGGTGTTTAATTCTTCCAAAAATCTTTCTTTGCTGGATTTGCTTAATGCTAGGTCTCTCTTGATCAATTAGATCTTGATTTTAGACATTTCCTACATCAAAAGTGTTTGGAAATTGTTGGACCCAACCAACAAGGAGATTTGCTTGTCTAACCCACGATGGTGGTTGTTTAGAGAGCTTATCGGATTAGGAGAGTTGTCTCTTAAGGCAGGTTTTTCTTGAAGTCACTAACCAAAAGTTAGCTCCTTTGATTTCAAGATTAGCTTTGTGGTTCTCTCCATGAAAGTGGGTTAACCTTGTTTTATGAACTCTCCTCCTAAGATTTAGCTCTTATTTGAGTATTTCTAGACACCTTTATTAACCCCTAAAACCTCATAATTGTTAACCTCATCCTTGGACCTTCTCTTTTATCTTAAAGTTTAATCCTTTGAAAAATCCAAAATTACTTCTCTCTGTTTCTTGATTTCGGATTTACTGTTCACAGCATGAGAAGTTTGGGTTTTTGTTTCATTTAGTGATTTGTTTCACTTTATTTATTGCTTGAATAGAAACCACAAATCTATTGCTCTTGACTTGTTAATCTCTTGTATTCTTAATTGCTCTTCTTTCTCCATTATGGATTGACACCTTAATGACCACAATGACATGAGTGGGAAAGGTTAATTGAAACCATACAAAATCCCAGTTTCAGGGGTCGGATCCACCCCGACGGCCGAGGTTAATCCTCTAGGTGCGGACATGCCTGATCAGCCTCCCCCGATCGTCGATCTGACCGAGAGGCCAGATGATGCGCTCGGGCAAGAGCAGACGACTGCTGACCCGGCGGATGGTCGGCGAACTGAGGCGACGGGGACGGACCTGCTTCCGCTCGTAAGAGAAGGAGGGTGTCCGGTCGGGAGGACGAGATCGCTCCCGCGGTTCCCGAGCTCGCGGCTCCCGCGGTTCCCGAGCTCGCGGCTCCCGCGGTTCCCGTTGTTCCCGAGCTCGCGGCTCCCTCGAATGCTCAGCTTGGGGGGGAAACTGGTGGTTCGAAGGAGAGCGAGGATCCGCCCATTACTGCTGCTGCCGGTCTCCTGAGGATGGGCGAAGAAATATCAACCGTCAATGAGCGGGATGTTCTCCGCTGGTTCGGGCGGACTCGGATAGGGTCGGCGGGGCCGATGCGCGAAGGTCTCCCGGCTGGGATCAAAGGCATGATCCTGGATCTCGCTCTGAGCTCGGCCAAGGTATTCGTCTAGACCCTCGGGTTGGTTCCGTAGCTTTTTGTCGTCTTGTGGTTATGATTCTCCTTCTCTCTTTTTTTTTTAGACCGTCGCGTTCTCCAACCAGTTGATCGATGGTATGGCGGCCAAGCTGACGAAGGCTCAGCAGGTTGGGGATAGTTCTCGCCAGGAACTCAAAGCGAGCCGCGAAGCTCAGCAGAAGCTCGACCGAGCCCTTGAGGAGCTTGCGACTGAGAAGCGGAGATCGGCCGTCCTGGGGGATCAGCTCGCCAAGAAGACCTCGGACTGCGAAAAGGTCAAAGCCGATCATGCTGCCTTGGCGGAAGGCTTTGAGGCGAGCCAAGGTCGTATTACCCAGCTCGAGAGGCTGAACTCCAATCTCGAGGGGAAGCTCAGGGAGACCGAAGAGCGTCTCTACGTGGCGAAATACCTCGGCGCCGTTCAGGAAAGGGAGAGGTTGCTGATATATCCATATTTTGCATGATTTTACTTAGTATTTATCTATGTTTTCAAGTATTTTCAATAAGGTTTTATGCCTTTAGAGGTAGTTTTCTTGTATTTGTTGGCTTTGGAGTCTTAACAGGTTAAAACATCAAAAAGGAGCAAAAGAGCCTCAAAACATAATCCATGCAAGTTTCCAAGTCAAGAGCCTCAACAAAACTCCATTTGTCCAATTCTCGCATTTGGACAGAACCGGAGCATCCGAAAGATGGCCGAGGTTGAAGGTCTTTCCGACGTCTAAAAATCATGATATTGGTCTTGTTGGATAGATATTTGAGTTATGCTTCGCGGCGAAGTGGATTCAAGTCATTTGGATCAACCATCAGGGAGAAACTCTTTTTCTCCCAAAACATGTCCGCCAGGCGAGGAAACGAAGCCCATGGAGATTTGGTGCCACGAACAGCCCGGGATTCCGCGGCATGGACCTTGTCTCGACTCAGCATAGGCCTAGCCTACTCCTGGTGGTATCCTTGGCCTTATCTCGGCCCATACATGTCGCAAAAGTCTTGATCCAGCTCACCGGAAACTTTCCTTTTCCGACACTTCAATAACCTAGCGACTTCAAGCCTATAAATACTCGCTTTTAGCCTCGACCTAAGGAGAGCCGCGAGTGTCTTGAGCAAGAGGAGGAGTCTCACGTGTATCTAGGGTTGGCCGTCAGAGTATTCTAGAGGAGAGGCGCCGCTCAAGACACTTAGCACACAAAAAACCTTGTTCTATCATTCTTGTTCTTTGTTAAGTTTTGTACTCGAGATTTCAAGTTATCAAAGGAGTTTCCGACTTGTTTCTTCAACAGAGAAGCTTTTCTATTCCCTTTACTACTTACTTATGCTTATGATTACGCTTTCAATCATGCTTTGCTTGCTTGTTTGCATCATGGCCGAGTAGATCTCTCGGTTAGGCCGAGGAGATCTATGGTGGCTGTGATGGTTTGATTTAGTTGCGCTTTAAATGGGATTTTAACTTACGAACCTTCACCTTTACTTGAACCTAATGCATGACTACTTTACCGTACATCTAGTGGTCTGATCATAGAGAGATAGAACCACGATAGTGTTGTATCTAGCTTTCAAACCTAGTATTTGGTGAGCAATGGGTCGTGACCAACGAAAGCTGAGTTATGAGCCATTGTGAACAATTGAATCTTGCCCATCTTTTATGCATGTTTGCAACACTAATGGCCAACGAAAGCTGAGTACATTAGGTTGATTTAAACATAGTGGTTGGAGCCATGAAAGTGGTAAAACCATACACTAGTGATTCATGTTCAAGGCGGCTTTAAACTACATCCCAATGCAACTATCTTTTCATCACATGCTCCATATGATTATCCTTTGCCTAACTTGTGTTTCAAATTGCTTACAACCTCATCTACTTATTTGCTTTTGTTCCCTTTCATTTTCGGTTCACCACAACAATATATTTTCTGTTCTAGCTACTCATCACTCAACAAAAGACTTGAAACGAAATCACTCTTCCTTGTGTTCGATAAACCTACTACACTACGATCCGTGCACTTGCGGTATATAGTTAGGAGTGGTAAAACCTGATAGACCACACCCCACATCAAGTTTTTGGCGCCGTTGCCGGGGAAGAGTTGCATTTCTTTCAAGTTTCTTGATTGATTTTTAGTCTAGTTCTTTTTATTCTTGCATTTTACTTTCTGTTTTTCATAAAACCCTTAAAAATCATAAAAATTTTACTTAACACTCTTTCTTTGTGTCTCTTAGGTGCATGACAAGAAGGTCCAATCCAGATAATACCATTGAAGAAGATCTTGACATTGACCAACTTGAAAGAACACTTAGGCAGCAAAGAAGAGAAAGAATGAATCAAGGCGGAGAAACCGCGGCACAAGGTGGCCAACAACAAGCCGCTGATCAAGAACATCAACCGCAAGCCCCTCATGTCCCACCAAGAGCCGGAGCTGACCAGCCAGCACAAGGAGCCGTGCCTCAACATGATCAAAACGCTCCCGGTGTAGCCGATCAGCCGCAGCCGCAACAGCAACATCAACAACAACCGGAGCCACAAGACGCCGGCCAACAACAAAACCTGCATCATCAAAACCCCCATGGCGGTCACCAAGGAATGCCTCAACCTCAACCATATGTGCCTCCAAGGAGAGCACAATTCGCTCAGCATCCAAGGCATCCAACTATGGGAGATTTTGATTCATCCGATGCATTCTTCTTGGATCGGAATCCAATCCGACCACCTCAGCCTCCAAGAAACGACTTTGAGATCAAGCCACAAATCATTGCCTTGGTGAAACAAAACCAATTCCATGGTTTGTCCACCGAGCACCCGCTTGACCATGTCGACACCTTTGAGGAGATATGTAGCACTACTCGGATCAATGGAGTGTCACCGGACTACTTCAAGTGCAAGTTGTTTACCTTCTCTCTAAGTGACAAGGCACTTAGGTGGGTAAAGTCTCTGCCACCTCAATCCATTACAACATGGAATGAATACAAGGGAGCTTTCTTAAACCAATTCTACACCAAGCAAAGATCAAACTCTATAAGGAGTAAGATATCCGGGTTTAAGCAAGCACCAATGGAGTCTTTCTATGAAGCTTTGGAGCGCTTCAAGGAGTATGCAAGGGACTGCCCTAACCATGGCTTCTCAGAAGGTAACCTTTGGAATATCTTCTACAATGGAATTGATCACAAGTACAAGCTTTCACTTGACACCGCAAGCAATGGTAACTTCATGACCAAATCGGTGCCGGAAGCCAAGCTTTTGATAGAGAATCTTGCTGCAAGTGATTCCAATGCCTGCCCCGAATACAATAGAGGAGTGAGAACCACAAGCTCATCATCAGAATCAGCTCAAATCTTGGAGTTGAGGAACATGGTCTCACAACTACTAAAGAGCAACCGAGGAGTGCATGCCATTGATGATGTTTTGGCTACTAATGAAGAGCCTCTCATGGAATTTATGAGAGATGGAGCTGAAGAGAATCAAGAGGAAGTCAACTACATAGGAGGTAACTATGGTAATAGAGGATACAACCAGCCATTCCGCCCCCATCCCAACCTCTCTTACCGAAGCACCAATGTGGAGAACCCGAATGATCAAACCTATCCGAGCCAAAATACTTATCAAGGAGGCCAAAACGCTTACCAAGGAGGTCAATACCAGCCTAAGCAACAATTCTATCCTAAGGGAGTCTACCAAGTGAAGCAGCCATTCACTTTCCCTCAAGGAGTTGCTCCGGCTCAACAAGAAGAGAAAGTAGACGTGGCGGTCAAGAAATACATGGAGGAGCAAAGACAAGCTACCAAGAGCTTACATGAGAAGATGGATCACATGTTTGGCGATCTAAATACTAAGTTTGGGGCATTGTCAACCCATGTCCAGAAGCTGGAAGTGCAAATCGCTCAAACGGCCGAAGCGGCCAAGAAGCAAAATGAGATGAATCCGCAAAAATTTTGTAGTGTTGTCTCATCCAAGGAGAATCCACCGGCCATCATCTCCGTACCATCTCAAGAAGAAGAAAAGGAAGACGAGCCTAAGGAGAGGCACAAACCAGAGAGGTACACATGGGAGTCAAGGCGAGCTTACAAGAGAAGGCTTGAGAACAAGCCGTTGCTGAAACAAGAAGATCCGGGCAAGTTTGTGATCCCAGCTCGTATCAATGGGTACCAACTCACTGATTGCTTATGTGATAGTGGAGCAAACGTGAACATCATGTCTCTGGCCTTAGCCAAAGATTTGGGATTCAAATATTTCAAGGAGCCTAAGGTGAGAGTGGAGTTTGCGGATCTATCAAGTATGAAGCCTTATGGAGTGCTCGAAGATGTTTTACTAGAGATTGGAGAAAGACATGTTCCCACTGATTTCCAAATCATGGTATGGGAAGGATCAAAGAGAAATCAGCTGATTCTTGGAACCCCATTCTTAGCCACAGCCGGGGCGATCATCAATTACATGAGAAACCAACTAACACTTGGTCATGTCCGGCAAGATGTCTTTTTCCCAAGCATCAACATCAAACAAGCTCCAAGTGCTGTCAAATTGCCACCAGAAAGAAGCACACTCATGCCAAGAGAAGGAGCCGAGCGGCCTAGAAGCACCAAGAAAGGCGAGCCCTATCCAAAACCGAAGGAAGCGATGAAACCATTGAAGCCGAAGCATGAGAATGTCTTCAAGGATATTCACTCGGTCTTGTCACCACCCTTTGACGATCATGGAGCTGAAGAAGAACCTGACGGTGTACCCAAGTCATTTGCCAGCATAAGAGTCCTCCTCCCAAAGGATCTGGATCCCAAAGATGAGCAAACCGCTAAGGAGAGACTCGGAAAAACCTTAAAACTTTTTCCGAGAGCTTTGGTCTTCAAAGATGACATGGACGATGATCATGGAGAGCCCAAACCACCTCATGAGCCACCTGAACCAGAGCGTGACGACACCAAAGGGATCCCAAACCCTTTGGCCGATCACATCCGCACCTAAACCAAAAAAGGGAGTCAAGCTAGACGACTTTAAAACAAGCGCTTTGTGGGAGGCAACCCACACGGTTTCTTTTTATTCCTCATTTTCATTTTCAATTTTCACATCATTATTGCATGCATACTGTAGGATGAAGACCCAAGAGGAGACCGAACAAGAACATGTCCCACCCATTAATCCCACCCTTGTCCAAAACGACACCAAGAGGACGGGCACGACTTGGGAATGATAAATAAGGGCAAAAGATTGATATAGGTTGAAGAACATCACAAAATGGTCGAGTAGATTTCACGATATTCCATCCGGCGAGATTCTCTCCGCCAAACGGGTGAAACGGAGGACCAACATCAACCATCTCCCAAACCACGTGACCGATGTCCACCAAACTTCACAGACAGCTAAACAACACCATGTTGGTTGGCAAATCCAAAAGATAGGACGGAGGAATGTGAACGGATGAGGAGATAAGAACAAATGCCACATCCGGTCGATAGCGGGACAACCGAAGGCCGACAAAAACCACAATCACGGCATGGAGACACAACCAGCTGGAGATGGATCCTTGGAGCTTCAATGTCACTATTCCAGAAGAAAATCAAGGAATGAACGAGCCAATCACAAAGAAGTCAAGAAAACTCTTCCCGGAGCCGAATTGACCACTTTGTGAAGGAACTCTCAATCCGCTCGTTCGTTTGATACCAAACTTCACCAGTGCCCATAAAATATGAGGTTGGTCAATGGAATTTCAAGATAGGTCGAAGAATTCTTCATCATTTGTGCTGCGGTCTATTGCACTATCATCCGGTCGACCGAATAGACCACCAAATGAAGAATCTCCGAAACCACTCGTTCGTTTGACCTCAAACTTCACCAGGAGCTCTAAAACATCAACTTGGACGGTAAAATTTCGATATGGTAAATGAAATTCTTAACGGTTTGTTCTGTGGTTCATAGCACTCATTTCGGGTCGACCAAATGAACCATACTCGACCAAAATGCAAACCGGCGAGAATCAGACCTGGAAATTCAAAATTCACGGACCAATCATGCCTAAAGAGGAGCCCCAATCCATTATCTGACCCTGATCTTCATCACAACTGGTCAACACTTGGTAATATCATCCTAACCTTTCCCTTTCCAAATTTATTACATATTTTACCTCTCTTAATCCGATTTTTCTTACACCGGGACGGTGCAAGTTAAGTCTGGGGGGATTATACTAATAACTTTGTTCATTTTGGCATTTCATCTTGAATCATTTTTCTTTTCATCAAGTCGTTTTTATTGAATCAAAAATTTTGTCGAGAATTATGACTTTATCTTGGACCTAACCATTGTCGTGCCTATGTTTAAGTGACCATTGATCAGTATTTGGCAGTCTACTTCATCACATGTGCACCATGAGTGGATCGATCTACCAAAAATGTCCACATCTCCAAAGGCTTAAGAAGGATACATCTTTGACTCCGCACCTTAATGAACTTAAACTTCTCGGCTAGGGACTTGGTTTTACAAAGGGCACGACTCCTCATCCTCACCAAATAGTGAAAGTCTATGTGAGTTCGGTTCCCCCTCTCTCTCCCCTTCAAATTTAAGAAAAAGCACCATGGTCCAAGTAACCGGGGATTAGGTGGCAACCACCATCAATACTCGCGTCTATGGAAGACCTTTTGATCCAAGTAACCGGGGATTAGGTGGCTACAACCATCAATACTCGCGTCTATGGAAGATCCATCAAAAAACCTCCACAAAGAGGAGAAGAAGTCGAATAAAAAAATACCTTGCTACCCTAAAAAAGGGATGAATCGACTTAAGAAGTGAGAAGAGAGAGAGGTGAAACAAGAGCCAAGACATGTGTTTTATAAAAAGAGGATGGGTAAGAGTCTAAAACCCCTTTGATCGATATTCCCTAGTTGAGACCACACCTTTAGAAACTAAAGGAGTTAAAGGTGGAGAATTTGGATGGCCTAAAGAGAAGTTGGTTACTTTGGGATGATTGCAAAACTCATGGTATGTACTTTCTTGTTCTTAATTCTAAATGCCATTGCTGTTTTATGTGGATCACTAAGATAAATGTCAACATGGATTTCCAAAAGATTTAAGAGTTCTCATGTTTTCAAACCTCTTTTCCATGCTTAGTTTGCTTGGGGACAAGCAAAAGATAAGTCTGGGGGAGTTGATATATCCATATTTTGCATGATTTTACTTAGTATTTATCTATGTTTTCAAGTATTTTCAATAAGGTTTTATGCCTTTAGAGGTAGTTTTCTTGTATTTGTTGGCTTTGGAGTCTTAACAGGTTAAAACATCAAAAAGGATTCAAAAAGGAGCAAAAGAGCCTCAAAACATAATCCATGCAAGTTTCCAAGTCAAGAGCCTCAACAAAACTCCATTTGTCCAATTCTCGCATTTGGACAGAACCGGAGCATCCGAAAGATGGCTGCGGTTGAAGGTCTTCCCGACGTCCAAAAATCATGATCTTGGTCTTGTTGGATAGATATTGGAGTTATGCTTCGCGGCGAAGTAGATTAAAGTCATTTGGATCAACCATAAGGGAGAAACTCTTTTTCTCCCAAAACATGTCCGCCAGGCGAGGAAACGAAGCCCATGGAGATTTGGTGCCACGAACAGCCCGGGATTCTGCGGCATGGACCTTGTCTCGACTCAGCATAGGCCTAGCCTACTCCTGGTGGTTTCCTTGGCCTTATCTCGGCCCATACATGTCGCAAAAGTCTTGATCCAGCTCACCGGAAACTTTCCTTTTCCGGCACTTCAATAACCTAGCGACTTCAAGCCTATAAATACTCGCTTTTAGCCTCGACCTAAGGAGAGCCGCGAGTGTCTTGAGCAAGAGGAGGAGTCTCACGTGTATCTAGGGTTGGCCGTCAGAGTATTCTAGAGGAGAGGCGCCGCTCAAGACACTTAGCACACAAAAAACCTTGTTCTATCATTCTTGTTCTTTGTTAAGTTTTGTACTCGAGATTTCAAGTTATCAAAGGAGTTTCCGACTTGTTTCTTCAACAGAGAAGCTTTTCTATTCCCTTTACTACTTACTTATGCTTATGATTACGCTTTCAATCATGCTTTGCTTGCTTGTTTGCATCATGGCCGAGTAGATCTCTCGGTTAGGCCGAGGAGATCTATGGTGGCTGTGATGGTTTGATTTAGTTGCGCTTTAAATGGGATTTTAACTTACGAACCTTCACCTTTACTTGAACCTAATGCATGACTACTTTACCGTACATCTAGTGGTCTGATCATAGAGAGATAGAACCACGATAGTGTTGTATCTAGCTTTCAAACCTAGTATTTGGTGAGCAATGGGTCGTGACCAACGAAAGCTGAGTTATGAGCCATTGTGAACAATTGAATCTTGCCCATCTTTTATGCATGTTTGCAACACTAATGGCCAACGAAAGCTGAGTACATTAGGTTGATTTAAACATAGTGGTTGGAGCCATGAAAGTGGGAAAACCATACACTAGTGATTCATGTTCAAGGCGGCTTTAAACTACATCCCAATGCAACTATCTTTTCATCACATGCTCCATATGATTATCCTTTGCCTAACTTGTGTTTCAAATTGCTTACAACCTCATCTACTTATTTGCTTTTGTTCCCTTTCATTTTCGGTTCACCACAACAATATATTTTCTGTTCTAGTTACTCATCACTCAACAAAAGACTTGAAACGAAATCACTCTTCCTTGTGTTCGATAAACCTACTACACTACGATCCGTGCACTTGCGGTATATAGTTAGGAGTGGTAAAACCTGATAGACCACACCCCACATCAAGTTTTTGGCGCCGTTGCCGGGGAAGAGTTGCATTTCTTTCAAGTTTCTTGATTGATTTTTAGTCTAGTTCTTTTTATTCTTGCATTTTACTTTCTGTTTTTCATAAAACCCTTAAAAATCATAAAAATTTTACTTAACACTCTTTCTTTGTGTCTCTTAGGTGCATGACAAGAAGGTCCAATCCAGATAATACCATTGAAGAAGATCTTGACATTGACCAACTTGAAAGAACACTTAGGCAGCAAAGAAGAGAAAGAATGAATCAAGGCGGAGAAACCGCGGCACAAGGTGGCCAACAACAAGCCGCTGATCAAGAACATCAACCGCAAGCCCCTCATGTCCCACCAAGAGCCGGAGCTGACCAGCCAGCACAAGGAGCCGTGCCTCAACATGATCAAAACGCTCCCGGTGTAGCCGATCAGCCGCAGCCGCAACAGCAACATCAACAACAACCGGAGCCACAAGACGCCGGCCAACAACAAAACCTGCATCATCAAAACCCCCATGGCGGTCACCAAGGAATGCCTCAACCTCAACCATATGTGCCTCCAAGGAGAGCACAATTCGCTCAGCATCCAAGACATGTTCCCACTGATTTCCAAATCATGGTATGGGAAGGATCAAAGAGAAATCAGCTGATTCTTGGAACCCCATTCTTAGCCACAGCCGGGGCGATCATCAATTACATGAGAAACCAACTAACACTTGGTCATGTCCGGCAAGATGTCTTTTTCCCAAGCATCAACTTCAAACAAGCTCCAAGTGCTGTCAAATTTCCACCAGAAAGAAGCACACTCATGCCAAGAGAAGGAGCCGAGCGGCCTAGAAGCACCAAGAAAGGCGAGCCCTATCCAAAACCGAAGGAAGCGATGAAACCATTGAAGCCGAAGCATGAGAATGTCTTCAAGGATATTCACTCGGTCTTGTCACCACCCTTTGACGATCATGGAGCTGAAGAAGAACCTGACGGTGTACCCAAGTCATTTGCCAGCATAAGAGTCCTCCTCCCAAAGGATCTGGATCCCAAAGATGAGCAAACCGCTAAGGAGAGACTCGGAAAAACCTTAAAACTTTTTCCGAGAGCTTTGGTCTTCAAAGATGACATGGACGATGATCATGGAGAGCCCAAACCACCTCATGAGCCACCTGAACCAGAGCGTGACGACACCAAAGGGATCCCAAACCCTTTGGCCGATCACATCCGCACCTAAACCAAAAAAGGGAGTCAAGCTAGACGACTTTAAAACAAGCGCTTTGTGGGAGGCAACCCACACGGTTTCTTTTTATTCCTCATTTTCATTTTCAATTTTCACATCATTATTGCATGCATACTGTAGGATGAAGACCCAAGAGGAGACCGAACAAGAACATGTCCCACCCATTAATCCCACCCTTGTCCAAAACGACACCAAGAGGACGGGCACGACTTGGGAATGATAAATAAGGGCAAAAGATTGATATAGGTTGAAGAACATCACAAAATGGTCGAGTAGATTTCACGATATTCCATCCGGCGAGATTCTCTCCGCCAAACGGGTGAAACGGAGGACCAACATCAACCATCTCCCAAACCACGTGACCGATGTCCACCAAACTTCACAGACAGCTAAACAACACCATGTTGGTCGGCAAATCCAAAAGATAGGACGGAGGAATGTGAACGGATGAGGAGATAAGAACAAATGCCACATCCGGTCGATAGCGGGACAACCGAAGGCCGACAAAAACCACAATCACGGCATGGAGACACAACCAGCTGGAGATGGATCCTTGGAGCTTCAATGTCACTATTCCAGAAGAAAATCAAGGAATGAACGAGCCAATCACAAAGAAGTCAAGAAAACTCTTCCCGGAGCCGAATTGACCACTTTGTGAAGGAACTCTCAATCCGCTCGTTCGTTTGATACCAAACTTCACCAGTGCCCATAAAATATGAGGTTGGTCGATGGAATTTCAAGATAGGTCGAAGAATTCTTCATCATTTGCGCTGCGGTCTATTGCACTATCATCCGGTCGACCAAATAGACCACCAAATGAAGAATCTCCGAAACCACTCGTTCGTTTGACCTCAAACTTCACCAGGAGCTCTAAAACATCAACTTGGACGGTAAAATTTCGATATGGTAAATGAAATTCTTAACGGTTTGTTCTGTGGTTCATAGCACTCATTTCGGGTCGACCAAATGAACCATACTCGACCAAAATGCAAACCGGCGAGAATCAGACCTGGAAATTCAAAATTCACGGACCAATCATGCCTAAAGAGGAGCCCCAATCCATTATCTGACCCTGATCTTCATCACAACTGGTCAACACTTGGTAATATCATCCTAACCTTTCCCTTTCCAAATTTATTACATATTTTACCTCTCTTAATCCGATTTTTCTTACACCGGGACGGTGCAAGTTAAGTCTGGGGGGATTATACTAATAACTTTGTTCATTTTGGCATTTCATCTTGAATCATTTTTCTTTTCATCAAGTCGTTTTTATTGAATCAAAAATTTTGTCGAGAATTATGACTTTATCTTGGACCTAACCATTGTCGTGCCTATGTTTAAGTGACCATTGATCAGTATTTGGCAGTCTACTTCATCACATGTGCACCATGAGTGGATCGATCTACCAAAAATGTCCACATCTCCAAAGGCTTAAAAAGGATACATCTTTGACTCCGCACCTTAATGAACTTAAACTTCTCGGCTAGGGACTTGGTTTTACAAAGGGCACGACTCCTCATCCTCACCAAATAGTGAAAGTCTATGTGAGTTCGGTTCCCCCTCTCTCTCCTCTTCAAATTTAAGAAAAAGCACCATGGTCCAAGTAACCGGGGATTAGGTGGCAACCACCATCAATACTCGCGTCTATGGAAGACCTTTTGATCCAAGTAACCGGGGATTAGGTGGCTACAACCATCAATACTCGCGTCTATGGAAGATCCATCAAAAAACCTCCACAAAGAGGAGAAGAAGTCGAATAAAAAAATACCTTGCTACCCTAAAAAAGGGATGAATCGACTTAAGAAGTGAGAAGAGAGAGAGGTGAAACAAGAGCCAAGACATGTGTTTTATAAAAAGAGGATGGGTAAGAGTCTAAAACCCCTTTGATCGATATTCCCTAGTTGAGACCACACCTTTAGAAACTAAAGGAGTCAAAGGTGGAGAATTTGGATGGCCTAAAGAGAAGTTGGTTACTTTGGGATGATTGCAAAACTCATGGTATGTACTTTCTTGTTCTTAATTCTAAATGCCCTTGCTGTTTTATGTGGATCACTAAGATAAATGTCAACATGGATTTCCAAAAGATTTAAGAGTTCTCATGTTTTCAAACCTCTTTTCCATGCTTAGTTTGCTTGGGGACAAGCAAAAGATAAGTCTGGGGGAGTTGATATATCCATATTTTGCATGATTTTACTTAGTATTTATCTATGTTTTCAAGTATTTTCAATAAGGTTTTATGCCTTTAGAGGTAGTTTTCTTGTATTTGTTGGCTTTGGAGTCTTAACAGGTTAAACCATCAAAAAGGATTCAAAAAGGAGCAAAAGAGCCTCAAAACATAATCCATGCAAGTTTCCAAGTCAAGAGCCTCAACAAAACTCCATTTGTCCAATTCTCGCATTTGGACAGAACCGGAGCATCCGAAAGATGGCTGCGGTTGAAGGTCTTCCCGACGTCCAAAAATCATGATCTTGGTCTTGTTGGATAGATATTTGAATTATGCTTCGCGGCGAAGTGGATTCAAGTCATTTGGATCAACCATAAGGGAGAAACTCTTTTTCTCCCAAAACATGTCCGCCAGGCGAGGAAACGAAGCCCATGGAGATTTGGTGCCACGAACAGCCCGGGATTCCGCGGCATGGACCTTGTCTCGACTCAGCATAGGCCTAGCCTACTCCTGGTGGTTTCCTTGGCCTTATCTCGGCCCATACATGTCGCAAAAGTCTTGATCCAGCTCACCGGAAACTTTCCTTTTCCGGCACTTCAATAACCTAGCGACTTCAAGCCTATAAATACTCGCTTTTAGCCTCGACCTAAGGAGAGCCGCGAGTGTCTTGAGCAAGAGGAGGAGTCTCACGTGTATCTAGGGTTGGCCGTCAGAGTATTCTAGAGGAGAGGCGCCGCTCAAGACACTTAGCACACAAAAAACCTTGTTCTATCATTCTTGTTCTTTGTTAAGTTTTGTACTCGAGATTTCAAGTTATCAAAGGAGTTTCCGACTTGTTTCTTCAACAGAGAAGCTTTTCTATTCCCTTTACTACTTACTTATGCTTATGATTACGCTTTCAATCATGCTTTGCTTGCTTGTTTGCATCATGGCCGAGTAGATCTCTCGGTTAGGCCGAGGAGATCTATGGTGGCTGTGATGGTTTGATTTAGTTGCGCTTTAAATGGGATTTTAACTTACGAACCTTCACCTTTACTTGAACCTAATGCATGACTACTTTACCGTACATCTAGTGGTCTGATCATAGAGAGATAGAACCACGATAGTGTTGTATCTAGCTTTCAAACCTAGTATTTGGTGAGCAATGGGTCATGACCAACGAAAGCTGAGTTATGAGCCATTGTGAACAATTGAATCTTGCCCATCTTTTATGCATGTTTGCAACACTAATGGCCAACGAAAGCTGAGTACATTAGGTTAATTTAAACATAGTGGTTGGAGCCATGAAAGTGGGAAAACCATACACTAGTGATTCATGTTCAAGGCGGCTTTAAACTACATCCCAATGCAACTATCTTTTCATCACATGCTCCATATGATTATCCTTTGCCTAACTTGTGTTTCAAATTGCTTACAACCTCATCTACTTATTTGCTTTTGTTCCCTTTCATTTTCGGTTCACCACAACAACATATTTTCTGTTCTAGCTACTCATCACTCAACAAAAGACTTGAAACGAAATCACTCTTCCTTGTGTTCGATAACCCTACTACACTACGATCCGTGCGCTTGCGGTATCTAGTTAGGAGTGGTAAAACCTGATACACCACACCCCACATCAGTTGCTCGTCGTGTGGCGTCCGCGGTTCGACAAGCTGGCGGCCCATATCCAAGGTCGCGAAGCGGTGCACTCCGACCTGACGCTGATGAGTCAGGCCAAGGGGATCCACGAAGGAGCTGCCGATTCCGCGAGGGCTGGTCGATCAGGTGGCGGCGGACTTCGTTACTTATCGGGACAGGGTCGCAGCTGCGGATGTGCCCGAGGTCAGCCCTGCGGACCTCTTGTTCGTTGCTGATGGCGAAGGCATCGGCTGTAGCAACGCTCCCGATCTCCCTCCTTCTTAGGGTCCCCGATCTTATGTTATTCCCGGAGAATGTTCCGGATGTATTTTTTGTACCTCTCTCCTTGGCCTTCGTGCCGTGAACTCTCTCTTTTAATTTGCCGGTTGATCCCGAAGTGCGGGAAGTTTTAATGGATTTTATTCTTTAATGTTGAATGCCTTTGCTCCGTTCGTTTTGTTGCTTCGAGATTGCCTTTGCTTTATTTTGCGTCGTTGTTTCGAGATTGCCTTTCAGGTTCGGACTTTTCTTTAGATCGAAATACTGTTGTAAGCATGAGCTTGGCTTATTTTGGGTGCGAGCGTGTGCTCGACTTATCCTCTTTTAGTGTAAGCATGAGCTCGGCTTATTTTGGGTGCGAACGTGTGCTCGACTTATCCTCTTTTAGTGCAACCATGAGCTCGGCTTATTTTGGGTGCGAGCGTGTGCTCGACTTATCCTCTTTTAGTGCAAGCATGAGCTCGGCTTATTTTGGGTGCGAGCGTGTGCTCGACTTATCCTCTTTTAGTGCAAGCATGAGCTCGGCTTCTGTTGTTGGGGTGCGAGAATGAGCTTGGCTTATCCTCTTTTGGTGCAAGGCTTATGATGCTCGCGGAGACTTATACTGCTCGGCTTGGCTTACTTTTTTGTCCTAAGCCTCTGATTTAGATCCCACGGAGCACCCGAATTACGTGATCGTATTGTTCATGACTTAGTAGGGGTGTGGGTCGGAACCCGGCTTAAAGATCTAGGTGCGAAAACTGGTTCGGCTTACCCTGTATATAAAATGCAAGACTGGGCTCGGCTTATAGTCGACGAGCTGACGCTCGAAGACGTGGATTATTTCACCACTACACTCGTGGAGCGTGAATCGAATGTTTGGCCAGAACACCGATGTAATTTTATACAGACGGATCTGTGTGAAGTGTAGTCGATATGACACGAGCTGGACCTTTTGCAAGGCTGCCTACGTACCTCGGTGCGAGGATCAAGCCGACCGTAGTTCAATTACAAGTATATGTACATATACGTTTTTTTTTTTTTTTTTTTTTTTTTTTGCGAGCATGAGCTCGGCTTTTCTTCGGGCGAGCGTGGGCTCGGCGGGTTTCTTCAGTGGTAGTAGCGCTTGAGGCTGGCGGAATTCCAAGGCCTGGGTATTGCTTCTCCGTGCATCGTAACGAGCTCGTACACGCCACGTCTGACGACCTTAGAGACGATATACGGGCCTTCCCAGTTTGCGCCTAGTTTGCCAGCGTTCTCTTCCTTGGTGTTTTCGTACACCTTCCGAAGGACGAGGTCTCCTTCGACGAAGCTTCTCCCTCTGACGTTTTTGTTGTACATGCGAGCTGCGGCTTGCTGGTAGTTCTGGATGCGCAAGAGCGCTTGCTGACGCTCGTCTTCGAGGTTATCCAAGTGATCCTGGATCATGTTGTTGTTGAGCTCGGTATTGTTCGGCAGGACTCGCCGTCGGAGTGCGTCTATTCCGACCTCCGCTGGTGACATGGCTTCCATGCCGTGTGACAGTGAGAAGGGGGTTCGGCTGGTCGCGCTTCGCGGCATCGTTCGGTAGGACCATAATACGCCGTCGAGCTCCTCGGCCCACTTTCCTTTCTTCGAATCTAGGCGCTTTTTCAGTCCGGCGACGATGGTTTTGTTCGTCGCTTCTGCTTGTCCGTTGCCTTGAGGGTACCTCGGTGTCGAATTGTTCACTCTTATCTTCCATTCGGCACAGAAATTCTCGAACTTGGCTGAAATAAACTGGGAACCGTTGTCGGTGACGATCTCGTAAGGAAGCCCGTGTCGGCAAATGATGTTCTTCCAGACGAATTTCTTGACGTCGGTATCTCTGATCGTGGCATACGACTCGGCTTCCACCCACTTAGTGAAATAGTCCGTCATGACGAGGAGGAAACGTTTCTGCTTCGATGCTGGGAAGGGTCCGACGATGTCCATTGCCCAGCGCATGAACGGGTACGGTGCTGCAGATGAGGAAAGCAGCTCGGTGGGTTGATGAATGATCGGAGCGTGGCGCTGACACGATTCGCAGCGAGCGACGTAGTCTTCGCAGTCTTTTATCATGCTCGGCCAAAACAAACCGTGCTTCTTGATTTTCAGGGCCAGCGATCGACCTCCGGAGTGATTTCCGCCCGCGCCTTCGTGCATTTCCATCATCACACCTTGGATATCCTTGGTGCCGACGCAGCTCAATAAGACGTTCGACGCCCCCCATCGGAACAGGTTGCCGTCGAGCATGGTGTAGTAAGCGCTTCTGGCCTTGAGACGTCGCGCTGCCCATTTGTCCCTCGGCACTTCCCCGTCGGCAATGTTGTTTATGATCGGTGTTCTCCAGTCCTCCTCTTCATCATCTTCCTGCTCGGCATCCATTGGTTCGGATGTGGATTCTAGTACTTCGTCGACGTCGATCGTGGCTTCAGATATCATCAATGTTTGGTTCGACCGGCTGATGCTCGGCTGGTCGATACTTTCGACTGGTATCATTCTCTTCAGGTCCGGATTGGAGGTCGATGCTAGAGCTGCAAGTGCATCTGCTGAAGAGTTATCGCTTCGGGGAATCTTGGTTAGCTCGAAGGTGTCGAATTCCTTCGCGATATCTTGAACGACCTTCAGATAGGCATCCATGCGATCATTCTTCGCTTCGTATTCCCCGTTGAATTGGCTGGCGATGAGCTGCGAATCGACGTACGCGTGGATATGCCGGGCTCCGATTCCTTTTGCCAATCGTAGCCCGGCAATAATTGCCTCGTACTCCGCCTCGTTGTTCGAGGCCGGAAAGGCGAGCCGAAAAGATTGTTATAAAATTTCCCCTGTCGGGCTGATAAGTCGTACTCCTACTCCTGATCCGTGCCGAGATGAGGACCCATCGACTGCTAGAACTTGCTCCGAACTGTTCCGGTGGGAGCTCGATTATGAAGTCGGCTAGGACTTGTGACTTGGCGCACGTTCGATTTTTGTACTCGATATCGTACTCGCTAAGCTCGATGGCCCATTTCGCCAGTCGGCCTGATTAGCTCGGACTATGAAGGATTGATCTGAGCGGATGGTCGGACAGCACGGCGATTGAGTGCGATTGGAAAAAAGGTCGCAGTTTCCGGGCGCACGTGACGACTGCCAATGCGAGTTTCTCCATGGTTGGATATCGAGTCTCGGCGTCGTCTAAAGTTTTACTAATGTAGAAAATCGGTTTCTGCTCTCCGCGATCTTCTCGGACCAACACTCCGCTCACCGCCGAAGTGGATACGGCGATGTACAGATAGAGAGTTTCGCCTTCTTTGGGTTTGGCTAATACCGGAGGGGTCGAAAGGTACTCTTTGAGCTGCTTGAAAGCGTCTTCGCACCTCGAATCCCATTCGAACTTATTGTTCGCTTTGAGTAACTGATAGAAAGGGAGACATTTATCGGTAGATCTGGAAATGAATCTGGTGAGAGCCGCAATTCGGCCCGTGAGCTGTAGGACTTCCTTGGAATTTCTGGGCGAAGGCAGGTCGCGTATTGCGGCAATCTTCTTTGGGTTCGCTTCGATCCCCCTTTTAGTGACGATGTAGCCTAAAAATTCTCCGGAGGTTACCGCGAAGGTGCACTACGTCGGATTTAACTTCATTCCGAACTCGTTCAAACTTTCGAAACAGGTCATGAGGTGACTGATGTGATCTGCGGCGACTTCGGATTTGACGAGCATGTCGTCGATGTAAACTTCCATTGTTTTGCCGAGCTGGTCGGCGAACATGCGGTTGACTAAGCGCTGGTAAGTCGCTCCGGCGTTCTTCAGTCCGAACGGCATAACTTTGTAACAATAGGTTCCTCGCTCGGTGATGAAGGCGGTCTTTTCTCGGTCGTCGGGATGCATCATGATCTGATTGTACCCGGAGAAGGCGTCCATGAAAGATAGGAGTTCGTTGCCCGCCGTTGCTTCGACTAAACGATCGATGTGCGGCAAAGGAAAGCTGTCCTTGGGGCACGCTTTGTTGAGGTCGGTGAAATCTACGCATACACGCCATTTTCCGTTCTTCTTCTTCACGACTACTGGGTTAGCTATCCATTCGGGGTATTTTACTTCGGTGATTGATCCTGCCTTGGATAGGCGTTCTACTTCGTCATTCACTGCCTTAGCTCATTCGGGACCAAGCTTGCGTCTCTTCTGTTTCACGGGCTTGTGCGTGGGGTCGACATTCAGTTCGTGACTCGCGATCGTCGGACTGATTCCTTTCATGTCTTCGGTTCTCCAAGCGAAGGTCGAAACATTTTCTTTGAGGAAGGCCACGAGCTGCTCCCTGACTTCGGCTTTAAGACGAGTCCCGATCCCTACGCATCGCTCCGGATCAGAAGGGTCGATGTTCACCTGCTCGACTTCTTCGAGATGATCATCTCCGGGAGAGGTGTGATCGATGATCGTGGTTGCGCCGCACAAGTTGATCATGTATGAGCTCCCCGATCTGCGGAGCTTGTGCTCGGTGATAAAACAAGTTCGCGCCAGTCTCTGATTGCCTCTGATTGTAACGATGCCGTTCGGTCCTGGGAACTTTAGACACTGGTGGTAGGTCGATGGGACTGCTTTCATAGCGTATAGCCAGGGTCCTCCGAGAATGATGTTGTAGATCGTAGGTCGGTCAATGACTAGGACCTTGACCATCTGGGTGACGCCTCCGACGCTGACTGGCAGCTTGATCGTTCCGACCGTCATGATTGAGTCTCCTCCGAACCCGGTTAGCGGAGTGGAACAAGGGTTGAACTTGAACCCGGTCAGCTGCATTTTGTCTAGGGCATCTTTGAAGAGTAGGTCCACCGTACTGCCTGTATCGATCATAACTCTCGACACCTCGCAGTCACCGATCTGCACCTTGATGACGAGAGGATCGTTGTCAGGCATATCGAGCCCGTCGAGGTCGGAATCGAGGAAGGAGATCGTGTCTCTTGTTCTGGGGTAGGGCTCGCTCCCGTGCTTCCACTTCTGTGGTACCATCGTCTTTCGTTCGTATTCTTTGATTGACCGCACGGAGTCCCTGCACACTGTAAGTCCTCCCATGATCATGTTTACCCGTCTCCTGGCCGTTGGCGGATTGTCATCAGCTCGTTGCTCGCTCCTCTCTCGGCTGGCGGGACCATGTCATGTGCGGTCTGCCCCGCTGGTCGTCGCTCCTCGTCGTCTCTTCGTCGGTTCTCTTGCACTTGCCGAAATCGTTCGGCCTCGTTCTTTGGTTGCTGCTTCGGCGAGTTGTTCTGCCGAGGGGACGATTTCTCCTTCTTCTTTTGATACTCGTAGTAGAGGTGCTCGTGTAGCTGTCTACACTCGTCGGTCGTATGGCCGTAGAAGTTGTGATGGGTGCAGAACGGCTTCTCGTTGTCGCTCGGAGAATCTTGGCTTGGTCGCATGTACTTGTTCCATCCATAGTTCGGTCGCTGGGTTCCGATTTGGAAGGTCGATGCTCGTTTCCCTTTGAAATCCTGGTGGTCGTTGTTGTCGTAGTGCTGGCGAGGTTCACGGTACTCTTCGCTCGGTTTTTCCTTGGCTGGCGTTGCGTTCTTCTGCGGTTAAGGGGCGTACTTCTTTGCTGCCGCCGTCCTTACTTCTTCTAGCTCGATGTGAGCCGCGGCTCGGTGAAGCGCGTCTTCCAAGGTGTTCGTTTTGTTCAGGATGATGCTGTGCTTGAAGGGCGATTCGTGCCATAGGGCGTTCTTTAGTGCCGAGATCGCCGCGTTGTCTCCCACCGCTATCTGAGAAGCGACGGCTTTGAACCGGTCGGTGAACGAGCGGAGTGACTCCTTGGGTTCTTGCTGTAGGGTGTAGAGATCGGCATCCGAGACTCTGTCCTGGATATGGATTGAGTAGTGTTTCAAGAAGGCCGTGGTGAGCTGGTCATAGCTGTCGATCAAGTTCGCCTCCAACCGATAGAACCATTGCAAGGCCGCCTCGGTCAGCCGGCCAACGAAGAGTTTACATTGTGCTGCGTCTTGGTCTTCTGGCGGGAAGTGAAACATTTGCACACCGATGTGGAACGCCGAGAGAAATCGAGCTGGATCACTTTGCCCATCGTAGGTCGGCACGTTCATCTTCCCTTGAGGTCGGACGGGTGTGTTGACGATCCGGGCCGTGAACGGCGGGTTCTTCGAGGCCTTCACGACTTCGGCGATCTCCGGAGCCGAGCTCGTCGCTTGATGTATTTTCGACGTCATCTCCGTCAGTTGTTCTCTCAAAGATTCCAGCTCCTTATTGTTGCGTTGCTCCTGCGAGGTTGTCGTCGGTTGTAGCATTGCATTGATGAATGTGTTCATGCTCGGGGCTGCCGGGGTTTGAGGTACGGGAGTCGGGTTCGCTTGCTCGGCGCTTCCGAATAGATTTTTCTGTAGATCGGAAAGGAGTTCGGCTGGCATTCTCGTCGCCGGTCCGCGGGATTCCTGACTTCGGGATGCTTGCATGTCGGCGATGTGGGTTTGCGTGGCATTTTGGGCGGCTGCTAGCTCGTTGAAACGTGCTGCTGTTCCCTGGGACAGGTTGTTGATCTGGTTCATCATCATCTGGAGTATCGTTGAGATATCCGAGGTCGGGGGAGGAGTTCCGATCGGAATCGAGGAGCTCGGCACGCTCCTATCTTCGATGCTTGAAGGAGGATGCATGCGATCAGAGCTCTGAGCTGTTACTGGCTGGGATGACGAGTTTGGAGGGCGAACTGGGTTTCCTTCCGTATCGTGCAGCTGCTCAGGCATGTTTGATCCGATCTTGCTTCCGGATTACGAAAGTATCCTAATTTTCCCCACAGTCGGCGCCAAATGTGAGTGGTGAGATTGGTGACTTTGGTTAGTAATAAATATAAGTAGGGACGAGGTCGGATATTTCGTATCAAGAGATCGGAAAAAGATCGGATTACAAGCCGAGCTAAGGAACGTGGATCGGAACAAGACGAGCTACGAAAAAGGAGGTTGGGATTGCTTATCCCAACTCCGAACTGGGGGCCGACCTAAGTCAAGAACAGCTTGCTCGGTCAATCCGAAAGAGTAATTAGATAGAGCTCGGTTCTTTTATCTAATGTGTAATGTCTTTATCCTATGGTTTCAACGTATATTTATAGTACTAATACTTTAGGGTTTCCTTCCTTAAATCCTGGATTACTTGTCTGCTTTTTCCCTCTTCTTTATCTTCTCTTGGGCTCGGAAATGGGCCTAGATTTCATCTGCATTGGGCCTGTTAAAGGGGGTTGTACAAACCCACCATTAACATCCATGTTCGGTCAGGATGGAGTAATTTCCTTAACTCTCCATTGTTAGGCCTTTTCTCCTTTGAGTTTTGGAACTTTCTTAATAGAAGTGTTGCAGAAAATTATATGTCTTTGCTGTGAGTTTTCTCTCAGTTTTCATTGGTGGGTTGTGATGATTTTCGGCCATTAATTTACGGTGAATCATGCAACAGGTGATAACTTAATTCGTGGATCTTGGTGATGGATGCTACATCTCAGTGATTATCGTCGGCAAAGATGTCGGATTTCACCGGAAGTTATGGTTCCGGCAGCGCATGCAACGAAGAGTCAGTGGTGCATACTTTTTTTTTTTTTTTGAACCAAAACAGAGGTGCATACTTTCAACTAATTTTGTGAGATAAATGGCGAGTACGATCGTCGCCTAACCAATTCGACCATTCTCTCGTATAGTGATCAGTGAAATTTTGTAGGTAAGGGTGTCTAATTCACTTCTTTTTCAATTCTCCTCTTCTTTTCTTTTTCGATTACTCCTCTGATTATGTTGTTCCCAGGGTCGGCGCAGAGCACAAGCGAGGGAAGCGATCGAGTAGGGCATCCGACTTAACAAAAACATATTTTTGATAGATTTTTCTTAAAGGAGTTATATATATATATTTTAAAAAAAATTCTTAAAGGAATTATATATTATGTACAAAGTTTTAACATTTTTTAATATTAATATTTATAGGGCATTTGTTAACAAATA
Source organism: Erythrophleum ivorense (assembly GCA_026724425.1). Lineage (NCBI taxonomy): Eukaryota > Viridiplantae > Streptophyta > Magnoliopsida > Fabales > Fabaceae > Erythrophleum > Erythrophleum ivorense. The sequence continues at coordinate 1,331,948 of JAIUCV010000193.1, forward strand.
TATTTATTATGTGTATTATTAAATAATTATTATATTTTAAAATAATGTTAAGGAAATATTAAAACCTTTATTTAAGTGTCAGACAAAACTATAATCTAATTCCAATTTCACAAAAAACTTTTGTCATGGATTTGATTACTTTTTCTCTTTACATATTTTCTTCATTGTTTTAATTTTGCAACTTTGTTTTTTTTTCTTATGTGAGTTATTGTTTTTTTATCTTAGTATTATTTTTTGCAGGTAAAAATACAAAGAAAACAATATTTCAGCGAATAAACTTAAGCTTTTTATTTATTTTCTCGCAAACCATTTATAAAACTAAGATTGTTTGTTTAAAAATGGTTTATTTTATAAAGTTTTAAGATTTTTTTTTGTTTTTATTATCTTGTGATTTTGGAGAAAAAAATATATAAAAAACATATTCTTTAGATTTGATTAGGGCATTCATAATCGTCCCACCGGCACTGGTTGTTCCATCTGATATTCCTCTGAAATAAAAGAAGATAACATTCGAATATGATCTACCTGTAGTAGAAAACAAAATCCATTAGCTTTAAGTAGTGTTAAAATTGGTGATATTGTGATTATAGATTTAAAATGTAACTAATTGAATTTTGTTTTTCTATCAGGTTCAGTGTGAGTTGGGTTCTAAAGGTGTGTGCAAGTGAGGACAAAGAAGATAAGGAATATTATTACACAGTGTTAATGGTGGGCTTGTGCCAATCTCTCCATGGGCCCAATGCAGATGAAATCCAGGCCCAAACCCGAGCCCGTGACACATTAAAAAAGAAGAGGGAAAACGCAGACAGTAATCCGGGACTTAAGGGGGAAAACCCTAAAGTATAGTACTATAAATAAATGTTGTAACCATAGGATAAGGGGGAAACACTAGAAAAAAGGGCAAAACTCTGTTTACTTAATCTTTCGGACCATCAGAGCAAGCCATTCTTGACTCAGTTCGGCTTCCAATTCGAAGTCGGGATAAGCAACCTTCCCGACCTCCTCTTCTTAGCTCGTCTTGTTCCGACCTCATTGTTCTTAGTTCGACTTGTAACTTTGATCTTTTTCCGACCTCTCAATACGAAATATCCGACCTCGTCCGAACCCTTATATCTATTAACCAAGGTCACCTATCTCACCACTTACATTTGGTGCCGACTGTGTGGAGCATTAGGATACTTTCATAATCCGAAAGCAAGAACGGATCAAGCATGTCTGAGCAGCCGCAAGATACGGAAGGAAACCCGGTTCGCCCTCCGAACTCGTCGCCCCAGCTAGCAACCGCTCCGAACGCCGAGCGCACGCATCACACAACAAGCACCGAAAACAGGGATACGCCGAGCTCCTCAATTCCGAGCAGAACTCCTCTTCCGACTTCGGATATCTCAACAATACTCCAGATAATGATGAACCAAATCAATAACCTATCTCAGGGAACGGCAGCACGTTTCAACGAGCTAACGGCCGCCCAAAATGCCACACGAACCCACGTCGCTGACCTACAAGCATCCCGAAGTCAGGAATCTCGCGGACCAGCAGCAAGAATGCCAGCCGAGCTCCTATCCGACCTGCAAAGGAACCTGTTCGGAAGTACCAGACAAGCAAACCCAACTCCCGCGCCTCAAGCCCCAGCAACTCCGAGCATGAACACATTCATCAATGCGATGCTACAGCCGACGACGACCTCGCAGGAGCAACGCAACAACGGTGCGATAAGGAACTGGAATCTTTGAGAGAACAACTTACGAAGATGACGTCGAAGATACATCAAGCGACGAGCTCGGCTCCGGAGATCGCCGAAGTCCCGAAGGCCTCGAAGAACACGCCGTTCACAGCCCGGATTGTCAACACATCTGTCCTGCCTCAAGGGAGGATGAACGTACCGACCTACGACGGGCAAAGCGATCCAGCTCGATTCCTCTCAGCATTCCACATCAGCGTGCAGATGTTCCATTTCCCGCCCGAAGACCAAGACGCAGCACAGTGCAAGCTATTCGTTGGTCGGCTGACCGATGCGGCCTTACAATGGTTCTCCCGGTTGGAGGCGAACTCGATCGACAGCTACGACCAGCTCACCACGGCCTTCTTGAAGCACTACTCGATCCATATCCAGGACGGAGTCTCAGACGCCGACCTCTATACCCTACAGCAAGAACCAAAGGAGTCACTCCGCTCGTTTACCGATAGGTTCAAAGCCGTTGCTTCTCAGATAGCGGTGGGAGACAACGCGACGATCTCGGCACTCAAGAATGCTTTGTGGCATGAATCGCCCTTCAAGCACAGAATCATCCTGAACAAGCCAAACACTCTGGAGGACGGGCTCCACCGGGCTGCGGCACACATCGAGCTGGAAGAAGTTAAGGCGGCGGCAGCGAAGAAGTACGCCCCCCAACCCCAGAAGAACGCAACACCGGTCAAGGAGAAGCCGAGCGAAGAATACCGTGAACCTCGCCAGCATTACGACAGCAACTATCGCCAGGATTTCAAATGAAAGCGAGCATCGACCTTCCAGATCGGGACGCAGCGACCGAGCCACGGTTGGAACAAGTACGTACGACCAGCCCAAGATTCTCCAAGCGACAACGAAAAACCATTCTGCACCCATCACAACTTTTATGGCCACACGACCGACGAGTGCAGACAGCTACACGAGCATCTCTACTACGAGTATCAAAAGAAGAAGGAAAGGCCGCCCCCTCGGCAGAAAAACTCGCCGAAGCAACAACCGGAAAACGAGGCCGAACGGTTTCGACAAGTACAAGAGGACCGGCGAAGAGACAAAGAGGAGCGACGACCAGCAGGGCAGATCGCACACGACATGGCCCCGCCGAGCCGAGGGAAGAGCGAGCAACGAACTGACGATAATCCGCCAACAGCCAGGAGACGGGTAAACATGATCGTGGGAGGACTCACGGTGTGCAGAGACTCCGTACGGTCGATCAAGGAATACGAGCGAAGAACGATAGCACCGCAGAAGTGGAAGCATGGAAGCGAGCCCTACCCCAGAACAAGAGATACGATCTCCTTCCTTGATTCCGACCTCGACGGACTCGATATGCCTCACAACGACCCCCTCGTCATCGAAGTGCAGATCGGAGATTCCGAGGTGTCGAGGGTCATGGTGGATCTACTCTTCAAAGACACCCTCGACAACATGCAGCTGACCGGGTTCAAGTTCAAGCCCTGTTCAAATCCGCTAACCGGGTTCGGGGGAGATTCGATCATGACGACCGAAACGATCAAGCTGCCGGTCAGTCTCGGAGGCGTCACCCAGATGGTTAAGTTTCTGGTCATCGATGGACCTACGATCTACAACATCATCCTCGGAGGACCCTGGTTGTATGCTATGAAGGCAGTACCGTCGACCTACCACCAATGCCTGAAATTCCCAGGACCGAACGGCATCATCACGATCAGAGGCAATCAGAGGCTGGCGCGAACTTGCTTTATCACCGAACACAAACTCCGCAGATCAGAGAGCTCGTACATGATCAACCTATGTGGCGCAACCACGAGCATCGTTCACGTGCCTCCCGAAGAAGATCACCTCGAAGAAGTCGAGCAGGTGAACATCGATCCCTCCGAACCAGAACGGTGTGTAGGAATTGGGACTCGCCTCGAAGCAGCGGTGAGAGAGCAGCTCGTGACCTTCCTCAAAGCGAACGCCTCAACCTTCGCTTGGAGAACTGAGGACATGAAAGGGATAGATCCGTCGATCGTCAGCCACGAACTAAATGTTGATCCAACCCATAAGCCCGTGAAACAGAAGAGACGCAAGCTCGGTCCCGAACGAGCTAAGGCAGTAAACGGCGAAGTAGAGCGCCTATCCAACGCAGGATCGATCACCGAGGTGAAGTATCCCGAATGGCTAGCTAACCCAGTAGTCGTGAAGAAGAAGAACGGGAAATGGTGTGTGTGCGTGGACTTTACCGACCTCAACAAGGCGTGCCCCAAGGGCAGCTTTCCTCTGCCGCACATCGATCGCTTGGTCGAAGCAACGGTGGGCAACATGCTCTTGTCATTCATGGACGCCTTTTCCGGATACAACCAAATCACGATGCACCCAGACGACCGCGAGAAGACCGCTTTCATCACCGAGTGAGGAACCTATTGTTACAAGGTTATGCCGTTCGGACTGAAGAACGCCGGAGCAACTTATCAGCGTCTAGTCAACCGCATGTTCGCCGACCAGCTCGGCAAAATAATGGAAGTTTACATCGACGATATGCTCGTCAAGTCCGAAGTCGCCGCAGACCACATCGACCACCTCACAACCTGCTTCAAAAGTCTGAACGAGTTCAGAATGAAGCTGAACCCGACGAAGTGCACCTTCGCGGTAACCTCTGGAGAATTTCTAGGCTACATCGTCACTAATAGAGGGATCGAAGCAAACCCGAAGAAGATCGCAGCAATCCGCGACCTACCTTCGCCCAGAAATTCCAAGGAAGTCCAACAGCTGACTGGGCGAATCGCAGCTCTCACCAGGTTCATCTCCCGATCTACCGACAAGTGTCTCCCCTTCTATCAACTGCTCAAGGCGAACAAGAAGTTCGAATGGGATACGAGGTGCGAGGACGCCTTCAAACAACTCAAGGAGTATCTTTCAACCCCTCCGGTTCTGGCCAAACCCGAAGAGGGCGAAACTCTTTATCTATACATCGCCGTGTCTACTTCGGCAGTGAGTGGAGTGTTGGTTCGAGAAGATCGCGTAGAGCAGAAACCGATCTTCTACATCAGCAAAACTTTAGACGACGCGGAGAATCGGTATTCGACCATGGAAAAGCTCGCATTGGCAGTCGTCTCATCCGCCCGAAAACTACGACCCTACTTTCAATCGCACTCAATCGCTGTGCTATCCGACCATCCGCTCAGATCAATCCTTCATAGTCCGAACCAGTCAGGCCGACTAGCGAAATGGGCCATCGAACTCAGCAAATACGACATCGAGTACAGAAACCGAACGTGCGCCAAATCGCAGGTCCTAGCTGATTTCATAATCGAGCTCCCACCAGATCAGTTCGAAGCAAGCCCAAGTAGTCCGAAAAGTTGGTCGTTGTTCGTTGATGGATCTTTGTCTCGACATGGGTCAGGAGTAGGAGTACGACTTATTAGCCCGACAGGAGAAATTTTGGAGCAATCTTTTCGGCTCACTTTTCCGGCCTCGAACAACGAGGCAGAGTACGAGGCAATCAATGCCGGGCTGCGATTGGCAAAAGGGATCGGCGTCCAGCACATCCACGCGTACGTGGATTCGCAGCTCGTCGTCAGCCAGTTCAACGGAGAATACGAGGCAAAGAATGATCGGATGGACGCCTACTTGAAGGTCGTTCAAGATATCGCGAAGGAGTTCAGCACCTTCGAGCTAACAAAGATCCCCCGAAGCGAAAACTCCTCGGCGGACGCACTAGCAGCTCTAGCATCAACCTCCGATCCAGACCTGAAAAGAATGATACGAGTCGAGAGAATCGACCAACCGAGCATCAGCCGACCGAACCAAGCATTGATGATATCCGAAGCCACAGTCGACGTCGACGGGGGTACTAGAATCGACGTCGACGGGGTACTAGAATCGACGTCCGAACCTATGGACACCGAGCAAGAAGATGATCAAGAAGAAGACTGGAGAACGCTGATGCGGGATTAGCTTTCCCCAATTTCTATCCCTTTTTCTGCAAGTGCACAGATCGAGAGTAGTAACGGGTTTATCGAACACAAGGACTAGTGAGTGCACTACAAGGTATGAGATTGAGATTTAGCTAGGAAAGCAATATGGTTTTGGGTTTTGTCACGATTTAAGCAAGTAAATAAAGCAGGAAAACAAAGCAAATAAGTGTAAATCAATGGATGGAAAGGGCTAAGCAATAGGATAATCGCAAGATGAGTGATTCAAGCAAGCAAGTTCAACTTGTTAGGGTTTTAAGAATGTGTACCACCTAGAACTCAAGACACTAATTTAGATCTTTCCACTTTCGTGGCTCCGACCCCTATGTTGATCTATCTAATCACTAAACTTTTGGTATGTTCTTAGATAATCAAACAAGCATTAATTCGATCAAGTCTCAATTGTTCACAACCTCTAGTAAATCAACTTTCGCAGTCTAAAAGAGAGATGCCCACCAAATACTAGTTCAGGCGAATGATTCATCACTTTCGTGGCTCAAATCTACCTAGGATCATATGTTGATTGGCCAGATCAACACCAAGCAATGAATACAAGCAAAGGTGAAGAGTTTATGTAAACCCTAATTCTATATGTCGATTATCAAGCAAGCATGAACACTATCCTTTGATTTCCTATCACTTAACAGCGTAACTACTCAGACATAGAGAAGGAAATCGAATTCGTATTCATAAGAACAGAGATCCGAGATCTTCTCTTGAAGGAGACAATGAAAGAAAGCAAAAACTATGAAAACTTGTATTGAAATAATATGTGTAACTTTTCTATCTATGGTCTCTGGTCTCTGTTTTTACAAGGCTAAAAAAGTGTATATATAATGCTTCAGAACTTGAAGGGCGGCTTGACCTAGGTCTTGGTCGAATCATGAAAGTCGGCTTAAGTTTTGGGCTTGAAAACGCGCGAAACGGGCTTCGGGAATGAGCCGGGTCGAGTGAGAAGGTCGTGGTCGAGCAAGGCGGTCGGACGGTCGAGCGGCTTGGTCGTGCGTCGGGCTAGGCGGTCGGACGGATGATGAAATCGTGAAGGGGAAGTTGCGGTCGAGCGAACGGCTTGGAGTCCCTGCTCGGACGGATTTGGTCGGACGAGTGTTGGCATATGAAGGAAGGGCCGGTTGAGTGAATGGCTTGGAGTCCCTGCTCGGACAAGCTTGGTCGGATGGTCGTTGGCTGATTTAAGAATGGCCGGGCTGAGTGAGAGCCTTGGAACTCCTGTTCGGCCGGCTTTGGCCGGACGGCTATGCGGTTTGTCCGGTTTTGGCTGATTCGACACTCTTCACTAAAACAATCTTATCTCCCATTCTACATATCCAAATTGCATGATTCCAGTTGCGTTGGAAAGTTAACTCACGTAGGCATCGCGGCGAACTGGTCTTGGTGAAATCCATTGAGTAGAATGTTTTTGGGGCTCCTCCAAAGCTAATGATAGTGCATGAGGCTGCTTTGAGGACCCTATTCCTTTGTTTTGCTCCGGATTGCATCTTTTGAGCTGAAATGACTCTTGGCACTATATATGCATAAAAACTACTTTTTAAAGCAAAAAGCCACGGTAAAACCATGCATAAAGTATATAAAAACGATATAAAAATGGTGTAAAATAGAGGTATATCAACTCCCCCAGACTTGAATCTTTGCTTGTCCCCAAGCAAATAGAATCTAAATCAGAGAAAGAGGTTTGAAAACGTAGAAACTCCTTATCCTTTTGAGAAACCTGTAGTGGCTTCCTTTCCTGTATTCCACTAAAAACATAACCAATGTTAGACTAGCTTCACATAATACTCGGCAAGCTTAGCGAACCATACCAAACTCAACTAGTCTCATCCAGCACTCCAGACTTTCCATTGTTAACTCCTTGCATAAATTTAAAACGTGCGGTCTTTATCAAGGGAGTATCGATCATTAAGTACTTGTTCTTACCCACTTGAGTCTCTCCAGGATAGTCCTTTTTGAAGTTTTTGAGTTCTTTTCCTCTCTCTTTTCTTTGAAGGATCGATCTTTCCCTACTTTTCTAGGGTATCATTTTATTTTTTCTATCGATCCTTCTTCCCTTTTCTTTTTCTTTTTGGGAATAACATAGGATAGGCTTTTGCTTTGTCCTTGTTTTAGTAGGTCTCCATAAGACAAGAAGGTGCAGACGTATGCATTCCTCTTGCTTACACGTTTTCCTTGTGCTTAAAAGCTTTTGATTTTCATTTTTCTGAGAGAGAGGAGAACTGCATTTTTTTTTTTTTTTTTTTTTTTTTATTGGACACACCCTTTTGATATCAAGTGAGGAACGACTCATATGTATGCCAAACCCCTTGACAAGAAAAACTAGATTGATTAGGGTGGAGTTAACGTTAGATTGTCCGGGTACCTTAGAAATGTCGCCAAGTCGGTAGGTCGATCCACCGTTAGAGGTTCTGCTAGGCTTATGTCTGCAACTGATGTCCGCTCTAGGGTCATAGATTGTTAGCACAATACCGGAAAATCATAGAGATAGATCATAATTTCCAACTAAGGTTTTGACTCAATAAAACAGAAGTTTTGAAAAGGGTTAATAAGAGAAATAGATATAAGATGAAAACAAGGCATGAACAAATGCATTAGTACCGACAATCCCCCCAGACTTAACTTGCACCGTCCCGGTGAAAGCAAATCCGATTAAGGGAGGTAAAAGAAAGAGGTAATAAGGCGTTTGTGAATGAAAGGAAAGATGTAACCTGATATGGTGTTAGAAACCAAAGAATGGTGTGGTGGATGATATGTCCAGTTGCTTTGTTGCTCCATTGTGTGGATGAGATCCCGGCTTAGATGGTCAAGTGCTGTTGTACACCAGCAAATAACTTTAAGGGTCGCCTGGGTGTAGGTGAAGTAGGATCATCATGTAGTAGAACAACAAGTATGAGTGGTGTGTGATGAATGGAAGTGTGGTGGGATAATGATGGTATGATATGCAAATGAGGTGGAATGGTATGCAATGAGGTGGAGTTAGATGGTATGCAGGGTGGATGGGATGGCGTGGGAATGGTGGGTCGGCAAGAGGGGACACGGTCGATCGGGCAATGCACCGGTCGATTGCCTTGGTCGACCCGACCATGGTGAGTGCTGCATTCTTCCTTCCAAAGGTTTCCTTTTGCTTCTTTCATGCTGGATTCTCAAATTTCTGTATTCAAAACTTCAAAACAAAACTATTAAATGAAAACAAAGATTAAAAAGGGATAGAAGAGACCTTATGGGTTGCCTCCCATACAGCGCTTGTTTATGGTCTTTAGCTTGACCGTTTGGCTCGTCTAAGAAGAAGTGGAAGGACATGGCCTGAGACAAAGCCTTTTTGTGTTTGTCCCATCACGTCCTTGGTGATGATCAGGTGGTTCTCTTGGGCGTCCATGAGGAGAGATGAACCGAGAATGCTTGGTAGAGGTGAAAACGGGGACGGCATCATAAAAAACGGATTTGTTGACATTGGCAAGAGAGATGCGGCGGTTTGGCCAGTCCATGATGGCTCCAGCAGTGGCCAAGAATGATCTTCCAAGTATAATGGGCATGTCACTTCCTCCTTTGATATTCATGATATGGAAATCCACCGGTATCTTTGTATCTCCTATTTCGAGCAAGACATCATAAACAACACCTCTTGGTTGTGCAATGGTGAGATCAGCAAGTCCAATGCTGATTTGTGATGGTTGTAGACGTGTGATACCAAGGAGTTTGGCAGTGTGTGTGGGCATCAGGTTTATGCATGAACCAGAATCACAAATGTAGCTATCAAAGTACCTCCCATTGATTGTGCAGGGAATGGTAAACTGTCCTGGGTCTTCTACCTTGTAGAGGGTTCTGAAAGAAGGTTGCTTCTTAGCTTTCTCAAATAGCTCCTGAATCTCTTCTGGGGTCTCTTTGCAGTTGTGGAAAAAGTTGGTGAGTGGGTGGTTCTTCCAAGCTTCATGAAAAGTCATGCTTGCCGGTAGTGTTTGGACAAAGCGGTTGAATTCAGCTAGCTTCTCTCTGGAGATGGGGTTGCTGTACCACTTGGGAGGAGGTGTAGGGGGCGGAGATGGGGGTAGGGTTGCTGCATAAGATGACATAGAGAGGCGGGCTTGCCTAAAGAGTTGCTACTAAAGAAAAACTCAACCAAATCATGGTTGTTCCAAGCTTCTTCAAAGGGGACATAGAATGGTATGGACTTCACCTTCTTGTTAAACTCCTTGAGCTTCTCTGGGCTTATCCTAGTAGGGTCTATGGGATCATATTGAAATGAATCATCTGGTTCATCCAGGATGGTTGTCTTTCTTTGAATGCCGGTGATTCTAGGAAGGGCGAGTGTGCGAGCTGGAGGTGGAGAGAATCTCGTATCAGGCTGCTGTGGACTAGTTTCACTTCCTCTAGAGCTTGCATTGCTGTTAAAACTCTGTTTCTCTTCTTCATTATCTTCATACTCTTCCTCATACTCTTGATCTTCTTCTTCTTTTCTTACAAGATGTGATGAGTTTTCTTTGGAGATTGCTGTGATGACATTGCAAGGGAAAGGAGGTGGGTTGGGTGTGGGGCTTCTTTCTCTCTGGTTCTTAGCAAAAAGAGATCCTTCTACAGCTGATAGACGGTTATAGATGATTCCAAGATGTTTGCAGTTATCATCATTGAAGCTATTGGCACCAATGCTCTTGCTAAGTAGCTCATGGTATTTTGCAGCAACATCTAGCTTGACAAGGTTGAGTGATCGATCATGGTCTTCCTTGAGTTGCTTGATATCTTTGTCAAGCTTGATAACTTGGTTAAAAAGAACATCCATCTTTTCTCCAAGGGTGAGCTGAACATATTCGATCTTCCTCTCCATCTCTCTTGTACTTGTGACTTGATAGTCAAGGTACTCTTGTAGCATTTCTTCAAGCTTGGTTAAACGTGGGCTGTGGGGTAATCCTTCTGTGGCTTGAGGTAGCTGCTCAATGTGTGGTGGTGGTTGATGGTTTCTGTAGGGCGGGTGGTAGGGCTTGAGTAGCGGCACATAGGGTTTTCCATGAGCAAACTTGTTCAGAAAGGCTTCCTTGTATCTTCTCCATGTCTTGAAGTCATGTTGGGCTGAAAATCTAACCCACTCTTGAGCTCGGCCAGCTAGGGATGTTTGGAACAAGCTGATCTTCTTTGGGTTATCTCCCAAACCATAGTAATCACAGAGATTTTCGAAATTCTTAACATGTTCTTGAGCACACTCCGATATGAAGTCATGGAAAGGATCTCTTACTACATACTTGATCAGGTCGCCATTGATGGACTCAGGTGGTAGAGAGGCATCATCTTCTTCTTCATAAGATTGGTTGTGGTAAGGGTAAGAGTTATGGTTATACTTGGACTTGAAAGGTGGGTTCCTGCTGAACCTCTTCAAGAAAGCTTCTCTGCAGTCTAACCAAGTGTTGATCTGAAAAGGAGGAGAGTATTGCGCCCACTCAAGAGCTCTCCCAACTAACGACATGCTGAATAGCATCATCTTCATCTCAAAATCAAAGACTCCATAAGAATCACAAAGACCTTCAAAGTGATCAATGTGTTCTAGTGCATACTCATTGTAGAGATCATGGAATTTGTCTCTCTTCACAAACTCAATCAGCTCCGGATCTATTTCTTCTTCTGGTGAGGCCAGAAGGTGTTCTTCTCTCTCATAATAGGCTTGGCTATACGTCTCCAGGTCGGCCTCATTAAGGTAGGGGAGAAGGTTCTTTCTTGTCTTCAAGGGTGCTAGTCCGGGAGGACTACTGCGAGAATCCCATGAAGGTGAAATAGCTGGAGGGTTCGACATCCTCTTCTCTGTTGGACTGTCTCTGGAAAGGGACATGTGGGAAGGGGATATGTGGCGCAATGGGATTGTTTTTATAGGACTAGGACTTCTCAAATCCTCTTCTATCTAGGAGAAAAAGTAAAAACCTGAAAAACCAAAAACAGAAAAAGGAAAAACAAGATTAAATAACTAAAAACAGGAAAAACCTAGACTAGATCTCTTTCAAGAACTTGTAGGCACAATTTTGGTCCCCGGCAACGGCGCCAGAAAGCTTGATGCGGGATTAGCTTTCCCCAATTTCTATCCCTTTTTCTGCAAGTGCACAGATCGAGAGTAGTAACGGGTTTATCGAACACAAGGACCAGTGAGTGCACTACAAGGTATGAGATTGAGATTTAGCTAGGAAAGCAATATGGTTTTGGGGTTTTGTCACGATTAAAGCAAGTAAATAAAGCAGGAAAACAAAGCAAATAAGTGTAAATCAATGGATGGAAAGGGCTAAGCAATAGGATAATCGCAAGATGAGTGATTCAAGCAAGCAAGTTCAACTTGTTAGGGTTTTAAGAATGTGTACCACCTAGAACTCAAGACACTAATTTAGATCTTTCCACTTTCGTGGCTCCGACCCCTATGTTGATCTATCTAATCGCTAAACTTTTGGTATGTCCTTAGATAATCAAACAAGCATTAATTCGATCAAGTCTCAATTGTTCACAACCTCTAGTAAATCAACTTTCGCAGTCTAAAAGAGAGATGCCCACCAAATACTAGTTCAGGCGAATGATTCATCACTTTCGTGGCTCAAATCTACCTAGGATCATATGTTGATTGGCCAGATCAACACCAAGCAATGAATACAAGCAAAGGTGAAGAGTTTATGTAAACCCTAATTCTGTATGTCGATTATCAAGCAAGCATGAACACTATCCTTTGATTTCCTATCACAAAACAGGGTAACTACTCAGACATAGGGAAGGAAATCGAATCCATATTCATAAGAACAGAGATCCGAGATCCTCTCTTGAAGGAGACAATGAAAGAAAGCAAAAACTATGAAAACTTGTATTGAAATAATATGTGTAACTTTTCTATCTATGGTCTCTGGTCTCTGGTCTCTCTGTTTACAAGGCTAAAAAAGTGTATATATAATGCTTCAGAACTTGAAGGGCGGCTTGACCTAGGTCTTTGTCGAATCATGAAAGTCGGCTTAAGTTTTGGGCTTGAAAACGCGCGAAACGGGCTTCGGGAATGAGCCGGGTCGAGTGAGAAGGTCGTGGTCGAGCAAGGCGGTCGGACGGTCGAGCGACTTGGTCGTGCGACGGGCTAGGCGGTCGGACGGATGATGAAATCGTGAAGGGGAAGTTGCGGTCGAGCGAACGGCTTGAAGTCCCTGCTCGGACGGATTTGGTCGGACGAGTGTTGGCATGTGAAGGAAGGGCCGGTTGAGTGAATGGCTTGGAGTCCCTGCTCGGACAAGCTTGGTCGGACGGTCGTTGGCTAATTTAAGAATGGTCGGGCCGAGTGAGAGCCTTGGAACTCCTGCTCGGCCGGCTTTGGTCGGACGGCTATGCGGTTTGTCCGGTTTTGGCTGATTCGACACTCTTCACTAAAACAATCATATCTCCCATTCTACATATCCAAATTGCATGATTCCAGTTGCGTTGGAAAGTTAACTCACGTAGGCATCGCGGTAAACTGGTCTTGGTGAAATCCATTGAGTATAATGTTTTTGGGGCTCCTCCAAAGCTAATGATAGTGCATGAGGCTGCTTTGAGGACCCTTTTCCTTTGTTTTGCTCCGGATTGCATCTTTTGACCTGAAATGACTCTTGGCACTATATATGCATAAAAACTACCTTTTAAAGCAAAAATCCACGGTAAAACCATGCATAAAGTATATAAAAACGATATAAAAATGGTGTAAAATAGAGGTATATCAAACGCCGATCATAAACTACATAGCCGACGGAGAAGTGCCGAGGGACAAATGGGCAGCACGACGCCTCAAAGCAAGAAGCGCCTATTACACCATGCTCCATGGGAATCTGTATCAATGGAGCGCATCCAACGTTCTGATGAGTTGTGTCGGCACAAAGGACACCCAAGATGTCATGAGGGAGACGCACGAAGGAGCAAAAGGAAACCACTCCGGAGGTCGATCGCTGGCCCTGAAGATCAAAAAGCACGGTTTGTTCTGGCCGAGCATGATAAAGGACTGCGAAGACTTCGTCGCTCGCTGCGAATCATGTTAGCGACACGCCCCGATCATTCATCAACCTACCGAGCTACTGACCTCGTCTGCCACGCCATACCCATTCATGCGATGGGCGATGGATATTGTCGGACCCTTCCCAGCATCGAAGCAGAAGCGTTTTCTTCTCGTCATGACAGACTACTTCACCAAGTGGGTAGAAGCCGAGTCGTACGCCACGATCAGGGACGCCGATGTCAAGAAGTTCGTCTGGAAAAACATTATTTGTCGGCACGGGCTCCCGTACGAGATCGTTACCGACAACGGTTCTGAGTTTATCTCAGCCAAGTTCGAGAATTTCTGCGCCGAGTGGAAGATAAGATTGAACAACTCGACGCCGATGTACCCTCAAGGCAATGGGCAAGCAGAAGCGACGAACAAAACAATCGTCGCCGGGCTGAAAAAGCGCCTCGATTCGAAGAAAGGGAAGTGGGCCGAAGAACTCGACGGCGTACTATGGTCTTACCGAAAGACGCCGCAAAGCGCAACCAACCGAACTCCTTTGTCTTTGTGACACGAAATGGAAGCCATGTCACCAGCAGAGGTCGGGTTAAACGCCCTCCGACGGCAGATTTTGCCAAATGATGCCGAGCTCAACAATCACATGATCACGAGCTACCTGGACAACCTCGAAGGCGAACGTCAGCAAGCGCTCGTGCGCATTCAGAACTATCAGCAAGCCGCAGCTCGCATGTACAACAAGAATGTTAGAGGAAGAAACTTCGTCGAAGGCGACCTCGTTCTCCGGAAAGTCTACGAAAACACCAAGGAAAAAAAAAGCTGGCAAACTAGGCGCAAACTGGGAAGGCCCGTACATCGTCTCCAAGATCGTCAGACGTGGCGTGTACGAACTCGTCCCAATGCACAGAGAAGCAATACCGAGGCCTTGGAACTCCGCCAGCCTCAAGCGCTACTACTATTGAAGAATCCCGCCATGTACACCCGCCAAGCCCATGCTCGCCAAAAAAAAATAATAATAATAAAAAAAAAAAAAAAAAAGCGTATATGTACATATACTTGTAAGTGAACTACGGTCGGCTTGATCCTCGCTCCGAGGTACGTAGGCAGCCTTGCAAAAGGTCCAGATACTTCAATAAAAATTTTCAAAATCTCTCTAAGTGTCAGCTCGTGTCAGATCGACTACCCTGAACACATATCCGTCTGTCTAAATCACATCGGTGTTCTGGCCAAACACTCGATTCACGCTCCACGAGTGTTGTGGTGAAATAATCCACGTCGTCGAGCATTAGCTCGTCGAGTATAAGCGGAGCCCAGTCTCGTATTTCTATACAGGGTAAGCCGAACCAGTTTTCGCACCTAGATCTTTTAGCCGGGTTCCGACCCGCACCACCTCCTAAGTCTAAACAAATACGATCGCGTAATCCGGGCGCTCTGTGGGGTCTAAATCACAGACTTAGGACAAAAAAGTAAGCTAAGCTGAGCAGTGTAAGTCTCCGCGAGCATCGTAAGCCTTGCAAAAAGAGGATAAGCCGAGCTTATGCTTGCACCTAAAAAGAGGATATATAAGCCGAGCTCATGCTCGCACCAAAAAATGAGCCGAGCTCATACTTGCACCTAAAAAGAGGATAGACCGAGCTCATGCTCGCACCCAAAAATGAGCCGGGCTCATGCTCGCAACAAGAAATTTCGACCCAAAGAAGAGTCCGAACAAAAAAGCAATCTCGAAGCAACGAAGCAAAATAAAGCAAGGGTATTCAAAGCAAAGCAAAGCAATATTTATAAAATTCCTGCACTAAGGGATTAATCATGTTCGGAGAGTAGAAAGAAGAAGAGAAAATACAAAAACATACATCCGAAACACACTCCGGGAATCGTTCGAGGTTAGGGAACCTAAGGAGGGAGATCGGGGGCGTTGCTACAGCCGATGCCTTCGCCGTCAACAAAGAACAGAAGATCTGCAGGGCCAACCTAAGGCACGTCAGCGGCCGCAACCTTGTCACGATAGCCGACGAAGTCCGTCGTCACTTGCTCGACCAGCCTTTGCGGAATAGGCAGCTCCTTCGCCAAGCCGAGGTACGCCTCGTGGATCCCCTTAGCCTGACTCATCAGCATCAGGTCCGAATGCACCTCGTCGCGACCTCGGATGTGGGCCGCCAGCTTGTCGAACCGTGGACGCCAGATGGCGAGCAACCTCTCCCTCTCCCGAACAGCGCCGAGATCTTCCGCCACGAGAAGGCGACTCTCAGTCTCCCTAAGCTCCCGTTCAAGACCGGAGTTCAACCTCTCGAGCTGGGCGATACGGTCCTGGCTCATGTCAAAGCCCTCCACGAAGGCGGCAAGATTGACTTCGACCCTCTCATAGTCCGAAGTCTTCTTGGCCAGCTGATCCTCGAGAACGGCCGATCTCTGCCTCTCGGTCGAGAGCTCTTCAAGGGCCCGGTCGAGTTTCTGAACGACCTCGCGACCCCGTCGAGAACTCTCCCCGACCTGCTGAGCCTTCACCAACTCCGCCAGCATGCCGTCAATCAGTTGATTGGAGTACGCGACGGTCTAAAAGAGATAAAAAAGCAACCATAAGGCAACGAAAAAAAGAAAAGAAACTAGACAAGTACCTTGGCCGAGCCTAAAGCGAGATCCCGGATCATGCCCTTGATCTCAGCAGGGAGACCTTCGCGCGTCGGTTCCTCCGGCTCCATCCGAGCTCGCTCAAACCAGCGAAGCACATCCCGTTCACTAACGGTCGATACCTCTTCGCCCATCCTCAGAAGACCGGAGGCAGCAGTGATGGGCGGATCCTCGCTGTTCGCCGAACAGCCAACCCGACCTCCGAGCGAAGCGTCGACAGGAGCCACAGGCTCGGGCATAGCGGGAGCTCAGTGACGGTCTCGCCCGCCTGATCAGAAACCCTTCTCCTCTTCCGAGGAGCGGACCCATCCCCAGCAACCTCGGCCTCTCGGCCCGGCGGCAGGTTCGAACCCTCGTCCTGACGATCGGGCGCGTCATCCGACACCTCGGTCAGGTCAACGCGTTGTGGAGATTGGTCGAGCCGATCGTTGTTCGGGAGATCGGCCTCGGTCGGAAGAGAAGATCTTGCCCCTTCGCGGTTGGCGCTCTGCTCGGGTTCGTCCCCCCTTCCAGCGAACGGAGCTCCCCCGCCTCGGAAGTAAGATTCGAGCTTCTTGGAGGAGACATAGCTCGGAAGATCCAGGTTAACCTTCATTCTCGAGTCGGGAACCGGACGAGGTGGAAGACTCCAAGGATCTAGCAAAAAATATAGTCGGTAACAAGGAAAAGAAAGTAGAACAACGTAAATTAATTCGGAAACTTACTAGCTCGGATGATTGGGAGCTGTTGAGGAAGACGAACGTCGCGTAAATCCTTCCAATCGGCGACTCCGAGCTCTCGAAACTTAGCAAGATCGGACTGAGAACTCTGGGAGAGAGAAATACCGCGCCGCCGTTTCACTGCAAAACAAGGAAAAGGTTACGAAGAGACAACAGAGAAGACGATAACGAAAGTCCGAACTGCTTCAAATCCGAGCCAATACCATAGAACGAGCTCCATCCGCGTATGTACCCCCTCGACGGATCGGGAACCGAGG
Source organism: Erythrophleum ivorense (assembly GCA_026724425.1). NCBI lineage: Eukaryota > Viridiplantae > Streptophyta > Magnoliopsida > Fabales > Fabaceae > Erythrophleum > Erythrophleum ivorense. Next base: position 1,349,185 of record JAIUCV010000193.1, read on the forward strand.
CTTCGTTGATCCGAACATAGAGATACCTCTCTTTCCACAGAGAAGTCTTCGAAGGGTGGTTCTCAATGTATTGAAACCCGGTCTTCGCGTTTGCATAGAAGGTTCCCGGGGTCCTGCGGTTCGGGGTAAACAAAGTGATGGCCTCAAAGAAGTCCAGCGTCACGACGAATCCACACTCCGCTGCCATCACCATTGCAGAGATCATGTAGCGGATCGCCTCCGGGGACAGCTGGGAGAGAGCTACGTGACGAGCCTCGCAATAGGCAATAAGAAGCTCGGGAAGAGGAAACCAGAGGCCTTCTTCGAACCAAACAGCGTAGACAGTGATACATCCCTCCGGAGCGGTCCAAGGCCTTTCATCCTCCCCGGGAATCCGGATCTCCAGACCGGCCACCGAACTCCCCTTACTCAGGACGAAGTCGAGGTCGTCGACCGAACACACACACTTCCCGATCACATCGGCTAAGTCCCGAGGAGAGGCGCTATCTTTTTCCTTTCCTTTCCTCTCCTTTTTCCCCGAAGCCTTCTTCGGAGGAGCCGTCATCAACCCCTTGCCCATACCATGTCGAACCGGCTGAGCGACCTCGGGCCGAGACGGGGTCTTAGTCTTCTTCCGCGAAGGCTCTTCCCCGTGATGACGATCTCTCGCCGGAGCGGCAGAGGCACAATCTGGCTTCCAAACCAGCGGCGCCGAACTGGGTCTCGCGCCCCCGAGAGAGACTCCGGATTTCCGTCCGGCCACAACACCACGGGAGGACGCGCTTTGCCTCCGAGACGGTTCGCGGTCGAGAGTAGTCTGCACGTGAACCGGTGGACACGACAATCGAGGTGGCGGAATCTCAAAGGAGGATGGATTCGAAGACGAGCCCGAAACGCCAGGACTCCTTGATAGATCGGCTCTAGCAGACTGGCCGGAAATAGACCCAGAAGAACAGCTTGATTCAATCCTCACGACAATTTGGAAGAGAAGAAGTAGATCGGAAGAAGACGGAAGCGCCGAAGAAATCGAGAAAACGAAGAACAAATAGCAGCTCGGAAGGAGATCCTAGTTCGGAAGAACAAGATCTCAGCTCGGAAGAACACGGAACTAGATCGGACGGAGATGAGAAGCAGTTCGGACTAAAAAAAATAAAAGTGCAAAAGTTCGGAGCAATTACCTCGATTTCGCGGAGGACAGAAGAAAAGCAATAAGAAGAAGAGAGGAGGTGATGGGGTATTTATAAGACGAGACCCGAAGACAGAACGTCGCAATGATGAGACGTGAAAGCGCTGCACGGTTTCCCGAGGAAAAGCAACGGTTAGGAGCGCGCCAGGAACGACACGTGGCGGAGAAGTCGGAGCATAAAGGAGAAGAAGAGAGATCCTCAGGCGCCACGCGTGTCCTCAGGCGCGTGAGCGCGTCGGCACGACCGAAGTAAGAGGTTCTTCGGCTTTTACCCAAGCAAGGAAGATCAAGCGCCTTACACGTCAGCCCTAGACTCCATCTACATCGGACCTGAACCTATATCCGAACCAGTCGAAGACGAGCACGTGTCGACTATCACTTCGACGAACTTGGGAAGGGGGGGGGGGAGGGGGGGGGGCTACTGTTAATGGTGGGCTTGTGCCAATCCCTCCATGGGCCCAATGCAGATGAAATCCAGGCCCAAACCCGAGCCCGTGACAGATTAAAAAAGAAGAGGGAAAACGCAGACAGTAATCCGGGACTTAAGGGGGAAAACCCTAAAGTATAGTACTATAAATAAATGTTGTAACCATAGGATAAGGGGGAGACACTAGAAAAAAGGGCAAAGCTCTGTTTACTTAATCTTTCGGACCATCAGAGCAAGCCATTCTTGACTCAGTTCGGCTCCCAGTTCGAAGTCGGGATAAGCAACCTTCCCGACCTCCTCTTTTTAGCTCGTCTTGTTCCGACCTCATTGTTCTTAGTTCGACTTGTAACTCCGATCTTTTTCCGACCTCTCAATACGAAATATCCGACCTCGTCCTAAACCTTATATTTATTAACCAAGGTCACCTATCTCACCACTTACACACAGTTAGTTAGTGATCTCGGATTTCGATTGTACTAAGGTTAGCTCTTAAGATTTCTTACTCTTCCGTGTAGTATTGTTAGAGAAATAAAATATTACATTGTTTTTGCAATTTCAGAAACTTTCACCTTGATTTCTACAATAGATCGATATGTTTGATTTGAGATTCGAATTAAAGGCAACCTCCGTCTTTTTCTTTCTCCTTTTAATTTCATCGCCATGTTTATTTTTCCATATCTTGTTCTGAATTTGTAGTTTTTTATAGGGAGAATAGTGAATGTACCCCAAAAAAAAGCTCCTCTTGTCTTTTTACTCATTTTTTGACTTTGGTCATTTTTTGCCAAGATTGCCCTTCAATTTAATTAAAAACTTATACTAAACTCTTTTACAAGTGAACAAAATTTCTGAAATTCATAAAAAAGATCTAAAGACTATATAAAAAATTTGAACATTTTTAAAATTGTTTTTCATGTTCAGAAAATTATTTGAAGTTTAGTTCTACCAATCTCTAAAAGTCAAAGTAGAATACGTTTTCTACTAGTTATTATGTCGTCTAACGGTTGAAGATCTCGTAATCTACAGATAAGTCATACCTCTACCGCATGCAGAATTCGATTTCTACCATATACTATAGGCTCTACCATTTGGTAGAATTTGCTCCCAATATATTCTACAGAATACACTATCTTCTGCTAATCGTAGATTTCAAGTTCTACGATAAACACTAACATCTATCTTCCGTAGTTTTCGTGTCCTACGTATTACAGATCATTCTACCACCCGCAGAACTAGTGTTCTACGAAAAACAAGTTGTCTACAACCCGTAGTATTTGTGTTTTTACCTGAAGTTCTACCAAAATAAATGTCATCTACCTTTCGTAGAATTCGTCTTCTACCAAAATCGAGAAAATATTCCAACTGAATATTTTCCAAATCTTTGTTTCCTTTTTTGTCTCTAACTATCCGAAAATAAACCAACCTCTTCAATCCTCTGTTCTACGACATCTGTTCTTCCTCTTCCTCTCTTTCTCTTCTCTCTTTCTCTTCTTCTAAAGTAATATGTTGCATATCTATGTAGCTTGTGGTTCATGGAAAAGGTGTGCAATCAATGGTTGGATATTTATTGCTGATGAGGGTAAAGGAGGAAGACTAGTTGGTTTGGAATCTAATACCAGTTTTGAGGAGCTAAAAATGATTGTTTTAGAAGACTTCTCAATCGAGAGCGGGATCGACGTCGAGTTTAGCTATTTGCCACTGATGTGGTGCTGGGTTTAGCTTCAAGTTTTAATATTTATAACCCAACCAAAATGAGCTGAAAGTGCACAGCTGTGTTGTAGTCGGGGTCGAACACAAGGAGGGTGTGATCTCGCTTCAAACTTGTGGTGATTGATGAGTAGCTAGAACAGAAAATATGTTGATGTGGTGAACCGAAAATCAAAAGAAAACAAAAGCAAATAAGTCAATGAGAGTTGTAAACAATTAAAGAAAGAGTTAGGCAAAGGATAATCTTTGAAAACAAGTAATGAAGTGATGGTTGCATTGGTATTTCATTATGAACTATCTTGAACACAAAACACTAAGGTATGTTCTTTCCACTTTCGTGGCTCCAAACACTATGTTTAAACAACCTAATAGACTCAACTTTCGATGGTTATTACAAGCTGTAAACATGCATTAATGGCTCAAGTAATGATAGAGTTCACTAGACTCCTTAGGTCAGCTTTCGTTGCCTAAGACGCGTAGCTCACCAAATACTAGTTTCGGGGACTAGATGCAACACTTTCGAGATTCTATTTCCCTAAGATCAGATTGCTAGATGTACGGTAAAGCAATCATGCATTAAACTCAAGTAAAGGTGAAGATCAGTTCATGAATAAAAGTCCCAATTGCAACCGCCAATCACATCATACAAGTTTCATTGATTTACCTCGCCTAACAAGTGAATCTACTCGGACGTGGTGCAATCAAACAAGCAAGCAGTGATTGAAAGCATAATCACAAGTATTAAAAAGAGATAAGGGATATAATAAGCTTCTCTGTTGAAGAACAAGTCGAAATCCCTTGATAACTTCTTAGATCCAAAGTACAATAGAAAAGGAAAAGATGAACAGAACAAGAACAAGGTTTTTGTGCAAGAGCAAGACTTGAGTGGCGCCTCCTTCTTCTCCTCCTAGATGGCGAGCTTCTAGGGCTTCTCTCTCTCTCTCTAACGGCCACTCTCCTCTTGCACGAGACACACCTTTTTCGTGAGGCTAAAAACTTGTATTTATAGGCTGGAGTCGCCTAGGGTAATGAGGTGCCAGAAAAGGAAACTTTCCGATGAGTTGGACATGACGTTTTGCGACGTGAATGGGCCGGTATTGCGCCAAGGAAGCCTCCAAATAATAGCTAACCATCTTCTCAAGCGAGCCAAGGCCTATACCGCAGTGTTCTGGGCCAGTAGACACGCGAGATCCTCCATGGGCTTCATCTTGTCGCTAACCGGACATGTCTCGGTAGAAAAAGAGTGTCCCCCTGATGGTTGATCCAAATGGCTTGAATCCACTTCGCCGTGATGCATGACTCACATATCTATCCAGCAAGACCAAGATCATGATTTTTGGACGTCGGAAAGACCTTCTACCGCGACCATCTTTCGGATGCTCCGGTTCAGTCCGAATACGAGAATCGGACAAATGGAGTTATATTGATGCTCTTGACTTGGAAACTTGCATGGATCATGGTTTGAGGCTCTTTTGCTCCTTTTTGAATCCTTTTTGATGTTTTAACCTGTTAAGACTCCAAAACCAACAAATACAAGAAAACTACCTCCAAAGGCATAAAACCTTATTGAAAGTCTTTGAAAACATACAAAAATACTAAGTAAAATCATGCAAAATATGGATATATCAACTCCCCCAGACTTAGCCTTTGCTTGTCCTCAAGCAAACTAAGAAAGGAAAAGAGGTTTGAAAACATGAGAACTCTTAAATCCTTTTGGAAATCCATATTGACCTTTATTTTAGTGATCCACATAAAACAGCAATGGCATTGAGAATTAAGAACAAGGAAGTACATACCATGAGTTTTGCAATCATCCCAAAGCAATCCACTTCTCTTTAGGCCATCCAAATTCGCCACCTTTGACTTCTTAAGTTTCTAAAGGTGTGGTCTCAACTAGGGAATACCGATCAAAGGGGTTATAGACTCTTACCCATCCTCTTTTTTTTTTAAAACACATGTCTTGGCTCTTGTTTCACCTCTCTCTCTTCTCACTTCTTAAGTCGATTCATCCCTTTTTTAGGGTAGCAATGTATTTTTTTATTCGACTTCTTCTCCTCTTTGTGGAGGTTTTTGATGGATCTTCCATAGACGCGAGCATTGATGGTTGTAGCCACCTAATCCCCGGTTACTTGGATCAAAAGGTCTTCCATAGACGCGAGTATTGATGGTGGTTGCCACCTAATCCCCGGTTACTTGGACCTTGGTGCTTTTTCTTAAATTTGAAGGGGAGAGAGAGGGGAAACCGAACTCACATATACTTTCACTATTTGGTGAGGATGAGGAGCCATGCCTTTTGTAAAGCCAAGCCCCTAGCCGAGAAGGTTAAGTTCATTAAGGTGCGGAGTCAAAGATGGATCCTTCTTAAGCCCTTAGAGATGTGGATGTTTCTGGTAGATCGATCCACTCGTGATGCACCTGAGGTGAAGTATACTGCCAAATACTGATCAATGGTCACTTAAACATAGGCACAACAATTGTTAGGTCCAAGATAAAGTCATAATTCTCGACAAAAGTTTTGACTCAATAAAAACGACTCGATCAAAAGAAAAATGATGCAAGATGAAATGTCAAAATGAAAAAACTTATTAGTATAATCCCCCCAGACTTAACTTGCACCGTCCCGGTGTAAGAAAAATCAGATTAAGAGAGGTAAAATATGTAATAAATTTGAAAAGGGAAAGGTTAGGATGATGTTACCAAGTGTTGACCAGTTGTGATGAAGATCAGGGTCAGATAACTGATTGGGGCTCTTCTTTAGGCATGATTGGTCGGTGAGTTTTGAATTTCCAGGCCTGATTCTCGCCGGTTTGCATTTTGGTCGAGTATGGCTCATTTGGTCGACCCGAAATGAGTGCTATGAACCACAGAACAAACCGTTAAGAATTTCATGTACCATATTGAAATTTTACCGCCCAAGTTGATGGTTTAGAGCTCCTGGTGAAGTTTGAGGTCAAACGAACGAGCGGTTTGGGAGATTCTTCATTTGGTGGTCCATTCGGTCGACCGGATGATAGTGCAATGGACCACAGCTCAAATGGTGAAGAATTCTATGACCTATCTTGAAATTCCATCGACCAACCTCATATTTCATGGACACCGGTGAAGTTTGAGGCCAAACGAACGAGCGGATTGAGAGTTCCTTCACAAAGTGGTCAATTCGGCTCCGGGAGGAGTTATCTCGACTTCTTGGTGATTGGCTCGTTCGTTCCTTGATTTTTTTCTGGATTAATGATGTTGAAGCTCCAAGGATCCATCTCCAGCTGGTGGTGTCTCCATGCCGTGATTTCGGTTTTGCCGGCCTTTGGGTGCACCGCTATCGACCGGATAAGGCATCCGTGCATATCTCCTGATCCGTCAACATTTCTCCGTCCTATCTTTTGGATTTGCCGACCATCATGGTGTTGTGTAGCCGTCTGTGAAGTTTGGTGGACATCGGTCACGTGGTTTGGGAGATGGTTGATGTTGTTCCTCCTTCGCACCCGTTTGGCCGAGAGATGTGACCGGATGAGATATCTCTGAATCTACACGGTCGAATTGTGATTTGTTTTGACTGAATTTATTCTTTGATCCTTCTTTATCATTCCAGAGTGTGCCCGCCATGTTCTTTGTTCCTTTGTTTGGTTCTCCTTTGAAACCGCCTTTAAACCGCCATGTGGTTTGTGGTTTTTGGTTGGTTTCAGCAACTCTCCTTGGTATCCCTCCTGTCAAATAGTTAATTCCTTGCAAAACACTTGAAATCACTGTTAAGTTCGGTCTTAGATTGAGATCCCCTAGTAGCAGACTTGTAGTTCTCAATCTAAGATGATAAATATGTAAACCATAAAAACATGTTGGGTCTTGGTTAGAGATCCCACAGTTCTGACAGATTTTATCATTAGTGAAATCAATGTAGAATTCAGGTTGACAAGTCAAGATTCATTCTCATTCATTAACCATCAATATTAAGCAATTTAAACCATTAAATGTAACTAATGAAGTTCAAGGTTCAAATGCTTATCAAGTGAGGATCAAAGATGGTTTTTAATGAATGCATGAGGAGAATTTACTTACCTTGATTGGAGATTTCGCCTTCTACAAGGGTGGGAACAAAGGGTGGGTCACTTGCTTGTTTTGGTCTCCTTTTGGTTCTTCATCCTAAAAACATTTTTTTGTATTTTTATGCAATTTTAAAAACTCCTGAAAAATAAAACTAAGTAGTTATGCATGCAATAATGATATGAAAATTTAAAATGAAAATAAAAACCATGTGGGTTGCCTCCCACAAAGCGCTTTGTTTTAAGTCATTTAGCTTGACTCCTTTTTCTTTTTAGGTGCGGATGAGCTCAACTAAAGGGTTTGGGATCCCTTTATCTTCTCCATTCTCCGGATCAGGGGGCTTTAGTGGTGGTCTGGGCATGCCAAGATCATCTCCTATGCCATCTTTGAGGACAAATGCCCTCGGGAAGAGCTTTAAGGTGTTCATGAGCTTCTCCTTTGCGGTATGAGCTTCTTTTGGGTCCGGATCCTTAGGGGTAAGGATTCTCATCTTGGTAAAGGACTTATGTACGCCATCAGGCTCCTCATCAGCTTCATTTTCGTCCAAGGTATGGAGCAAAACCGAGTAGATATCCTTGAAGACATCTTTATGTTTCAGCGTTGACGGTTTCATGGTCACCTTCGGTTTTAGATAGGGGTCACTCTCATTGGCGTCTTTAGGCATCATGGCTCCTTTCTTTGGCATGTTAGAAGTCTTATCTGGTGGTAGTTTGATCTCTCTTGGTGCTGTCTTGAAGTCGATGCTTTGATAGAAAACATCTTGTCGGATATTTCCTAGTGACATGCGGCTTCTCATGAAGTCTATGATCGCACCGGTGTAAGCTCTTCTTGACTCCCCTGGAAACAACTCCGGTTTCTGGCTCTCCTCAGGCTCAGCTTCTTTTTCTCCTTCTTGAGATGGTGTAGGGACAAGGGCGAGCTGGTTCTCCTTTGATAGGACAGGACTACAAAATGTTTGAGGGTTTACCTCATTTTGCTTCCTTACGGCTTCCGCGATTAGGACTGTGTAAGCCCCCAACTTCTGGACACGAGTGGAGAGAGACTCAAACTTGCTGCAAAGATCAGTGAACACATGATCTAGCTTCTCACAGAGGTTCTTGTTGATTTTCCTTTGCTCCTCCATGTATCTTTCCAAGACTACATCTATCTTCTCTTCTTGTTGAGCCGGTGTAACAGCTTGAGGGAAAGTGAGAGGCAGCTTCACTTGACAGATCCCTTGAGGGTAGACATGTTGTTTAGGCTGGTATTGAGCTCCTTGATAGACGTGCTGGCCAGGATACACAAAGTTTCCACCAATGTAGTCCACTTCCACTTTGTGCGACCCAACCGGTGGGGGATGTGCATAAAAGCTCATCAAGCCCATTCTTTCTCTTCTAGTGTGTTGTTGGAGTTAGGTCTTCTTGTCTTCCACCTAAAACACACAAAGGAAGAGATTCAAGTAAAAGTTTTATGAGTTTTTAAGGTTTTATGAAAAACAGAAAGTAAAATGCAAGAAAGTAAGAACTAGACTAAAAATCAATCAAAAAGTTTGAAGGAAATGCGACAGCCTCCCCGGCAACGGCGCCGAAAACTTGATGTGGTGCTGGGTTTAGCTTCAAGTTTTAATATTTATAACCCAACCAAAATGAGCTGCAAGTGCACAGCTGTGTTGTAGTCGGGGTCGAACACAAGGAGGGTGTGATCTCGCTTCAAACTTGTGGTGATTGATGAGTAGCTAGAACAGAAAATATGTTGATGTGGTGAACCGAAAATCAAAAGAAAACAAAAGCAAATAAGTAAATGAGAGTTGTAAACAATTAAAGAAAGAGTTAGGCAAAGGATAATCTTTGAAAACAAGTAATGAAGTGATGGTTGCATTGGTATTTCATTATGAACTATCTTGAACACAAAACACTAAGGTATGTTCTTTCCACTTTCGTGGCTCCAAACACTATGTTTAAACAACCTAATAGACTCAACTTTCGATGGTTATTACAAGCTGTAAACATGCATTAATGGCTCAAGTAATGATAGAGTTCACTAGACTCCTTAGGTCAGCTTTCGTTGCCTAAGACGCGTAGCTCACCAAATACTAGTTTCGGGGACTAGATGCATCACTTTCGAGATTCTATTTCCCTAAGATCAGATTGCTAGATGTACGGTAAAGCAATCATGCATTAAACTCAAGTAAAGGTGAAGATCAGTTCATGAATAAAAGTCCAAATTGCAACCGCCAATCACATCATACAAGTTTCATTGATTTACCTCGCCTAACAAGTGAATCTACTCGGACGTGGTGCAATCAAACAAGCAAGCAGTGATTGAAAGCATAATCACAAGTATTAAAAAGAGATAAGGGATATAATAAGCTTCTCTGTTGAAGAACAAGTGGAAATCCCTTGATAACTTCTTAGATCCAAAGTACAATAGAAAAGGAAAAGATGAACAGAACAAGAACAAGGTTTTTGTGCAAGAGCAAGACTTGAGTGGCGCCTCCTTCTTCTCCTCCTAGATGGCGAGCTTCTAGGGCTTCTCTCTCTCTCTCTGACGGCCACTCTCCTCTTGCACGAGACACACCTTTTTCGTGAGGCTAAAAACTTGTATTTATAGGCTGGAGTCGCCTAGGGTAATGAGGTGCCGGAAAAGGAAACTTTCCGATGAGTTGGACATGACGTTTTGCGACGTGAATGGGCCGGTATTGCGCCAAGGAAGCCTCCAAATAATAGCTAAGCCTCTTCTCAAGCGAGCCAAGGCCTATACCGCAGTGTTCTGGGCCAGTAGACATGCGAGATCCTCCATGGGCTTCATCTTGTCGCTAACCGGACATGTCTCGGTAGAAAATGAGTGTCTCCCTGATGGTTGATCCAAATGGCTTGACCATCTTTCGGATGCTCCGGTTCAGTCCGAATACGAGAATCGGACAAATGGAGTTATATTGATGCTCTTGACTTGGAAACTTGCATGGATCATGGTTTGAGGCTCTTTTGCTCCTTTTTGAATCCTTTTTGATGTTTTAACCTGTTAAGACTCCAAAACCAACAAATACAAGAAAACTACCTCCAAAGGCATAAAACCTTATTGAAAGTCTTTGAAAACATACAAAAATACTATGTAAAATCATGCAAAATATGGATATATCAGCCACGCGGTTTGATCAATAACGCTATATCTCCACGGGTTGTGATTTCGAACGATCGTCAGGTGCAGAATTTTGTTGGGTACATACGGAAGCAAGAGTCAAAACATTTGTGTGTGACACTTAAGAATCCCAATGGAAACAATGGAGTCAACAATGATGATAATGGTGATAATGGTGGTGTAACTCCAACCGATAGTTTTTTTCCTGCGAAAGATGAGATCAAACCGGAGAAAAGGGAAATCAATGATGATGAGGAAGTATTGTCCTTAAAGGAAATCGAGTATGCTAATCAATTTCGTTTTGCTTTGGCGGAAGCTGTGAAGATTAAACAACATTTCCGATGCAAGAATCAGTTGAAGTCCACTTTCGAAATCCTTGCAATGAAGCACAATTTTGACTACAAGGTGCTGAAATCGGATACTAGGTTGTGGACAGTTCGTTGTGCGGATAAAGAATGCAATTGGCGGGTTCGAGCAGAGAATCTAAAGGGTACGACTTTATTTGTCATCAACAAGTATGTGGGTGAACATACTTGTGCTCCTTCAAGTAAAACCAAAAACGGAAGGACAGCCTCAGCGAAAACAATTGGAAGTCTGATTCTGAAGAAGTACGTAGGTGTCAAAGAAGGACCTAAACCAAATGATATCATACAGCTGATGCGAACAGAGCATGGATGCCAGATTTCTTACGATCTAGCATGGGAGGCACGTGAGTATGCTGTCAACTATGTGAGAGGTATACCTGAGGAGAGTTATGGTAAAATACCAAAGTACTTCCACATGCTAAAAGAATCTAATCCGGGTACGCATACCGCTTATAAAACTGATCCTGATGGTAGTTTCAGATACATGTTCATCTCTTTTGGTCAGTCAATAAGAGGGTTCTACAAAGCGATGCGTCGGGTCATCGTCATTGATTGTACGTTCTTGAAGAATAAATACAAAGGAACACTACTAGTTGCTACAGCTTTAGATGGTAACTCTAATTTGTATCCACTAGCTTTTGGTGTGGTTGATTCAGAGAATGATCTCTCATGGGAATGGTTTTTGAGGCAGCTACATGTTGTTATTGAGGATGATTACAATTTGGCTTTTATCTCAGACAGAAATTTGTCCATTGGTAGAGTACTTCCTATAGTTTACCAACAAGCTAGTCATGGAATTTGCATTCACCACTTGCTGAACAATGTCATCTCATATCTCCATGGAAAAGATATCGCTGGTTTGATTGCAAAGGCTTCAAAAGCATACAGAGTTGCTGATTTTCAGAGGATGATGGTTGATGTCTGCAAAAATAGAGCTGATGTTGGAAAATATCTCCTGAAAGCTGATGTGAGAAAATGGGCTCGTTGCCTATTTGTTGGATACATGTATGATATTAGGACAACTAACCCAGCTGAGTCGTTAAATGCAGCATTGAGATCACCTAGAGAGTTTCCAGTAGTCCCTCTTCTAGACAGCATCAGAGAAATGTTGACAAGGTGGTTCTATGAGCGTAGAACATTGAGCTTGAAGCATAACCACCCTTTAACCGTTGCTGTGGAGAAGAAGATTAACAGAAGGATTGAAAAGGGTAAAGCATTTACGGTTCAGCCAGTTGATGCGAACAGATTTGTGGTTGGGGGCGATATCTTCGATTGTCTGGTTGATTTGGCGAAACGAACATGTACATGTGCCAAGTACGATCTGCTGAAAATTCCATGTAAGCATGCAATCAGAGCTATTTTTTTTAAGGAAATCAACCACACGAGTACTCTGATGACATGTCCAAAACTGAGTTCTGGAGAGTAGCGTATGAAGAACCATTAATCCAATAGGTGTTCCTGAGGATGCATGGCGTGTCCCTCTAGTAGTTGAACATGAAATTGTTTCTTGCCCGGAATCACGCAGAGCTGCTGGTAGGAGAAGAAAACGACGATATGAATCAGTTGAGGACAAGATAAGATCGCAAGATAAGAAGAAACACAAGTGTAGTCGATGTGATAAGCAGGGCCACAACAGAGCAACCTGTGATATGCCAATCTAGTGTGGAGGGAGCTAGAGATGATGACAATCTTTTCAATTGTCTTTGTTTTGTTTTTGTTTTCGGAGCTACACATGATAACTGATTAGTTGAGGAGGCTCATTTTTCAATATGTGTATGTGAGGGAGAGAACCTTGAGAGTCCGGCAAGAACAAGAACAAGGAAAAGAACAAGATAAGCCACCTGAAGTGTTAAGCGTGGAAGAAATCGAGCCAGAGCAAAATGACAAGACCAACGATGATAATAAGAATGACATTGATCAAAATTGTAACAATGAGAATACAAAAGACATAATTTTAGTTCCCAAGTATCCAAGTGAAGATGAAACAAATACATGGCAAAGCAAAATGAAAATCTAATAGCTTGTGAACACATTCAGCTAATGTCTACAGGTTCAGATGGAGCAAACTCCGGTACCTCATAGTTTGACATGCGCTCGAGCAAAACCTTATCCTTTGCCGCTTGAAGTATATCAGTTAGGACCTTGTACCTAGCCTCTTTTATGTTCTTATCGTGCAGCAAAGAGAAATCAAGTCCTAGGACATGACATTCGATATACTTCAAAGCATAAATACCACAATCACACTGAGTTTTGTTCAGACCCTTCGGCACAGGCACGTAGTTGACAGAATATGATGCGACTGATAGATGCTTCTTAGTTGCATCAGTCTGAACCTCCTTTAGAATACGAGGTACCATGTTTGCGAAAGAGTCAACCTCTCTGTACCTTTTCAGACCATTACAGTCGAAGACGTCTATGGTCCGTTGTTCAAAGCTGATGCAGAAGGAGATCCAATGATTGCCGCCTACGCACACGGGAGTGTAGATACGATCAACATCGACACCCCAAACCTTGTCGGTTTTTCCGTGAGCAGGCAGGATACCTTTACCAAAGGCCAAGATGTACTCGCTAAGCTCGAACTTCTTCCTTACACTCCTCCATTGCTCATACGCAGCCTTAATTTGACATGAGATATTGAAGTTCATGAAGCCAACTCTATCCACAGCCCATCGTTTCAGAGAAGTATTCTCTCGAAATATGTAGAGCATCACATCGATTTCCTGAAAAATAGCTTGAATTGGTTACTAGCTATGTGGTCGAAAGACATTATGTGATAGCAATATGCAATTTAAAAGTAGCTCTAACCTGGTTTTCGAGCCATACTTGTGGACCACCAATAACACGCTCTGATAGCGCTGGAGTCAAGACACTAGGACGAACCGGTAAGTGCCTGTACTTGAACAAGTTAAAACTAAGAACCAACATCAAATTGAATAAAAGAAAATTGGTAAAATATTTGTGACTCACTCGCCAATGAACGACCACTGTTGAAGTTCCTCGAATCGCTCGTCAGAGACATAAATCAAGTATGCGTCGGGATCTTGTGAATATGGTTTAGAAACCATAATATCCGTACACTTGTTTGGGGACTTTTCGGTTAAGCTGATAGTAACTGGATGTAATTCACTTTCCGGTTCAACACCACCCAACGGGTCTTCATTGTCCCTCTCTTCATCAAAAGCATAAACGGGTCGAGGAGGTGGTTTGTTTATCGCGGCAAGCATTTTCAGGAGGTATTCTTCTGTATCGGATCCGTCTTCCACATCGTCCAATTTGTTTTTTGTAGTCTCTGCTTCCGTGTTTACGGCCTGAGAAAAAAAATTGACATTGTTTCACTTTTTTGGAGAGCTAATCACACAAAAAGAGACAACTTAGAGGAGCAACATCGAATTTACCTTTCCTTGTCTCTTAGAGGTGTCTTTCTCAAATTTCTTCTCCTTATTCACAGTCTCCACTTCCGCGTTTACGGCCTGAGAAAACAAATATGCACTTTTAAAAAAAAAAAAAAAAAGAGATCCAAATTCAAGCAACATCGATGTTGAAAAAGGTGGAGTTTCTGTGATTGTATACCTTCCCTTTTTTCTTAGACTTGTCTTTTGACTGCTGTGATTTCTTAAACTTGTTTTTCGACTGCTACGATGGATCAAATCCAGGAACGAAGGAGGCTTGTGAGAGGTGGCCTCGCTTTCTGTCGAGATAGCTTTGTGTATTTTCACCAATATTGATCTCTGAGCTTTGGGTTAAATCAATGTCAACCAGTTTGTCTAATGACACATCAAAGTGTCCCTGTTGTTAAAGAGAAATGCTCATCAGTTCACTTCTTAAACATGAAAACATATTTAAATTCAGATAATTCTTTACAACAAAAAGTTATTACAACAAGCTTTAGGACAAGCGACAATTCATTACATATAGAGTACCTAGAGTTTTATCTGACAAACTTGCAAGCTAACATAATACACAAAGGCCTAGACATCAATGTTCTAAGGTCACAAGTAACAACATTACACAGCAGAGAAGGTGGTCAAGTGTTAGGGTTGTTTTTGGGGTTTACCTTTCGTCTTTGCTGAGCGCTGATCGGAGACACCGGTTTCGACCTTGACGACGGCTCTCCACTGTTTCCGCGAGATAATGCTTCTTTGAGCATATCCTTAAGCTCTAAAACATCACTCTTAAGCTGCGAAAACTCACTAGCCAACTTGTCATACTTGTCGTCACTCTGCTTTGCCATTTTCTTCTGATAATCATCAAACAGACTACGCATAAAATTCTCACTCCCATGTTCGGCATTTGCAACTGATCGCTGAAACAACAATTTCTTCTTGCGTGACTCAGCGCCTTTGTCAATAACCTTCCTCTTTCCTGTCCTCGAGCCAGAAGATGATGTGGCTTCCCCGCAAGGCGTTCTGAAGTCCTCACCACTTTCAACGCCCTCGTTATGGACAACCTCGGACTCTGTCTCTGCAGCAGGAACCGGAGCAGGCGTTGTTTCCACCGGTTCTTCAAATTGCCATTTATGACAACTCCAGTCGTAATTGTTGCCGATTAACTCTTTCATCATATCAACCCTTTCATCTCTCATTTCGTCATTACATGTGAATTCCGCAGATTCAATGACATCCATATTCCCGGCTGACGAGATGTAACAGTATACAAGTCCCAACAAGAGAGTGTAAAAGATGTGGAGAAGTACATATACATTAGTTCAGTTTTTATCGAGATAAAAAGCAAGTACGGAAGTTGGAAATAGATAATGACAAACAAGAGAAATCAGACCAAACAAGAGAGAGTAGTACTCACCTTTTTTAGAACTGCCTTCTCCAAGTTAATTATCTCTACAAATCGATCCCGCCCTTGCAGCCCCTGACCAATTTGCACATCTAATGAAGATGTGGTCGACCGCATTGAGCTTCTTCCCCAACAAAATGCCACAATCTGGAATAGCTTCCATGATCCAAATCTGGAGAGCATATGCAAATCCTTCCAAGACATAGCTTATAGGATTACTCAACTCGCTTCTTGCTTTGATGACGCCTTTCACTAGATGATCAAAGCAGCGTAGACCCCATGGATAAGCTCGTAGCTTATCAAAATCCATGATGAGTTTGATGTAGTCATGAGAAACCCAGGTCTTCTCATCTACTGCCATCAACAGACCAGCAACACAAAAATACACCAATCGCAGCCTGTCCAAACGTGTCCACTTGTTGGCCTCGTTGATATGTTTTTTCCTTATCATCTCGAGACTAATCTTACCACGACTCTTTAACAGCCGACCCCAGAAACCGCCATCGTCGACCTAATTATTGAGGTCGGAGTTGCCATCATCTATGCACTTCAGACCCGTAACAGCATGAAATTCTTGCAAAGAGAATCGCAATGGCCTCCTTGCAAACACGAACCAGAGCTCATGCTTTTTTGCTGTAACAAGCTGCCTGGTCAAGAAACTATGCACCATTTTTGCTGAAAAAAGCAGCCGGTTTTCGTGGATGGCTATGATGTTAGCAAACAACGGGTCTCTCTTCACTTCGGCGTACTCTGATGGGATATTAGTAGCCAGAACCTTCAATATCGATATTCTTGTGCACTTGTTTATCTTATCACCTAGTGGTTCGGCTCCTTCCTCAAATAATCTCTTGGGCAAGTCTGAATCCATACCTGCAACTAAGAAAACAACAGCGAGATATTCAATACGAAAATGAGAAGAAAAAAGAAACAAGAACAGCAAACAAGAGATAAACAATACATGACATAAACAAACAAGAGCAGCAACCATACAAGAGCAGCAAACTAGCGGTAAACAAAGAAGAGTAGAACATTACAAGACATAAACAAACAAAAATCAGCCTCCATTACATAGCATGTGAATGAAATATGAGGTAAAGTCTTGCAAAATTTCGAGTTCAACTTGTGATCTACTAGTTGCAAATTTTCACTTTTGTTTATCTTTTCAACAAGTCAAACACACTGTGATTTGGAAATCCTTTTTTTGATAGACAACTTCAGACAAATCAGTTCATCTAAAAACATTTACAAACCTTTCAGAAAATTAAACAATTTTCTTATGTATCGATAATTTTTTTCCTACAAATTGGACATGCAAAACCCAAACGAAATAGAAACCCACATCTACAAGTTCGAAACCATGCTGAACCCAAGCAAACCCCAAATCAATTTTCGAAACCCCAAATCAATTTTGCTGTCACCAAAATCCCCAATTGCAAACCCTATTTCCAAAATTTCTTAGGGAAAAGTCAATTAGTCAAGGAACCAGTATACTGACCTTGTGACTAACTTCCGCAAGTGATTGGCGGATAAGAAGGTCGATGAGAAAGAGGACGGCTGAAGACACTGCAGATGATGACGAGGAGAACGGAGAGCAGACGAACTGTAACATCCGTAAACCGAAGAAGTGAGATTTTTGTGTGGTGTCGAGCGACACCAAGGGCTGGTGTCGGTCGACACCTGTCCGAATTGGGAATTTCCGGTTCAATTTAATGGTCCGGTTTGAGCTGGTTAAGTGGGAAAACCTAATTGTCGAGTTATATACGGGTTGCAGCCGCGTGAGAGTTGGGTTTTTGGAGAAAATCGAAGAGGAAAATGGAGCTGGGAGATTTTTGGTTGATTTCTAGATTTTTGGATTCGGCACTGTTCATCGTAGAGTACTGTTCATCGCGCGCATTGTTCATCGCCGCGCACTGTTCATCACCGCACACTGTTCATCACCGCACACTGTTCATCAATCGCGCACTGTTCATCGATCGCGCAAGGTGAGTGCATGACCGTAGGCTCGCAAATCAGGAGAATTATGAAATTGGATTTCTTGAATTGATGAGTTTCTGTGTTTTCGTGATTGTTCTTGAGTTATTTGTGTTATAGATCGAGATTATTGTGTTATTGGTGTAGTTTTCGTGTTTATGTGCGGTTAAATAGAATTTGGTGTCGCCGTGTCGACGTGGTGTCGACCGACACAAAAGCCTTGGGTCGATTGACACCAGCCGGTTAACTCCGGTTTAATTCGATTTTAATTGATTTAATTTAATTGCTGGTTTATCCGGTTTAATCCGGTTTAATTGGAATTAAGTGGTTTAATTCCGAAATTAATAATTTAATGGTGATTTAAATTATTAAATTATTTAAAAATAATTGTGGAAATTATTTAAGTGTTTAAAAATTATTATTTAATTGTGGTAATTACTTAATAATTAAAAAGAAATATTTTTAATAATTGTGATAATTATTTTAAGTGGTTTAAGATAATTGTGGTAATTATTTAAGTGGTGTAAAATAATTGTGGTAATTATTTAAGTGGTTTAAATAATTGTGATAATTATTTAAGTGGTTCAAAATAATTGTGGTGATTATAAGTGTGATGGAGAATTATTTAGTTATGAGAATTATCTAGTAATTATGAGAAAGTGTTTTAATAATTATGAGAATTATTACTGTGGTTTAATAATGTGGAAAATTGTTTATTAATTATGGAATTTAATTAAAAATGGAAATGACTTAAAATTGCGTACACGGCCTGTAGGCGGAGTGATTGTCTCACTAAGTATTTATGATAATACTTACGCATCTCTATTCCAATGTGATGCAGGTAAAAATAAAGTGTTATCGCGGAATCGGGCCAAACAGAGGATGATAGGGTTTTTATTTGTTGCTTTGTTGTTTAAGTTATTTTGCAAACCTGGTGTTAGGTTGCTAGTATTTTTTATATTATTTATGGAGTTGAATATTGTTGATTTAAATTGAATAAGTAATTTTATTATTTATTGAGTTATTTAATTGAGTTTTTCCGAACTTAACTATTATAAAAAAAAAAATGAAAAAGCTTGGTTGTTTCATTTTGGTATCAGAGCGTATACGGTTTTAGGACTGTTAGTATTGGGTGAACTGGACTATGTGTTTAATTGATTAATTGTGTTTAGTCAGTAATATCATCTTGTCAGGATTCGGCCCTTTGAAGCAAGTAAGATCGGAACGGATTGAGCGAGTAGATGAGTAAACGATGAACCAACTCGATCGAGTGGAAGTTCGGGAAGGAACCGATGGGATGTGGAAGATGAACGGGTGGATCGATTGGTTATAACAGAGATCCTGCGGAAAGGGATCTCCAACACCTCCTTAATCTCGTTGATATAACACACAACAAGAACAAGGGTTTTCTCGGATGTAACGCACCAAGAGAGTTGATCAAGCATACAAAGGTTTTTTGATAAAAGATGTTTGATAAAATGAAAGGAGTTTCGTCCAGCACAATATAAAGAGAAAGGAGAAGAAGAAAAGAAGAGTCTAGTCTTGGAACATGCTCCAAGACTATCTCGAAAATGAAACAGAAAGTAAATGCAAGTTTTGAACATAAAAAATGACCCTTAAACTTCAAAGCCACGCCTTGGACCTTTTAACATGATGGGCTTGGGTCTTGATTCAGTAAAGAGAGGGTTTGAAAGTGATACTTAAGCCTCATTAAAAACCTACTAAGGAAAACCCATTGGGACAAAACCGTAGTAGGGAAAAAGAGTGCAAAAGCATCACTTGTCCCTTTACTGAATGTCTTGGGCTTGGATCAAAAACCAGGGAGGTTTAGGATCGTGTCTTCTATATCTTGGCTCAAGCATAACTCCAGAATGAGTCACTGGTTCCATTGGTGCAGCCTTAGCTTCCTCAGCAACAAGCTGTTTGGCAAGCTGTTTGGCAATATCCTCCTCAGCTACAAGCTCCGGTTCAAGCTCATCCTTAGCTCCATCAGGTTCAAGATCAGGTCCACGCTCCTTGTCTTTGATGCTGGCCATAGTCATATCATCCTCTCCCACTTCAAAAAGTTTTGTCCTCAAAACTGTTTTTCCTGCACCGAAAAGAAAGCAAGTTAGGTTTCATGCGCTTTTGGGAGTCTAGATACTTACCTTGAGTTTGCTGCTTTGGATATCGTAGATAGGAATCTGGTGGTTTCTCCGGAATTGGATTGGAACATGTAAGCCATTCTTCTTGATTCTTGATCAGTGCTGGCTCGCCTCTAGTGATTAGAGAACTCAAACAAAGAACCACAAATGAACTAGGAATTATATGAACGTGAGATGAGAAAATGTGGTTCCTTGATGCTGCTTCTTCTAAGTCCTTATGCTTTTCCATCAAACCTGCTCCTTTGTTAACACTTAAGCAAAAGAACAAGAGCATTATACTTGAAATGGGAATTTCAAAAACATAATTCTGAAATTTCTGATGTATCATGAAATGATCCCAATAGTTAATCAAGTTTTGAACTTCACTTTCCTGGGTACTATGCAAAATGCTCAGTAGTGAATCAACTTGAAAACTTATCTTCCTTGAAGCAAGATCAACTTTCTCAACTTTTCCGATCTCTTTGCTGGAGAACTTAAAATTCGGACCTATTCTTCTTGCATCATTAGAAAACTCATGAGTTTTACTAATTGAAAAAGTATGTAGACACTTACCTGGGTCCGGCTGAATGTGCGGCTCTGGTCTAATTTCCTTTGGCATCGTCAAACACATAATGCTTGGTGCTGGCTTCGGAATTGAGACTTGAGTTGGTGACTCTTCCAGATCCGTTTCTTTTTCTGTCACAACTGAACCTTGTAGTTGGTCTGGTGGTTTAGACTCTGGTGGATCCAGTCTTGGTTGAGTCTCCTTTTCTTGATGTGCTTGCTCCCATTGTTCTTCACTAGACCCTGTACCTGTCTCAACGCTTTTGGAGAAAGGCAAGTGCATTATACCAGTCATAGAATTATCATAAACAGGTAGAGAAAGTTTAGCTTGTACCTTTCCTTTGTTAGAGGCTGAAACAATTTCTTGTTCCTTGTTTTCTTGCATATCATAACAAGGGGTCTGGACCGAAACATCTTTGGCACCTAAAATTTTCTCAGCATGATCCATTGGCACTCCTTTGACATTTTCTGCTGCCACAGGCTTTGGACTAGTGGAGGAACGGATCATCTTGCTTGGGAGCTCCTTAGCAACGTGGTCTCTGTCCTTGGTCCTGCAAAAAGTTAGTTCTTGTAATTGTTGAGAAACAGAAAGCTTACCTTGGCTTTTAGTGTTTTCTTGTGGACCAGGACTGGTTGCTCTAGAAGAATGTCTTGGATAAGGCTTTGTGATCTTGTCAGGCTGCTTGGGTTTCGTCTCTCCATGGCTACTATAGTACTCTTCAATCGAACGAGTTCCCTGACTGTGCTTCCTTAGCTTGGAATGAAGTTCACGCTGATAATGACTGGGAACGAACCGCTGCCTCATAACTCTTTTCATCTCTTCCCAAGTAGTGATCTCACATGCATAGCTGATTTTTCGTGCCATCTCAACCTGTTTCCACCAACTTAGAGCATAATACTGGAGCTCCATAGCTGCTAATTCAACTCGGTTGCTGTCAGTGACGTTATGTAGGTTGAAGGCAAGCTCGCATTTCTTCTCCCAATCAAGATAGACATCCGGATCATTGTTCCCCTTGAATGGCGGAATGATCATGTAACCACTATGATTCTCAACCACTCTGCTCGGTTCTTCTCTTGACCATCGGCGTCGGCTGCCTTGTTCAGCTGTCTCTTCATTCTTGCCTTTTTCGAACATGGTACCTGAAAATCAAAACACTCACCACAGCAGTTAAAAATTCAAAGGAATGATGCAACAATGCAGGAAAATCATGCAAACAATTCTAAAAATTATGCAACAATTTTTAAAATTATGCAAACACTCAATGGATGATAGATCAATGCGAAAATGAGCAAAATGATTTATGATAATTATTTTAAAATTATGAAAATAATTAAAACAACAAGTTAGGATGCAAATGGTCAAGCGGATGCAACTATAATGCTTGGAAAAATTATGCAACAAATTTCTCAGGTATGGAGCAATGATGAACACGAATGGGAGATGAACAGCCACTTCTAAAATGATCAAAATGAGACTTTGATGAATGAAAATGTGAAACAACCAAACTTTTTTTTGTTTTTTTTTTTTATAATTAGCCCAGATTAATATTCCCATAAATATTAATCCTCAACAGCTAACTCAACAACACAATGCGGAAGTTCTCAAAAGAAATCAATAATATTAAATCATAATAAACTGTTCAACAAATAACCAATAAACCAATAAAGAATGAACTCTAGCAACCTAAACACCATGTTTGCTACATTATTAAAATAAAGCTAACACCCTAGAAATGAATTCCTAGCCAACCACAACAAAATGGCCAATATCAAATTCCTAGTCTCATCATCCTCTTCTCTCGGTCTCTTTCCGCGGAAGAACATTGCTGTTACCTGCATCACATTGGAATAGAGATGCGTAAGTATTATCATAAATACTTAGTGAGTGGATCATCCTGCCTACAGGCCAAGTACGTCAAACACTAGACAATACTTCAACAATAAACAACAATAAACACAAGCAAGAACAATAATCAACAACATAAACCACCAAGTCAGGAAACACCCACGTTTCCTGACCACCCAGGTCGGTGTCGACCGACACCTCTATGGTGTCGACCGACACCTCTATGGTGTCGATCGACGCCAGCCTCCTGAGTGTCGATCGACACTCATCGAGTGTCGGTCGACACCAGCTCGACGCCCAGACACCAACATCAACGAAAATCGCACAAAACATATAAAATCGTGGGATTCAACCCCCACATCGATCAAACAACAAAATAACTCAACCCTACTCAAGAACAACTCGAAAAACTCAATAACAATCTCAAAATCAAACAATCTCCAATGCTAACGGACCTACAGTCACGCACTCACCTTGAAAAGGATTGAAAGGAAGGAAAGGAGAAGGAACAATGAAGAACAGCAACAGATCAAGCCTCCAAACTCCAAAAACTCTCTGGAAATCACCTCCTTCTCTCAAAAACACCTCTGCCTCCAAAACTGAGCCTCTCTCGCGGCCACAAAGCTTTCAAATCGCGGAATAGGGTTTCCACGCCCTAAACCAGACAAAACCAGCCGACTTGAATCAAACCGGTCGATTTCCAGATAACCGGTGTCGATCGACACCCTTCCTTGGTGTCGGTCGACACCCATCGACCAAACCAACTCCAATTGCAAATCGATCGACTTAAACCGGAATCAATTACGATAATCGGTGTCGATTGACACCCGAAGGGTGTCGATCGATACTAGTCGTTCAGAAGGATTTAGCACACTTCCTTCGCGATGCTTGAATCTTAAACCGACTGCACAACAATCAAACAAGAACATGTGCAACCAATCCTCAATTCACACCTCTAAGAGCTTGTGCCAACTACTCCCGAACCCCTAGCATCGTCCAACACCACTCTAACACAACTTTCTGGTTCGCGGATGTTACAAAATGCATCAGAGGTGAACAATATGCTTATGGTAACAAGGACATGATCAAATGAACAATGATAATGAGTAGATCTACGATTTTCACAATGAGAAGATGAACAGACAAAAACGAAATGATGCATGAAACAAAGATTAAACACACCAAAAGGATAGAAAACTTAGCTTCAAAGTGGCTCTGATACCACTTAATATGATCCTTGTCAGGATTCGGCCCTTTGAAGCAAGTAAGATCGGAACGGATTGAGCGAGTAGATGAGTAAACGATGAACCAACTCGATCGAGTGGAGGTTCGGGAAGGAACCGATGTGATGTGGAAGATGAACGGGTGGATCGATTGGTTATAACAGAGATCCTGCGGAAAGGGATCTCCAACACCTCCTTAATCTCGTTGATATAACACACAACAAGAACAAGGGTTTTCTCGGATGTAACGCACCAAGAGAGTTGATCAAGCATACAAAGGTTTTTTGATAAAATATGTTTGATAAAATGAAAGGAGTTTCGTCCAGCACAATATAAAGAGAAAAGAGAAGAAGAAAAGAAGAGTCTAGTCTTGGAACATGCTCCAAGACTATCTCGAAAATGAAAATGAGCAAGGTCTGCTCACAACAAAACACCACAAAACACCAAATATCCAACTCACTTACCGCGGAAAACTGGAAGACCGAGAGGATGAGACTAGACCACTAACTGAATAACACACTTAATCAAATTCACCCAATGCTAACAGTCCTAAAACCGACTACGCTCTGATACCAAAATGAAACAACCAAACTTTTTTTTGTTTTTTTTTTATAATTAGCCCAGATTAATATTCCCATAAATATTAATCCTCAACAGCTAACTCAACAACACAATGCGGAAGTTCTCAAAAGAAATCAATAATATTAAATCATAATAAACTGTTCAACAAATAACCAATAAACCAATAAAGAATGAACTCTAGCAACCTAAACACCAGGTTTGCTACATTATTAAAATAAAGCTAACACCCTAGAAATGAATTCCTAGCCAACCACAACAAAATGGCCAATATCAAATTCCTAGTCTCATCATCCTCTTCTCTCGGTCTCTTTCCGCGGAAGAACATTGCTGTTACCTGCATCACATTGGAATAGAGATGCGTAAGTATTATCATAAATACTTAGTGAGTGGATCATCCTGCCTACAGGCCAAGTACGTCAAACACTAGACAATACTTCAACAATAAACAACAATAAACACAAGCAAGAACAATAATCAACAACATAAACCACCAAGTCAGGAAACACCCACGTTTCCTGACCACCCAGGTCGGTGTCGACCGACACCTCTATGGTGTCGACCGACACCTCTATGGTGTCGACCGACACCTCTATGGTGTCGATCGACGCCAGCCTCCTGAGTGTCGATCGACACTCATCGAGTGTCGGTCGACACCAGCTCGACGCCCAGACACCAACATCAACGAAAATCGCACAAAACATATAAAATCGTGGGATTCAACCCCCACATCGATCAAACAACAAAATAACTCAACCCTACTCAAGAACAACTCGAAAAACTCAATAACAATCTCAAAATCAAACAATCTCCAATGCTAACGGACCTACAGTCACGCACTCACCTTGAAAAGGATTGAAAGGAAGGAAAGGAGAAGGAACAATGAAGAACAGCAACAGATCAAGCCTCCAAACTCCAAAAACTCTCTGGAAATCACCTCCTTCTCTCAAAAACACCTCTGCCTCCAAAACTGAGCCTCTCTCGCGGCCACAAGGCTTTTAAATCGCGGAATAGGGTTTCCACGCCCTAAACCAGACAAAACCAGCCGACTTGAATCAAACCGGTCGATTTCCAGATAACCGGTGTCGATCGACACCCTTCCTTGGTGTCGGTCGACACCCATCGACCAAACCAACTCCAATTGCAAATCGATCGACTTAAACCGGAATCAATTACGATAATCGGTGTCGATTGACACCCGAAGGGTGTCGATCGATACTAGTCGTTCAGAAGGATTTAGCACACTTCCTTCGCGATGCTTGAATCTTAAACCGACTGCACAACAATCAAACAAGAACATGTGCAACCAATCCTCAATTCACACCTCTAAGAGCATGTGCCAACTACTCCCGAACCCCTAGCATCGTCCAACACCACTCTAACACAACTTTCTGGTTCGCGGATGTTACAATTCTCCCCCACTAAACTGGATTCGTCCTCGAATCCCAACACAAACGTCTCTCAAAGACCTCAAAACTCCCATTTTCAGTCCTATGTTATACGCATGTTTCCAAGATATTATTACTCTCAATACCGTAACCCACCGTCACGATATCTATATTGCGGCCCACCGCCACAATATCCAAACCACGACCCATGGTCACAAAACAACCCATATCGAGGTAGCGACCCCCAATATAAGTCTGTCGGGCACCCACCGTCCCAACACAAGTAGACCCACCGTCTACTCTAAAGGCCCACCACCTCTAGATAGACAAAACGAGTAATAACACCGAAACGCGTACCAACATATGACCAAATACTTCCAATGACCCCACCGGCCAAAGAAACTTGTAACATCCAAAACGCGAAACCAAAATATGAGGCAAAACTCCATCTCATATAACTCCAAAAAATGTATATCGTACAACGAAACGAAAATACATAACTCCAAAACCAACAACAACCACAAAACCAAAAAACAAGACTAGAACCACAAAGATGAAGAAGCTCACTCCACAGCCTGCTTGTCGAACCACTTTCCGAACTTCAGCTTCATCTTTGCCTCTGGCTCCCAAGTCTGCTCCTCTGTGCCACTACAGTCCCACAAGACTCTCAACAATGGCACTCTCTTGTTCCGCAGAACCTTGACTCTCCTCTCAAGAATCCTCACAGGAACTGCCGGAACTGTCATATCTGGCTGAAGATCCT
This sequence comes from Erythrophleum ivorense, assembly GCA_026724425.1. Taxonomy (NCBI): domain Eukaryota; kingdom Viridiplantae; phylum Streptophyta; class Magnoliopsida; order Fabales; family Fabaceae; genus Erythrophleum; species Erythrophleum ivorense. Next base: position 1,375,243 of record JAIUCV010000193.1, read on the forward strand.
CTGGAATCTCTGCCACCAACTCCTCTGAAGGATGCAAACACCTCCTCAACATAGAAACATGAAACACCTTATGAAAGGCGCTCATAATCGGTGGCAACTCCAACCGATAAGCCACTGGCCCAACTCGCTCCACCACTGGAAACGGACCCATAAAATGCGGACTGAGCTTGTTCTCTGCTATAGACCTGTTAGGGCCTCTCAACATAGCCATCTTGAGATAAACTCTATCTCCCACCTGAAACTCAAGCTCACGACGCCGCCTATCTGCATAACTCTTTTGTCTATCCTGAGCCTCCTTCATGTTCAGCCTCAAGACACGGATCTTCTCCGTCGTCTCCTGAACAAAAGTAGCTCAAAACATGCTGCGCTCCCCCACTTGGTTCCAGCATAACGGTGTCCTGCATGGCCTCCCACACAAAGCCTCGAAAGGAGCCATGCCAATACTAGACTGAAAACTGTTGTTATAGGCAAACTCTGCCAAACACAGATGATCAGCCCAATGGCCACCCCAGTCCAACACACACATCCTCAGCAAATCCTCCAAAGTCTGAATAGTCCTCTCCGACTGCCCATCTGTCTGCGGATGATAAGCTGTACTCATATGCACCTTAGTGCCCATCTCAGTCTGAAATGCCCTCCAAAACTCTGAAGCAAACCTCGGATCTCTATCCGACACAATACTGGCTGGCACTCCATGCAGCCTCACAATCTCTCGCACAAACTTCCTAGCCAAGACAGCTGCCCCATCTGTCTTCTTGATGGCCAAGAAATGTGCTGATTTGGTCAAGCGATCCACAATGACCCAAATAGCATCGAAAGTCCGTGAAATAGGCAATCCCACAACAAAATACATAGTGATCATATCCCACTTCCACTCTGGAATGGGCAAACTCTGCAAAAGACCACTAGGCACCTGATGCTCTGCCTTGACCAAAGAACAAGTGTTGCACCTCGCAACCCAATCTGCCACATCCCTCTTCATCCCGACCCAATGATAATACCGTTTGAGGTCATGATACATCTTGGTCGCACCCGGATGAATCGAAAACTTGCTCGAATGAGCCTCTCTCAAAACTTCCTGCCTCAACTCCACATCCTTGGGCACACAAACTCGCCCACGAACCAAGATAGTCCCATTCGCTGAGACCTGATACTCAGAACCAACCGCCTGCGAAGCATCAATCAAACCCTGATCACTCTGCTGAGCCACTCTGATCCTACTGAGTAAATCTGCCTGATCAGCTGCCTCCAAACCCAAAGGCTCCTCTGAAATAGCACAAAGACGCAATGTACTAATCTCGCCGATCAAAGCCTCCACAACCTGCTCTCTAGCTGTATCAACCCTCCGTCGACTCAACGCATCTGCCACCAAGTTGGCCTTGCCCGGATGATAGACAATATCCAGGTCATAGTCTGCCAGAAACTCCACCCAACGCGTCTGCCTCGCATTCAGCAAAGGCTGAGTAAAGATATGCCGCAGACTCTTGTGATCTGTAAAGATCTGCACTCTACCACCAAACAAATAAGACCTCCAAATCTTGAATTCAAAAACCACTGCTCCCAACTCAAGATCATGAGTAGGACGGTTGCGCTCGCTGCCCTGCAACTGCCTCGAAGCATAGGCAATCACTCTGCCCTCCTGCATCAAAACACAACCAAGTCCAACTCCTGAAGCATCTGTGTACACTACATATGGCTTCCCCGGATCGGGTAGTGCCAACACTGGTGTACTAGTCAACATCTCCTTGAGCTTCGCAAAGCTCTCCTCGCACTCCTGCGACCACACAAATGGCACATCCTTGCCAGTCAACCTCGTCATCGGCTGAGACATACTCGCAAAACCCTTGACGAACCTCCTGTAGTAACCCGCTAAACCCAGAAAAATCCTGATCTCGGTAGCACTACTCGGTCTAGGCCAATCCCTGATTGCCTCAAACTTAGCCGGATCTACAGAAACTCCCTCTGCAGAAACAATATGGCCAAGAAATCCCATCTCTCTCTGCCAAAAACTGCACTTGCTCAACTTAGCGAAAAGCTTCTGCTCTCGAAGCTTCTCCAAAACAAGCCTCAAATGCGTCGCATGCTCCTCTGGACTCCTCGAATAAACCAAATATCATCTATGAAAATAATGACGAACACATCCAGGAACTCCCTGAACACGTCGTTCATCAATCTCATAAACGCTGCCGACGCATTAGTCAAACCAAAAGGCATGACCACAAACTCAAAATGCCCATACCTCGTCCTGAACGCCGTCTTACGAATGTCTGCCTCGTCTATCGGGATCTGGTGATACCTCGATGCCAAGTCAATCTTAGAGAACCAAGTAGCACCCCTCAACTGATCCAACAACTCGTCAATCCTCGGGAGTGGGTACCTGTTCACTGTGACTCGGTTAAGTCCCCGGTAATCGATGCACAGCCTAAAACTGCCATCCTTCTTTTTCACAAATAACACCGGTGCTCCCCACGGCGAAACACTCGGTCTGATGAAACCTTTACTCAAAAGGTCCTCTAGCTGCTTCTTCAGCTCCGCCAACTCTGCTGGCGCCATCCTGTAAGGTGTCTTCGATATCGGAGCTGTCCCGGGCTCTAATTCAATCGTGAAAGGATCTGACCGAGATGGTGGCAATCCCTTCAGCGACCGAAACACATCCTCAAAATCCTGGACAACCTGAATATCCTGCAAAACCACCTCACCACTGGACTTTGTCATAGTAATCGTCGCCAAATAGGCTTCGCAGCCCCGCTCTAACAACTGCTCTGCCTGAATAGCTGAGATCACTATACTCCCTGAAGTCGGTCTCACTCCCTGATAAACCAACTTCCCTGGATCCTGCTCAAACACCACTCGACCTCTGAAGCAATCCAGATGAACTCGGTAAGAAGATAACCAGTCCATCCCCAAAATCACGTCATACAACTCCACTGGACTGATGACCAAATCTGCTGGCATAGACTGCCCCGCAATCCGCACATCCACTGCTCTAGCTCTGCCCGAAGTAGCCAGAAAACCACCGCCGGCCACCTTGACAAAGCCTGAAGCCTCGCCCTCGCTACTCCGAATACCGCTACTCTCGGCCCTCTCCGGAGTAATGAAGCAGTTAGATGCTCCCGAGTCAAACAACACGTGAGACTCAAAACCGCCAACTAACAAGGTCCCTACACACACCAAAGTGTTGAGAACCTCTAAACTCTATCACAGTAAAATAACAGAAACAGACAACACCAACAATTCTACCCTTAAGAATTACTAGTCTGAGTCAAGATTTTACCTGTGATCTGGCCTGACTGACTGGTCTGGCCCACCTCTGCCGGAGTATAAACTCGCGGCGCTCCACCTGACTGCAACGCTGCAACCTGCACTGCTGACTGAATAGCCAACGGCTGAATCGCTGCTGCCACTGCCCTCTGCTGTAACTTGGGACACATAGTCTTGATATGCCCCGGCTCCCTGCAGTAGTAGCACACTGTAGTCTCTCTGGATCCCGCCCTCCTGGGACAAGTCGCCACTCGATGATCCAGACTCCCACAGCCAAAACAACCACCCGTACTCGGGCTACTAGCAGATATCTCATCTGCTCTCCTCTTCTGGCCCTGCGCAGGCCTGCCGCCCCTGCCATAACCAGAACTGTATCCCCTACGCTGCTGATTCTGCTGCTGGCCCCGAGGATGGGTAGCAGGAACAACTGCAGCTGGAACAACTGCTGAGCTCACCGGCTCACGCAAATCCTCCTCAATGGAAGCTGCCAACTCCACTAAACCGGCTCTAGTGTGGTACATACCACCTCTGCACTGAGTCCTGATGTTCCTCCGAAGTCCCTGAAGAAACCTCGACATCAAAGCCCCCGCTCACTCACGAGCTCACCACCAGTGTGAACCACCAACCTGCAGAACTCTGCATCGTACTCTCGCACAGACCTCTCACCCTGAGTCAAGTCTAAGAACCTCAACTGCAGTCTATCACGAGCCTCCTGCGGGAAAAACTTGTGGTTAAACTCCTCAACGAAGTCGACCCAAGTCCAAACCGCTCTCCGGGTCCTAACACACCTCCACCACAAATGTGCATCACCTCCAAGGTAGTGCACCGCTAACTCAACCTGAAACTGCTCTGGACAACGGACTGAATCGAAGTTCCGCTCCATCCTCTGACGCCACTCGTCAGCCTGCTCTGGAGTAACACCGCCCTCAAACGTAGGCGTGCCAATCCTCTGCATCTCCCTCATCATCTCACGATAAGGCGAATAACCAACCGCAGCACCCTGCTGCCCCGCAGCCTCCTGCTGCTCAACAAAACCGGCACCAACATGTGCCCCGGCACCAAACTGTGCCCCGGCCGCTGGAGGTGCAACCGGAGCCTGCTGTGGAACTGCCTGAGGAAGACGTGCCAACAACTGCGTCAGTAGCCCCACAATCAAATCACCCTGAGCTAAAGCAGCGCCCCCACCGGGAACCGCTCCAGCTCCTGCGCCACCACCGGCGCCCGAGTTAGCCCCACCGGCCAACGAAACCGACTGTGTCACCGACGCCGTCGCCACCCTCGGCACTGCACTCTCCGCTGAAGCCTCAGCCTCTGGCATACCACGCCCAGCACCCCGACCTCCACGACCCGCTGCTCGCCCACCGCGACCAGCTACTCTGCCCCCACGGGCTCTACCACGACCACGACCACGACCTGCGTCCATCTCGCTGCACTTCCACCAAGTACAGAAAATGAGCAAGGTCTGCTCACAACAAAACACCACAAAACACCAAATACCCAACTCACTTACCGCGGAAAACTGGAAGACCGAGAGGATGAGACTAGACCACTAACTGACTAACACACTTAATCAAATTCACCCAATGCTAACAGTCCTAAAACCGACTACGCTCTGATACCAAAATGAAACAACCAAACTTTTTTTTGTTTTTTTTTTATAATTAGCCCAGATTAATATTCCCATAAATATTAATCCTCAACAGCTAACTCAACAACACAATGCGGAAGTTCTCAAAAGAAATCAATAATATTAAATCATAATAAACTGTTCAACAAATAACCAATAAACCAATAAAGAATGAACTCTAGCAACCTAAACACCAGGTTTGCTACATTATTAAAATAAAGCTAACACCCTAGAAATGAATTCCTAGCCAACCACAACAAAATGGCCAATATCAAATTCCTAGTCTCATCATCCTCTTCTCTCGGTCTCTTTCCGCGGAAGAACATTGCTGTTACCTGCATCACATTGGAATAGAGATGCGTAAGTATTATCATAAATACTTAGTGAGTGGATCATCCTGCCTACAGGCCAAGTACGTCAAACACTAGACAATACTTCAACAATAAACAACAATAAACACAAGCAAGAACAATAATCAACAACATAAACCACCAAGTCAGGAAACACCCACGTTTCCTGACCACCCAGGTCGGTGTCGACCGACACCTCTATGGTGTCGACCGACACCTCTATGGTGTCGACCGACACCTCTATGGTGTCGACCGACACCTCTATGGTGTCGATCGACGCCAGCCTCCTGAGTGTCGATCGACACTCATCGAGTGTCGGTCGACACCAGCTCGACGCCCAGACACCAACATCAACGAAAATCGCACAAAACATATAAAATCGTGGGATTCAACCCCCACATCGATCAAACAACAAAATAACTCAACCCTACTCAAGAACAACTCGAAAAACTCAATAACAATCTCAAAATCAAACAATCTCCAATGCTAACGGACCTACAGTCACGCACTCACCTTGAAAAGGATTGAAAGGAAGGAAAGAAGAAGGAACAATGAAGAACAGCAACAGATCAAGCCTCCAAACTCCAAAAACTCTCTGGAAATCACCTCCTTCTCTCAAAAACACCTCTGCCTCCAAAACTGAGCCTCTCTCGCGGCCACAAGGCTTTTAAATCGCGGAATAGGGTTTCCACGCCCTAAACCAGACAAAACCAGCCGACTTGAATCAAACCGGTCGATTTCCAGATAACCGGTGTCGATCGACACCCTTCCTTGGTGTCGGTCGACACCCATCTACCAAACCAACTCCAATTGCAAATCGATCGACTTAAACCGGAATCAATTACGATAATCGGTGTCGATTGACACCCGAAGGGTGTCGATCGATACTAGTCGTTCAGAAGGATTTAGCACACTTCCTTCGCGATGCTTGAATCTTAAACCGACTGCACAACAATCAAACAAGAACATGTGCAACCAATCCTCAATTCACACCTCTAAGAGCATGTGCCAACTACTCCCGAACCCCTAGCATCGTCCAACACCACTCTAACACAACTTTCTGGTTCACGGATGTTACAAAATGCATCAGAGGTGAACAATATGCTTATGGTAACAAGGACATGATCAAATGAACAATGATAATGAGTAGATCTACGATTTTCACAATGAGAAGATGAACAGACAAAAACGAAATGATGCATGAAACAAAGATTAAACACACCAAAAGGATAGAAAACTTAGCTTCAAAGTGGCTCTGATACCACTTAATATGATCCTTGTCAGGATTCGGCCCTTTGAAGCAAGTAAGATCGGAACGGATTGAGCGAGTAGATGAGTAAACGATGAACCAACTCGATCGAGTGGAGGTTCGGGAAGGAACCGATGTGATGTGGAAGATGAACGGGTGGATCGATTGGTTATAACAGAGATCCTGCGGAAAGGGATCTCCAACACCTCCTTAATCTCGTTGATATAACACACAACAAGAACAAGGGTTTTCTCGGATATAACGCACCAAGAGAGTTGATCAAGCATACAAAGGTTTTTTGATAAAATATGTTTGATAAAATGAAAGGAGTTTCGTCCAGCACAATATAAAGAGAAAAGAGAAGAAGAAAAGAAGAGTCTAGTCTTGGAACATGCTCCAAGACTATCTCGAAAATGAAACAGAAAGTAAATGCAAGTTTTGAACATAAAAAATGACCCTTAAACTTCAAAGCCACGCCTTGGACCTTTTAACATGATGGGCTTGGGTCTTGATTCAGTAAAGAGAGGGTTTGAAAGTGATACTTAAGCCTCATTAAAAACCTACTAAGGAAAACCCATTGGGACAAAACCTTAGTAGGGAAAAAGAGTGCAAAAGCATCACTTGTCCCTTTACTGAATGTCTTGGGCTTGGATCAAAAACCAGGGAGGTTTAGGATCGTGTCTTCTATATCTTGGCTCAAGCATAACTCCAGAATGAGTCACTGGTTCCATTGGTGCAGCCTTAGCTTCCTCAGCAACAAGCTGTTTGACAAGCTGTTTGGCAATATCCTCCTCAGCTACAAGCTCTGGTTCAAGCTCATCCTTAGCTCCATCAGGTTCAAGATCAGGTCCACGCTCCTTGTCTTTGATGCTGGCCCTAGTCATATCAGTCAGTTAGTAGTCTATTATCATCCTCTCGGCCTTCAGTGATTCCGCGGTGAGTTGTATGTTTTGTGTTTTGGTTTGTGTTTTTAGTTTGCTTGCCTGCTGTTCTTTGGGGAACAGTGAGATGGATGCGGGTACTAGAGGTCTTGGTGTTTGAGGTTTTGTTGGTTTCGTTGCCCGTGGTGGCAGAGTAATTGCCGTGGTGGCAGAGCAGTTGGTCGTGGTGGCCGAGCTGCGGGCCGTGGAGGTCGGAGTAGTGGTCGTTGAGCAGCGGCTGAGTCGGGAGCGAGTATGATGCTTAGGGTAGCGTCTGCGTCAGTGGCTCATTCAGTGAATGTGGCGAGTGAGGCCAGTTTGGGCGCTAGTGAGAGCGCGGGAGTCGGGGCTGCCCCAGGTGCAGGTGCTGCTCCAGCTCATGGTCGTGGTGACCAGGTTGTGGGGTTACTGACGCAGTTGTTGGCACGTTTTCCCGCTAGCGGTTTCAGAGTCGGCTCTGGGTGTACCTCCAATGGCCGGGGCGCAGCAGGGCGCTTGTGTTGGGCAGCGTGGTGCTGCAGTGATTGTTCAGCCGGGTGCGGCTATTGTTGGACAGCATGGTGCTGCGGTGATGGTTGGGCATCCGCCTTATCCATAGATGATAAGGGAGATGCAGAGGATGGGTACGCCGTACTTTGACGGCAGAGTTGGGCCTGAAGAGGCCGATGAGGGGCGTTTGAGACTGGAGCGGTTTTTCCGGTCTATCAGATATCCTGAGGGGTATCAGGCGAAGTTGGCAGTGCATTGTCTGGGTGGAGATGCACATGTTGTAGAGGAGAGCTATTGAGGCTCGGAGGGCAGTGTAGACTTGGGGCGAATTTCCTAGTGGAGTTCAACGCCAAGTATTCCCCTCAGGAGGCGTGGGATCGCCTTCAGTTGAGGTTTATAGCGCTGTCTCATGGAGAGAGGTCAGTGCGTGAGTATGACGCCGAGTTCAGCAGACTCGTGGTTCATACTGGGCGTAGTCTAGAGGACGAGCGGGCGTTAGTGCAGAGGTTCTTGCAGGGACCTCGGTTGAATACCCATACTCGGTGTTGAGGTGTTGGACACGAGTCGAGAACAGTTTTGGTGGAGCTTGCGGCTTCGTTTGAGGAGTATCTACGTGAGCAGGTTGTCCTGGCAGTGGTTCCGTATGTGGTTGCTCCTGCTATCCAGCCGCGGAGTCAGCAGCAGCAGCAACGGCGCAGAGGATCAGGTTTTTAGTTTTGGTTCTGGCAAAGGCAGTAAGCCTGCACAGGGCCAGAAGAGGAGGGTTAGTGAGGTTGCTGGAGGCAGCCAGAGAGTTCGCGGTGGTTGCGTTAATTGTGTTGTGGTATTCTTTGACAGAGGTTGGCCAAAATGGTAGTGGTTACCTTGTTAGTGGACGGTTTAGAGTCGCACGTGTTGTTTGACTTGGCATCATCTAATTTCTTCATTACTCCGGTGTATGCCAAGTGTAGCGGCATCCGGAGCAGCGCTGGTGAGTGTCGGTTTGGCCAAGGTAGCTGGAGGAGTTTTCTGGCTACTTACGGCAGTGTTAGAGCAGTTGACGTTCGGTTTTGCGGGGCAGTCGATGCCAGCGGTTTGGGTCATCAGCTCGGTGGAGCTGTACGACGATATCCTGGAGATGGACTTGTTGGAGTAATACCAAGTTCATCTGGTTATTATCGAGACAAAATGGGTTCGAGTGTGTTAGGGGAGGTTGGCATTCAGGGAGTGGAACCGACTTCCGGGAGTTTATGTCTCGGCTTTTCAAGCTGAGCAGATGTTAGAGTGAGGTTTCGAGACTTTTGGCGACAATGGTTATGTCGGAGTCTGGTGGCGAGGTTACTATCGAGGTTATCCAACTGGTGCAGGAGCTCGAGGAATTCCGAGGGGCATGAGGCTCGATTGGAGTTAGTTCGGGATAGGCTGCGGAAGCAGAAGCTGTATGTTATGTTGAGCAAGTGCAGTTTCTCGCAGAGACTTTTGGTTTGTGAATCATGAGTTATGCATAGGGAGTTTCCTGTAGATCTGGCAAGTTGAGGCTAGCAAGGTTTGAGTTTAGATCGAGTAGTGTTACCGGGATCAGGAGGATTTTAGAGTGTAGCAGAGTGCTACAGAAGTTCGTTAAGGGTTTTGCGATTGTATCGCAGCCAATGACGGTGAGTGTTTCAGCTAGAGAGCGGGATGTTGGTGCCTTGGTGGGCTTGTTTAGCACTTAGCGTTTTTGTGCTAAGTTGGAGGAGCCCTTGGGCTAGGCGGCAGTGGATCAGGGGGATCTACCCAGTAGAATCAGAATGGCTCAGCGGAGTGAACATAATTTTGTTTGATGCATCGAGAGCAGGTGGTTCCGAGTATCGGGTCTCATCGGAAGGGATGGAATTATAGTTTATAGTCGGGTTTGTGTACCCGGAATTGAGGAGTTGGGACAGGAGGTCTTGAGAGGGGCTCAGGCGAGCAAGTTCTCGATTTATCCAGGTGCAACCAAGATGTAGCGTGATCTCAAGGGGTATTATCGTTGGGTCGGGATGATGAGAGTTGTGGCAGTTTGGGTTTCGGAGTGCAACACGTGTTTGTTGGTCAAGGAAGAACATTCGGTTGCAGGTGGATTTCCGATGCTGTATGGGTGTTGGTATAGGTTGGCCTTTGGGCGGACCATTTGAGTTGGTCGAGTTTGCTTACAGCAATAGTTTTCAGGTGAGTATTGGCGTGGCTCCTTTTAAGACTTTGTATGGGAGGCCATGTAGGACGCGTTTATGCTGGACCCAAGTGGGGGAGCGCAGCATTTTTGGAACTACTTTTGTTCAGGAAACGACTAAGAAGGTCCATGTTTTGAGACTGAACATGAAGGAAGCTCGGGATATCGTGTTATGCGGAGGCGAGAGCTTGAGTTCGAGGTTCGAGGTCGTGAGTATCTCAAGATGGCTATGTTGAGGGGTCTTAACAGACTCATAACAGAGAACAAGCTCAGTCCGCGGGGTACGGGTCCGTTTCCAGTGGTGTAACGAGTTGGAACGGTGGCGTATTGGTTGGAATTACCTCCAGTGGTTAGAACTTTTCATCGAGGTGTAGTTTACAGGTTGTATGCAAGGTGTTAATCCCTGATCGGCTGTGCATATTCTTGTTTGATTGTTGTGCGGTTAGTCTAGAGGAATAAGCATCATTGTTATAACATCTGTAAAACAACGCCTGGTTAGTTGTGGTTATCGGAAATCGATTGCAGTTCAATTCGATTTTTGACGGTTTCGGCGGTTCCTGTGAGGATTCTCAAGAGGGGAGTTAAGGTTCTGCGGAACAAGAGAGTGCCGTTGTGGAGAGTCCTGTGGGGCTGTAGCGGTATAGAGGAGGAATTCTTGGAGCCAGAGGCAAAGATGAAGCTGAAGTTCGGGAAGTGGTTCGGCAAGCAGGTCGTCGAGTGAGCTTCTTCGTCTTTGTGGTTCCAGTGGCGATATCGTGGTGCTATGGTTTTTGTTGATGTTGGTTTATGTATTTTCGTTTTGTGTTGTAATGATATACATTTTTGGAGTTATATGAGATGGACTTGCCTCATATTTTGTTATGTGTTTGGGATGTTACAAGTGTTTGAACAGTTTGGGTCGCGAGACAAATCTTTTCAGATATGTTATAGACGTTTCAGAATTTTTACTCTAGGGGCGTGGTGTCCCCGAATAACTCTTTACTAGAGATAGTGTTCTCTGATAGAGATTGTGTTCTCTGATAGACTTATATATGGGGGTCGCTACCTCAGTATAAGTGATTGGGAGTGTTTACTTACTGGTGGCTAGTGTGTCGAGTAGTGAGTATCGAGGGGATAGTGTTCCTCTTGGGGAGATAGTGTTCTCCTGCATGTCCTTGGGAGATAGTGTTCTCCGGCAGAGTATCGAGTTAAGAGTAAATATGACTTGGAAACGTGTGTGACATAGGATTAGATGTGAGTCTCGGAGATCAGGTGAGGATCTCTTGTGGTTTGGCCAGTGAGGGCCGGGTTTTGTCGTATGTGGTAGACGAGTTTGCGTCTGTGGTAGACGTGTTGTTTTGGGATTCGAGGTCGAATCCAGTTTAGTGGGGGAGAATTGTAACATCCGTAAACCGAAGAAGTGAGATTTTTGTGTGGTGTCGAGCGACACCAAGGGCTGGTGTCGGTCGACACCTGTCTGAATTGGGAATTTCCGGTTCAATTTAATGGTCCGGTTTGAGCTGGTTAAGTGGGAAAACCTAATTGTCGAGTTATATACGGGTTGCAGCCGCGTGAGAGTTGGGTTTTTGGAGAAAATCGAAGAGGAAAATGGAGCTGGGAGATTTTTGGATTTTTGGATTCGGCACTGTTCATCGTAGAGTACTGTTCATCGCACGCACTGTTCATCACCGCGCACTATTCATCACCGCGCACTGTTCATCACCGCACACTGTTCATCAATCGCGCACAGTTCATCGATCGCGCGAGGTGAGTGCATGACCGTAGGCTCGCAAATCAGGAGAATTATGAAATTCGATTTCTTGAATTGATGAGTTTCTGTGTTTTTCGTGATTGTTCTTGAGTTATTTGTGTTATAGATCGAGATTATTGTGTTATTGGTGTAGTTTTCGTGTTTATGTGTTGTTGAATAGAATTTGGTGTCGCCGTGTCGAGGTGGTGTCGACCGACAAAAAAGCCTTGGGTCGATTGACACCAGCCGGTTAACTCCGGTTTAATTCGATTTTAATTGATTTAATTTAATTGCTGGTTTATCCGGTTTAATCCGGTTTTATTGGAATTAAGTGGTTTAATTCCGGAATTAATAATTTAATGGTGATTTAAATTATTAAATTATTTAAAAATAATTGTGGAAATTATTTAAGTGTTTAAAAATTATTATTTAATTGTGGTGAGCTAATCACACAAAAAGAGACAACTTAGAGGAGCAACATCAAATTTACCTTTCCTTGTCTCTTAGAGGTGTCTTTCTCAAATTTCTTCTCCTTATTCACAGTCTCCACTTCCGCGTTTACGGCCTGAGAAAACAAATATGCACTTTTTAAAAAAAAAAAAAAAGAGATCCAAATTCAAGCAACATCGATGTTGAAAAAAGGTGGAGTTTCTGTGATTGTATTCCTTCCCTTTTTTCTTAGACTTGTCTTTTGACTGCTGTGATTTCTTAAACTTGTTTTTCGACTGCAACGATGGATCAAATCCAGGAACGAAGGAGGCTTGTGAGAGGTGGCCTCGCTTTCTGTCGAGATAGCTTTGTGTATTTTCACCAATATTGATCTCTGAGCTTTGGGTTAAATCAATGTCAACCAGTTTGTCTAATGACACATCAAAGTGTCCCTGTTGTTAAAGAGAAATGCTCATCAGTTCACTTCTTAAACATGAAAACATATTTAAATTCAGATAATTCTTTACAACAAAAAGTTATTACAACAAGCTTTAGGACAAGCGACAATTCATTACATATAGAGTACCTAGAGTTTTATCTGACAAACTTGCAAGCTAACATAATACACAAAGGCCTAGACATCAATGTTCTAAGGTCACAAGTAACATTACACAGCAGAGAAGGTGGTCAAGTGTTAGGGTTGTTTTTGGGGTTTACCTTTCGTCTTTGCTGAGAGCTGATCGGAGACACCGGTTTCGACCTTGACGACGGCTCTCCACTGTTTCCGCGAGATAATGCTTCTTTGAGCATATCCTTAAGCTCTGAAACATCACTCTTAAGCTGCGAAAACTCACTAGCCAACTTGTCATACTTGTCGTCACTCTGCTTTGCCATTTTCTTCTGATAATCATCAAACAGACTACGCATAAAATTCTCACTCCCATGTTCGGCATTTGCAACTGATCGCTGAAACAACAATTTCTTCTTGCGTGACTCAGCGCCTTTGTCAATAACCTTCCTCTTTCCTGTCCTCGAGCCAGAAGATGATGTGGCTTCCCCGCAAGGCGTTCTGAAGTCCTCACCACTTTCAACGCCCTCGTTATGGACAACCTCGGACTCTGTCTCTGCAGCAGGAACCGGAGCAGGCGTTGTTTCCACCGGTTCTTCAAATTGCCATTTATGACAACTCCAGTCGTAATTGTTGCCGATTAACTCTTTCATCATATCAACCCTTTCATCTCTCATTTCGTCATTCCATGTGAATTCCGCAGATTCAATGACATCCATATTCCCGGCTGACGAGATGTAACAGTATACAAGTCCCAACAAGAGAGTGTAAAAGATGTGGAGAAGTACATATACATTAGTTCAGTTTTTATCGAGATAAAAAGCAAGTACGGAAGTTGGAAATAGATAATGACAAACAAGAGAAATCAGACCAAACAAGAGAGAGTAGTACTCACCTTTTTTAGAACTGCCTTCTCCAAGTTAATTATCTCTACAAATCGATCCCTCCCTTGCAGCCCCTGACCAATTTGCACATCTAATGAAGATGTGGTCGACCGCATTGAGCTTCTTCCCCAACAAAATGCCACAATCTGGAATAGCTTCCATGATCCAAATCTGGAGAGCATATGCAAATCCTTCCAAGACATAGCTTATAGGATTACTCAACTCGCTTCTTGCTTTGATGACGCCTTTCACTAGATGATCAAAGCAGCGTAGACCCCATGGATAAGCTCGTAGCTTATCAAAATCCATGATGAGTTTGATGTAGTCATGAGAAACCCAGGTCTTCTCATCTACTGCCATCAACAGACCAGCAACACAAAAATACACCAATCGCAGCCTGTCCAAACGTGTCCACTTGTTGGCCTCGTTGATATGTTTTTTCCTTATCATCTCGAGACTAATCTTACCACGACTCTTTAACAGCCGACTCCAGAAACCGCCATCGTCGACCTAATTATTGAGGTCGGAGTTGCCATCATCTATGCACTTCAGACCCGTAACAGCATGAAATTCTTGCAAAGAGAATCGCAATGGCCTCCTTGCAAACACGAACCAGAGCTCATGCTTTTTTGCTGTAACAAGCTGCCTGGTCAAGAAACTATGCACCATTTTTGCTGAAAAAAGCAGCCGGTTTTCGTGGATGGCTATGATGTTAGCAAACAACGGGTCTCTCTTCAGTTCGGCGTACTCTGATGGGATATTAGTAGCCAGAACCTTCAATATCGATATTCTTGTGCACTTGTTTATCTTATCACCTAGTGGTTCGGCTCCTTCCTCAAATAATCTCTTGGGCAAGTCTGAATCCATACCTGCAACTAAGAAAACAACAGCGAGATATTCAATACGAAAATGAGAAGAAAAAAGAAACAAGAACAGCAAACAAGAGATAAACAATACATGACATAAACAAACAAGAGCAGCAACCATACAAGAGCAGCAAACTAGCGGTAAACAAAGAAGAGTAGAACATTACAAGACATAAACAAACAAAAATCAGCCTCCATTACATAGTATGTGAATGAAATATGAGGTAAAGTCTTGCAAAATTTCGAGTTCAACTTGTGATCTACTAGTTGCAAATTTTCACTTTTGTTTATCTTTTCAACAAGTCAAACACACTGTGATTTGGAAATCCTTTTTTTGATAGACAACTTCAGACAAATCAGTTCATCTAAAAACATTTACAAACCTTTCAGAAAATTAAACAATTTTCTTATGTATCGATAATTTTTTTCTTACAAATTGGACATGCAAAACCCAAACGAAATAGAAACCCACATCTACAAGTTCGAAACCATGCTGAACCCAAGCAAACCCCAAAATCAATTTTCGAAACCCCAAATCAATTTTGCTGTCACCAAAATCCCCAATTGCAAACCCTATTTCCAAAATTTCTTAGGGAAAAGTCAATTAGTCAAGGAACCAGTATACTGACCTTGTGACTAACTTCCGCAAGTGATTGGCGGATAAGAAGGTCGATGAGAAAGAGGACGGCTGAAGACACTGCAGATGATGACGAGGAGAACGGAGAGCAGACGAACTGTAACATCCGTAAACCGAAGAAGTGAGATTTTTGTGTGGTGTCGAGCGACACCAAGGGCTGGTGTCGGTCGACACCTGTCCGAATTGGGAATTTCCGGTTCAATTTAATGGTCCGGTTTGAGCTGGTTAAGTGGGAAAACCTAATTGTCGAGTTATATACGGGTTGCAGCCGCGTGAGAGTTGGGTTTTTGGAGAAAATCGAAGAGGAAAATGGAGCTGGGAGATTTTTGGTTGATTTCTGGATTTTTGGATTCGGCACTGTTCATCGTAGAGTACTGTTCATCGCGCGCATTGTTCATCGCCGCGCACTGTTCATCACCGCACACTGTTCATCAATCGCGCACTGTTCATCGATCGCGCAAGGTGAGTGCATGACCGTAGGCTCGCAAATCAGGAGAATTATGAAATTCGATTTCTTGAATTGATGAGTTTCTGTGTTTTTCGTGATTGTTCTTGAGTTATTTGTGTTATAGATCGAGATTATTGTGTTATTGGTGTAGTTTTCGTGTTTATGTGCGGTTGAATAGAATTTGGTGTCGCCGTGTCGACGTGGTGTCGACCGACACAAAAGCCTTGGGTCGATTGACACCAACCGGTTAACTCCGGTTTAATTCGATTTTAATTGATTTAATTTAATTGCTGGTTTATCCGGTTTAATCCGGTTTAATTGGAATTAAGTGGTTTAATTCCGAAATTAATAATTTAATGGTGATTTAAATTATTAAATTATTTAAAAATAATTGTGGAAATTATTTAAGTGTTTAAAAATTATTATTTAATTGTGGTAATTACTTAATAATTAAAAAGAAATATTTTTAATAATTGTGATAATTATTTTAAGTGGTTTAAGATAATTG
The DNA here is from genome assembly GCA_026724425.1 of Erythrophleum ivorense. Lineage (NCBI taxonomy): Eukaryota > Viridiplantae > Streptophyta > Magnoliopsida > Fabales > Fabaceae > Erythrophleum > Erythrophleum ivorense. Next base: position 1,391,378 of record JAIUCV010000193.1, read on the forward strand.
TGGTAATTATTTAAGTGGTGTAAAATAATTGTGGTAATTATTTTAAGTGGTTTAAGATAATTGTGGTGATTATCTAAGTGGTGTAAAACAATTGTGGTAATTGTTTTAAGTGGTTTAAGATAATTGTGGTAATTATCTAAGTGGTGTAAAACAATTGTGGTAATTGTTTTAAGTGGTTTTAAATAATTGTGGTAATTATTTAAGTGGTTTTAAATAATTGTGGTAATTATTTAAGTGGTTCAAAATAATTGTGGTGATTATAAGTGTGATGGAGAATTATTTAGTTATGAGAATTATCTAGTAATTATGAGAAAGTGTTTTAATAATTATGAGAATTATTACTGCGGTTTAATAATGTGGAAAATTGTTTATTAATTATGGAATTTAATTAAAAATGGAAATGACTTAAAATTGCGTACACGACCTGTAGGCGGAGTGATTGTCTCACTAAGTATTTATGATAATACTTATGCATCTATATTCCAATGTGATGCAGGTAAAAATAAAGTGTTATCGCGGAATCGGGCCAAACAGAGGATGACAGGGTTTTTATTTGTTGCTTTGTTGTTTAAGTTATTTTGCAAACCTGGTGTTAGGTTGCTAGTATTTTTTATATTATTTATGGAGTTGAATATTGTTGATTTAAATTGAATAAGTAATTTTATTATTTATTGAGTTATTTAATTGAGTTTTTCCAAACTTAATTATTATAAAAAAAAAATGAAAAAGCTTGGTTGTTTCATTTTGGTATCAGAGCGTATACGGTTTTAGGAGTGTTAGTATTGGGTGAACTGGACTATGTGTTTAATTGATTAATTGTGTTTAGTCAGTAATATGATCCTTGTCAGGATTCGGCCCTTTGAAGCAAGTAAGATCGGAACGGATTGAGCGAGTAGATGAGTAAACGATGAACCAACTCGATCGAGTGGAGGTTCGGGAAGGAACCGATGGGATGTGGAAGATGAACGGGTGGATCGATTGGTTATAACAGAGATCCTGTGGAAAGGGATCTCCAACACCTCCTTAATCTCGTTGATATAACACACAACAAGAACAAGGGTTTTCTCGGATGTAACGCACCAAGAGAGTTGATCAAGCATAATAAAATGAAAGGAGTTTCGTCCAGCACAATATAAAGAGAAAGGAGAAGAAGAAAAGAAGAGTCTAGTCTTGGAACATGCTCCAAGACTATCTCGAAAATGAAACAGAAAGTAAATGCAAGTTTTGAACATAAAAAATGACCCTTAAACTTCAAAGCCACGCCTTGGACCTTTTAACATGATGGGCTTGGGTCTTGATTCAGTAAAGAGAGGGTTTGAAAGTGATACTTAAGCCTCATTAAAAACCTACTAAGGAAAACCCATTGGGACAAAACCTTAGTAGGGAAAAAGAGTGCAAAAGCATCACTTGTCCCTTTACTGAATGTCTTGGGCTTGGATCAAAAACCAGGGAGGTTTAGGATCGTGTCTTCTATATCTTGGCTCAAGCATAACTCCAGAATGAGTCACTGGTTCCATTGGTGCAGCCTTAGCTTCCTCAGCAACAAGCTGTTTGGCAAGCTGTTTGGCAATATCCTCCTCAGCTACAAGCTCCGGTTCAAGCTCATCCTTAGCTCCATCAGGTTCAAGATCAGGTCCACGCTCCTTGTCTTTGATGCTGGCCATAGTCATATCATCCTCTCCCACTTCAAAAAGTTTTGTCCTCAAAACTGTTTTTCCTGCACCAAAAGAAAGCAAGTTAGGTTTCATGCGCTTTTGGGAGTCTAGATACTTACCTTGAGTTTGCTGCTTTGGATATCGTAGATAGGAATCTGGTGGTTTCTCCGGAATTGGATTGGAACATGTAAGCCATTCTTCTTGATTCTTGATCAGTGCTGGCTCGCCTCTAGTGATTAGAGAACTCAAACAAAGAACCACAAATGAACTAGGAATTATATGAACGTGAGATGAGAAAATGTGGTTCCTTGATGCTGCTTCTTCTAAGTCCTTATGCTTTTCCATCAAACCTGCTCCTTTGTTAACACTTAAGCAAAAGAACAAGAGCATTATACTTGAAATGGGAATTTCAAAAACATAATTCTGAAATTTCTGATGTATCATGAAATGATCCCAATAGTTAATCAAGTTTTGAACTTCACTTTCCTGGGTACTATGCAAAATGCTCAGTAGTGAATCAACTTGAAAACTTATCTTCCTTGAAGCAAGATCAACTTTCTCAACTTTTCCGATCTCTTTGCTGGAGAACTTAAAATTCGGACCTATTCTTCCTGCATCATTAGAAAACTCATGAGTTTTACTAATTGAAAAAGTCTGTAGACACTTACCTGGGTCCGGCTGAATGTGCGGCTCTGGTCTAATCTCCTTTGGCATCGTCAAACACATAATGCTTGGTGCTGGCTTCGGAATTGAGACTTGAGTTGGTGACTCTTCCAGATCCGTTTCTTTTTCTGTCACAACTGAACCTTGTAGTTGGTCTGGTGGTTTAGACTCTGGTGGATCCAGTCTTGGTTGAGTCTCCTTTTCTTGATGTGCTTGCTCCCATTGTTCTTCACTAGACCCTGTACCTGTCTCAACGCTTTTGGAGAAAGGCAAGTGCATTATACCAGTCATAGAATTATCATAAACAGGTAGAGAAAGTTTAGCTTGTACCTTTCCTTTGTTAGAGGCTGAAACAATTTCTTGTTCCTTGTTTTCTTGCATATCATAACAAGGGGTCTGGACCGAAACATCTTTGGCACCTAAAATTTTCTCAGCATGATCCATTGGCACTCCTTTGACATTTTCTGCTGCCACAGGCTTTGGACTAGTGGAGGAACGGATCATCTTGCTTGGGAGCTCCTTAGCAACGTGGTCTCTGTCCTTGGTCCTGCAAAAAGTTAGTTCTTGTAATTGTTGAGAAACAGAAAGGTTACCTTGGCTTTTAGTGTTTTCTTGTGCACCAGGACTGGTTGCTCTAGAAGAATGTCTTGGATAAGGCTTTGTGATCTTGTCAGGCTGCTTGGGTTTCGTCTCTCCATGGCTACTATAGTACTCTTCAACCGAACGAGTTCCCTGACTGTGCTTCCTTAGCTTGGAATGAAGTTCACGCTGATAATGACTGGGAACGAACCGCTGCCTCATAACTCTTTTCATCTCTTCCCAAGTAGTGATCTCACATGCATAGCTGATTTTTCGTGCCATCTCAACCTGTTTCCACCAACTTAGAGCATAATACTGGAGCTCCATAGCTGCTAATTCAACTCGGTTGCTGTCAGCGACGTTATGTAGGTTGAAGGCAAGCTCGCATTTCTTCTCCCAATCAAGATAGACATCCGGATCATTGTTCCCCTTGAATGGCGGAATGATCATGTAACCACTATGATTCTCAACCACTCTGCTCGGTTCTTCTCTTGACCATCGGCGTCGGCTGCCTTGTTCAGCTGTCTCTTCATTCTTGCCTTTTTCGAACATGGTACCTGAAAATCAAAACACTCACCACGGCAGTTAAAAATTCAAAGGAATGATGCAACAATGCTGGAAAATCATGCAAACAATTCTAAAAATTATGCAACAATTTTTAAAATTATACAAACACTCAATGGATGATAGATCAATGCGAAAATGAGCAAAATGATTTATGATAATTATTTTAAAATTATGAAAATAATTAAAACAACAAGTTAGGATGCAAATGGTCAAGCGGATGCAACTATAATGCTTGGAAAAATTATGCAACAAATTTCTCAGGTATGGAGCAATAATGAACACGAATGGGAGATGAACAGCCACTTCTAAGATGATCAAAATGAGACTTTGATGAATGAAAATGCATCAGAGGTGAACAATATGCTTATGGTAACAAGGACATGATCAAATGAACAATGATAATGAGTAGATCTACGATTTTCACAATGAGAAGATGAACAGACAAAAACGAAATGATGCATGAAACAAAGATTAAACACACCAAAAGGATAGAAAACATAGCTTCAAAGTGGCTCTGATACCACTTAATATGATCCTTGTCAGGATTCGGCCCTTTGAAGCAAGTAAGATCGGAACGGATTGAGCGAGTAGATGAGTAAACGATGAACCAACTCGATCGAGTGGAGGTTCGGGAAGGAACCGATGGGATGTGGAAGATGAACGGGTGGATCAATTGGTTATAACAGAGATCATGCGGAAAGGGATCTCCAACACCTCCTTAATCTCGTTGATATAACACACAACAAGAACAAGGGTTTTCTCGGATGTAACGCACCAAGAGAGTTGATCAAGCATGCAAAGGTTTTTTGATAAAAGATGTTTGATAAAATGAAAGGAGTTTCGTCCAGCACAATATAAAGAGAAAGGAGAAGAAGAAAAGAAGAGTCTAGTCTTGGAACATGCTCCAAGACTATCTCGAAAATGAAACAGAAAGTAAATGCAAGTTTTGAACATAAAAAATGACCCTTAAACTTCAAAGCCACGCCTTGGACCTTTTAACATGATGGGCTTGGGTCTTGATTCAGTAAAGAGAGGGTTTGAAAGTGATACTTAAGCCTCATTAAAAACCTACTAAGGAAAACCCATTGGGACAAAACCTTAGTAGGGAAAAAGAGTGCAAAAGCATCACTTGTCCCTTTACTGAATGTCTTGGGCTTGGATCAAAAACCAGGGAGGTTTAGGATCGTGTCTTCTATATCTTGGCTCAAGCATAACTCCAGAATGAGTCACTGGTTCCATTGGTGCAGCCTTAGCTTCCTCAGCAACAAGCTGTTTGGCAAGCTGTTTGGCAATATCCTCCTCAGCTACAAGCTCCGGTTCAAGCTCATCCTTAGCTCCATCAGGTTCAAGACCAGGTCCACGCTCCTTGTCTTTGATGCTGGCCATAGTCATATCAGTCAGTTAGTAGTCTAGTATCATCCTCTCGGCCTTCAGTGATTCCGCGGTGAGTTGTATGTTTTGTGTTTTGGTTTGTGTTTTTAGTTTGCTTGCCTGCTGTTCTTTGGGGAACAGTGAGATGGATGCGGGTACTAGAGGTCTTGGTGTTTGAGGTTTTGTTGGTTTCGTTGCCCGTGGTCGCAGAGTAATTGCCGTGGTGGCAGAGCAGTTGGTCGTGGTGGCCGAGCTGCGGGCCGTGGAGGTCGGAGTAGTGGTCGTTGAGCGGCGGCTGAGTCGGGAGCGAGTATGATGCTTAGGGTAGCGTCTGCGTCAGTGGCTCATTCAGTGAATGTGGCGAGTGAGGCCAGTTTGGGCGCTAGTGAGAGCGCGGGAGTCGGGGCTGCCCCAGGTGCAGGTGCTGCTCCAGCTCATGGTCGTGGTGACCAGGTTGTGGGGTTACTGACGCAGTTGTTGGCACGTTTTCCCGCTAGCGGTTTCAGAGTCGGCTCCGGGTGTACCTCCAGTGGCCGGGGCGCAGCAGGGCGCTTGTGTTGGGCAGCGTGGTGCTGCAGTGATTGTTCAGCCGGGTGCGGCTATTGTTGGACAGCATGGTGCTGCGGTGATGGTTGGGCATCCGCCTTATCCATAGATGATGAGGGAGATGCAGAGGATGGGTACGCCGTACTTTGACGGCAGAGTTGGGCCTGAAGAGGCCGATGAGGGGCGTTTGAGACTGGAGCGGTTTTTCCGGTCTATCAGATATCCTGAGGGGTATCAGGCGAAGTTGGCAGTGCATTGTCTGGGTGGAGATGCACATGTTGTAGAGGAGAGCTATTGAGGCTCGGAGGGCAGTGTAGACTTGGGGCGAATTTCCTAGTGGAGTTCAACGCCAAGTATTCCCCTCAGGAGGCGTGGGATCGCCTTCAGTTGAGGTTTATAGCGCTGTCTCATGGAGAGAGGTCAGTGCGTGAGTATGACGCCGAGTTCAGCAGACTCGTGGTTCATACTGGGCGTAGTCTAGAGGACGAGCGGGCGTTAGTGCAGAGGTTCTTGCAGGGACCTCGGTTGAATACCCAGACTCGGTGTTGAGGTGTTGGACACGAGTCGAGAACAGTTTTGGTGGAGCTTGCGGCTTCGTTTGAGGAGGATCTACGTGAGCAGGTTGTCCTGGCAGTGGTTCCATATGTGGTTGCTCCTGCTATCCAGCCGCGGAGTCAGCAGCAGCAGCAACGGCGCAGAGGATCAGGTTTTTAGTTTTGGTTCTGGCAAAGGCAGTAAGCCTGCACAGGGCCAGAAGAGGAGGGTTAGTGAGGTTGCTGGAGGCAGCCAGAGAGTTCGCGGTGGTTGCGTTAATTGTGTTGTGGTATTCTTTGACAGAGGTTGGCCAAAATGGTAGTGGTTACCTTGTTAGTGGACGGTTTAGAGTCGCACGTGTTGTTTGACTTGGCATCATCTAATTTCTTCATTACTCGGGTGTGTGCCAAGTGTAGCGGCATCCGGAGCAGCGCTAGTGAGTGTCGGTTTGGCCAAGGTAGCTGGAGGAGTTTTCTGGCTACTTACGGCAGTGTTAGAGCAGTTGACGTTCGGTTTTGCGGGGCACTCGATGCCAGCGGTTTGGGTCATCAGCTCGGTGGAGCTGTACGACGCTATCCTGGAGATGGACTTGTTGGAGTAATACCAAGTTCATCTGGTTGTTATCGAGACAAAATGGGTTCAAGTGTGTTAGGGGAGGTTGGCATTCAGGGAGTGGAACCGACTTCCGGGAGTTTATGTCTCGGCTTTTCAAGCTGAGCAGATGTTAGAGTGAGGTTTCGAGACTTTTGGCGACAATGGTTATGTCGGAGTCTGGTGGCGAGGTTACTATCGAGGTTATCCAACTGGTGCAGGAGCTCGAGGAATTCCGAGGGGCATGAGGCTCGATTGGAGTTAGTTCGGGATAGGCTGCGGAAGCAGAAGCTGTATGCTATGTTGAGCAAGTGCAGTTTCTCGCAGAGACTTTTGGTTTGTGAATCATGAGTTATGCATAGGGAGTTTCCTGTAGATCTGGCAAGTTGAGGCTAGTAAGGTTTGAGTTTAGATCGAGTAGTGTTACCGGGATCAGGAGGATTTTAGAGTGTAGCAGAGTGCTACAGAAGTTCGTTAAGGGTTTTGCGATTGTATCGCAGCCAATGACGGTGAGTGTTTCAGCTAGAGAGCGGGATGTTGGTGCCTTGGTGGGCTTGTTTAGCACTTAGCGTTTTTGTGCTAAGTTGGAGGAGCCCTTGGGCTAGGCGGCAGTGGATCAGGGGGATCTACCCAGTAGAATCAGAATGGCTCAGCGGAGTGAACATAATTTTGTTTGATGCATCGAGAGCAGGTGGTTCCGAGTATCGGGTCTCATCGGAAGGGACGGAATTATAGTTTATAGTCGGGTTTGTGTACCCGGAATTGAGGAGTTGGGACAGGAGGTCTTGAGAGGGGCTCAGGCGAGCAAGTTCTCGATTCATCCAGGTGCGACCAAGATGTAGCGTGATCTCAAGGGGTATTATAGTTGGGTCGGGATGATGAGAGTTGTGGCAGTTTGGGTTGCGGAGTGCAACACGTGTTTGTTGGTCAAGGAAGAACATTCGGTTGCAGGTGGATTTCCGATGCTGTATGGGTGTTGGTATAGGTTGGCCTTTGGGCGGACCATTTGAGTTGGTCGAGTTTGCTTACAGCAATAGTTTTCAGGTGAGTATTGGCGTGGCTCCTTTTGAGACTTTGTATGGGAGGCCATGTAGGACGCGTTTATGCGGGACCCAAGTGGGGGAGCGCAGCATTTTTTGAACTACTTATGTTCAGGAAATGACTAAGAAGGTCCGTGTTTTGAGACTGAACATGAAGGAAGCTCGGGATATCGTGTTATGCGGAGGCGAGAGCTTGAGTTCGAGGTTCGAGGTCGTGAGTATCTCAAGATGGCTATGTTGAGGGGTCTTAACAGACTCATAACAGAAAACAAGCTCAGTCCGCGGGGTACGGGTCCGTTTCCAGTGGTGTAACGAGTTGGAACGGTGGCGTATTGGTTGGAATTACCTCTAGTGGTTAGAACTTTTCATCGAGGTGTAGTTTATAGGTTGTATGCAAGGTGTTAATCCCTGATCGGCTGTGCATATTCTTGTTTGATTGTTGTGCGGTTAGTCTAGAGGAATAAGCATCATTGTTATAACATCTGTAAAACAACGCCTGGTTAGTTGCGGTTATCGGAAATCGATTGCAGTTCAATTCGATTTTTGACGGTTTCGGCGGTTCCTGTGAGGATTCTCAAGAGGGGAGTTAAGGTTCTGCGGAACAAGAGAGTGCCGTTGTGGAGAGTCCTGTGGGGCTGTAGCGGTATAGAGGAGGAATCCTTGGAGCCAGAGGCAAAGATGAAGCTGAAGTTCGGGAAGTGGTTCGGCAAGCAGGTCGTCGAGTGAGCTTCTTTGTCTTTGTGGTTCCAGTGGCGATAGCGTGGTGCTATGGTTTTTGTTGATGTTGGTTTATGTATTTTCGTTTTGTGTTGTAACGATATACATTTTTGGAGTTATATGAGATGGAGTTGCCTCATATTTTGTTATGTGTTTGGGATGTTACAAGTGTTTGAACAGTTTGGGTCGCGAGACAAATCTTTTCAGATATGTTATAGACGTTTCAGAATTTTTACTCTAGGGGCGTGGTGTCCCCGAATAACTCTTTACTAGAGATAGTGTTCTCTGATAGACTTATATATGGGGGTCGCTACCTCAGTATAAGTGATTGGGAGTGTTTACTGATGTGTTCAACATTTGCATGCATAAAGGACCCTGAACTGCATAGTTTTATGTGTATTTGAGTCTCATTTCATACCACCTAGAGTGGGTTTCATCCACTTAGGAGCATTTAGTCCTTAGGAAAGCATTTTGCATTTCCATTGCATTTGGAGTGTGTTTTGCAGGTGAAAAGAGCTGTAAGCAGAGGAGACGTGCAGAGGTGGTGACCAGAGACAAACGGGATGCAGATCGGAGCTAAGGCGCATTCGGAGAAGGTGGCAGAACAGAGGACTTCGGCACGAGAAACAGAGTACTTGAGCAGCCTGACCAAGACCCGTGGAACGAGCAAAGTCAGAATCAGTGCGTTGACTAAGGGACCCCTCTTCCCTGTTACTATAAAAATCTTGAAACCTAGTTGCAGAGCGACAACTTTTACCTTTTGGCAGCCGATTCTTTTTCTTTGTAAGAAAAGGATATTTTTCAAGAATCTTTGGCAAGCTTTTGTAAAACCTTTATGTTTAAGAAGTTTTAAGTTATTAATCTCGTTTTTAATATGATTTCGAGTCTTCTCATTCCCTTCTACTTTGATTTCGGAATGAGTAGCGAGTAGTTTCGTTGAGATTTTAAGGATGAGATAAGCAAGTTGCCGCTTTAGTCCCTTTGTTGCTCTGTTCTTATCCCGCTTGATCATCTTTTCCTTTGCTAGAGTTTAGCCCCCTTAGTTCCTCTTTGATCACTTGGGACTAAGAATCTAGACTAGCACGCCCATAAGGTGTTTGGGTTTTTGTCTAAGAGAGCTAGCTAAGGGGAGAAACACGTCCAACCTAAGAGATTGGTTGTTGGGGTGTTTCTTATGTTGAACCAGATTAGAATCTTGATTAAGCCTGCTCCTTTGGCCTCACTAGCGAGAGTTAGGTTCGGGTCCAATTGAGTAGAGTGACATGTCCATGAGAGTGGCTTGTTTACCTAAAATCTGAGCATAAAGTTGATTCTTGCATAGATTAGAACTAGAGTTTTCGGGCTAAAGCGAACTTGACCAAGTCTCATCCAAGGAATCTCCTTTCTTTAATTCTCACTCCAAGTTCGCTTCTTTGCGCCATTTTAATATTTGTCGTTACATTAAGCCGTTATTTCTTATTGCAAAACTTTCAAACTCTTGATTTCGCTTGAAGTTTAGCTTTGCTTTGTATTCCTCTTTGCACAAGCTTCCATTTGGATTGACACCTAAAGTTCTACAATGACATGAGTGGGCTTTGGAGTAGTTGACATACGAAAAGAAGCGGTTATCAACTTGGCGCCGTTGCCAATTGGAAAAATTTGTGCATTAGGATTTAAGATTAGCTCTAGATCAAGTATTTTTCTTCTCCTTCACAAGAAAATCACTCACTTTCCTACTTGTCTACTCTTTTTGACCACAGGTGCATGCAAACGCGATCAAAAGGGAGAGACAACTTGCTGGGAATTAGTGATTTGCAACAGGCTGAGCGTCTAAAGCGTACACGACGAGCTCACCTACAAGCTGAGCAGCAGCAAGTTACCGATATGGCTGACCCACCCCAAGCAGCAGCTATCCCACCAGGAAACAATGACCACGGAGGTCAGCAACAACCCAACCACCCCTTGCGACCTGCCCGAAACATAGGTGCTGGCGATGCACCGAACACCCACATGAACCGTCAAGGAATCGTTCCCCCGAATGTCCAAAACCACAACTTTGAGATCAAACTCGGCTTGGTCCAGATGATTCAGAACAAAATCTATCATGGCCTACCTGCTGAAGACCCTCTAGACCACCTTGATGAATTCGACAGAGCATGCGGCTTGTGCAAGCTTAATGGTGTGAGTGAGGATGCCCTGAAACTGCGGCTATTTCCCTTCTCACTAAGCGGGAAAGCACATCAATGGGAAAAAGGTCTTCCGCAAGGCTCCATTACCTCCTGGGACCAATGCAAGAAAGCATTCTTAGCCAAATTTTTCTCCACAACGAGGACCGCAAAGCTGCGAAACGACATATCCAGCTTCAACCAGATGAACGGGGAAACCTTTTGCGAAGCCTGGGAACGCTTTAAGAGCTACACCACGCAGTGCCCCCACCATGGCTACTCCACTGAGTCCCTTTTGAGTACCCTATACAGAGGCGTTCTGCCCAAATATAGACAGATGCTGGACACCGCCAGCCAAGGGAACTTCCTCAGAATGCATGTCGATGATGGCCTCACCCTCGTGGAAAATTTGGCAATGAGTGACGGTAATTACAATGAGGCGTATGACCGGACCTCCAGACTTTCGATAGAGACTGAGGAGAAAAACAAGCGGGACCTCAAGACTCTCAACGATAAGCTGGACAAGCTTCTCCTCGGACAGCAACCGCAAACGCTCCACCTGGTTGAGGAAGCCGCCACTGCCCCCGACGAGCAATTTTTGACTGAGGAAGTGAACTACGTCAACAACCAAGGCGGCTACAACTACCGTGCAAACCCCAACCTTTCGTACAGGAGCACCAACGTCGAAAACCCACAAGATCAGGTCTACCCACCCCCGGTCCACCCATCTGGTCAAGCCAAGCCATTCGTACCTTTCAAACCGCAAAGCGGTTTTGTGAAAAACCAGTACTACGGGAACCAAGGTAGCTTCCCACCTAAGCAACCCTCTGCACCACCTGGTTTTGGGGGACAACAAGGACAACAAGGACAAGGAAGCAATAGCAACACCCAGGAACCGAATGTACGGCAGATGCTCCAGCAAATTCTACAGGGACAATCTTCAGGCGCTCTCGACATGAGCAAAAAGTTTACCGAGGTGAACAACAGAGTTGCCATGTCCTACAATGACCTCAACTCCAAGCTCGAAACATTGTCGGGACGAATTCAGCAGCTCGAGAGTAAGGGCGCACCATCTTCTTCCAAGCAGCTTGGCCAACTCCCTGGACAAGCTGTCGATAACCCCAAGGAATACGCCAATGCAATCACCCTGAGATGCGGCAAGGAACTCCCAGCACCGGTCGCCCCGGTCCCGATCAATGAGGACATTGATGTTCAAGAGGGGGAGCCTGCCATTGAAAATGCCATTCCGGAGCCGCAGATTGAGGAAAGAACTCAGGTTGACCAGAGGAATCCGAAAGAAAACGCTTTTGTGCCACCTCCTTACAAACCCAAACTCCCTTTCCCTTCTCGTTTCAAGAAACAACAATTGGAGAAGTTTAAAGCATTATTTGATGAACAGTTGAAGGAAATTGAAGTGAAAATGCCTTTGCTTGATGCCTTTATGTTAATTCCCCCCTACCAGAAATTTTTGAAGGATGCTATCTTGGAAAGAACGAAAGAGGCACATGGAATGGTCGTTCTATCTCACGAGTGCAGTGCAATCATCCAGAGGAAAGTGGTCCAGAAGAAGCTGGGAGACCCATGAAGTTTTACCCTACCTTGTTCACTGGGACCTCTTGCGTTCCACAGCTGTCTATGTGACTTAGGAGCTAGCGTTTCGCTAATGCCCCTAACAGTAGCCAAGAAGCTCGGCTTTGAGAAATATAAAGACTGCAAAATCTCTTTGGTTTTGGCAGATAGGTCAATCCGACTCCCAGTCGGTATGCTTGAAGACCTACCTGTGCGCATAGGAAATGTTGAGATACCAACGGATTTTGTGGTACTAGAGATGGACGAAGAACCCAAAGACCCTTTGATCTTGGGGAGACCGTTTTTGGCAACAGCTGGAGCAGTAATAGACGTCAAAAACGGAAAGATTGAGCTGAACCTTGGGAAAGATTTCAGACTAAACTTTGACATCAGGGACATCATGAGGAAACCCACAATCGAAGGACAGTTCTTCTGGGTTGAAACTCTAGACCAACTAGCCGACGAGTACCTTGAGGAGTTGGCCACAGAAGATCAACTCCAGTTAACCCTGAGCAAAGAATCCGAGGAAAAGAGCTATTTTAACATTGAGCAGCGTGAGTATGCTAGACTCCTTGATTCCCACAAAATCTTGATTGATGAATCACCCGTCGAAGATGCAAAAGAGAGTCGGAACTGGTCAGTCGGGGTGGATCAGTTGGAAGCTACACGAAAAGGGACGGTTGAGCAAGCACCCGTGGATGATTGGAGCGAGCTAAAAGCCCCAAAGGTGGACCTGAAAACCTTACCCCAAGGGCTAAGGTACGCTTTTCTTGGACCCAACTCCACCTACCCTGTAATTGTGAACCAAAACCTCAGCCCTAACGAATTAGCCTCCCTGTTAAGCGAGTTGAGGAAGTTCAGGAGAGCCATTGGTTACTCTCTTGAGGACATCAAAGGCATATCTCCTGAGCTCTGTACTCACCGAATACACCTTGATAACGAATCTAAAAGCTCGGTTGAACATCAGAGGAGACTTAACCCTAACCTGAAAGAAGTAGTGAAGAAGGAGATACTCAAGCTGTTGGATGCTGGGGTAATTTACCCAATCAGTGATAGCACTTGGGTATCCCCTGTTCACTGCGTTCCAAAGAAAGGGGGGATTACGGTCATTAAAAATGATAAAGATGAATTAATCCCAACCCGAACCATAACCGGTCACCGTATGTGCATTGACTATAGAAAACTCAACTCGGCAACGAGAAAGGATCATTTTCCACTCCCCTTCATCGATCAGATGCTTGAACGGTTGGCAAATCATCCTTTCTACTGTTTCCTTGATGGGTATTCTGGTTTTTTCCAAATCCCTATCCACCCTAATGATCAAGAAAAAACAACCTTCACCTGTCCGTACGGAACCTTTGCTTATAAAAGAATGCCATTTGGTTTATGCAACGCCCCAGCAACCTTTCAGAGGTGTATGACCTCTATATTCTCTGATCTAATTGAGGACACCGTTGAGGTTTTTATGGATGATTTCTCTGTATACGGTAGTTCTTTTGTTTCTTGTCTGTCGAACTTGTGCAGGGTCCTCAAGCGCTGTGAAGAGACCAACCTCGTCCTGAACTGGGAGAAATGCCATTTTATGGTTCAAGAGGGAATCGTCTTGGGACACAAGATATCAGAGAAAGGCATTGAGGTTGATCAAGCCAAGATCGAGGTGATGGTTCAGTTGGCACCGCCTAAGTCAGTCAAAGACGTAAGAAGCTTCCTGGGGCATGCTGGGTTTTATAGGCGTTTCATCAAGGATTTCTCCAAGATTGCCCGACCCTTGACGCGCCTTTTGTGCAAGGAGACCGAATTCCTGTTTGACGAGGATTGCATGAAAGCTTTTAACTTGATCAAGGAAGCCCTAGTCACCGCTCCGATTGTACAAGCACCAAACTGGAATTACCCCTTCGAAATAATGTGCGACGCCAGTGACTATGCGGTTGGAGCAGTTCTTGGACAGAGAATTGACAAAAAAGCTACACGTCATCTACTACGCCAGCAGAACACTGGACGATGCCCAAGGCAGGTATGCCACAACAGAGAAAGAGCTTCTTGCTGTGGTCTTTGCCTTTGAGAAGTTCCGAAGCTACCTGGTCGGATCAAAAGTCGTGGTATATACCGACCACGCAGCCCTGAGGCACATTCTGGCCAAGAAGGACACTAAACCAAGGCTCTTGAGGTGGATACTTCTGCTCCAGGAATTTGACTTGGAGATCTTAGATAAGAAAGGGGTGGAAAATGGCGTAGCCGACCACCTGTCAAGGCTCAGGATAGATGAACTAGTCCCCATAGATGATTCACTACCCGAGGAGCAACTGCTTTTGGTGAAGACCCTGAACCACAGCCTCTACTTGGCCAAGAAGCTCGAAGAGATCAAAGCAATAGAGGAAAAGGCAACCCCCTGGTATGCCGATCTTGCCAACTATTTAGCTTGTGGTGAAGCGCCAACAGAACTGAACCCATATCAGCGAAAGAAATTTTTTAGGGACGTATCCCATTACTTCTGGGACGAGCCATACTTGTTCAAGAGAGGATCAGATGGGCTATTCAGAAGGTGTGTCGCTCAAGAGGAAGTAAATGGAATCCTACAGCACTGCCATGGATCCAGTTATGGTGGGCATTTCGCGACCTTCAAAACCGCAACAAAAGTTCTCCAAGCTGGATTCTGGTGGCCCAGCTTGTTCAAGGATGCTCACGACTTCATCCAGCAGTGTGATCGGTGTCAGAGGGAGGGGAACATCACTAAGAGGAATGAGATGCCCCAGAACCCAATCCTGGAGGTTGAAGTATTCGATGTGTGGGGTATTGACTTCATGGGACCCTTCAACCCAACCTCCTATGGAAACGCTTACATCCTTGTTGCTGTTGATTACGTTTCCAAGTGGGTGGAAGCAGTGGCTTGTCCAACTAATGACGCCAAGATGGTGATTAAATTATTCAAGAATATCATCTTCCCCAGATATGGCGTACCCAGGGTTGTGATAAGCGATGGGGGCAGTCATTTCATAAACAAAGTGTTCGAAAACCTGTTGAAAAAGTATGGGGTTAAGCACAAGATCGCCACCCCCGTATCATCCCCAAACTAGTGGTCAGGTTGAGGTTTCGAACAAGCAGATCAAGGGGATCCTCAGGACAATAGTGGGAGTGACTAAGAAGGACTGGGCAGCTAAACTTGATGACGCACTTTGGGCCTACAGAACAGCTTACAAAACGCCAATAGGGAGAACCCCCTTCTCGCTGCTGTATGGGAAGTTTTGTCACTTGCCAGTTGAACTTGAGTATAAGGCACTTTGGGCAATCAAGTTGCTGAACTTTGATATCAGAACAGCTCAGAAAAAAAGAGAAGTGGATCTCCACGAGCTTGAGGAAATTAGGCTGGATGCTTATGAAAACTCTAAGATCTATAAGGAGAGAACCAAGGCCTTCCATGACAAGAAAATCCTACCCAAGGTCTTCAAAGAAGGGGACAATGCCTTGCTCTTCAACTCCCGGCTCAAGCTGTTCCCAGGAAATCTCAAGTCACGCTGGTCTGGTCCGTTTAAGGTTAAGGAAGTTATGCCTTACGGAGCCGTCACATTGCTCAATCAGAATGGGGACAAATTTACAGTAAATGGCCAGAGGCTCAAACCGTACTTGGGGAACGAAATTGTGGGAGGAGGAGTTTCGACTCTTTTACAAGACCCTCCCCAAGCCTAAAAGGTCTGAAGAGTCAAGCTATGAGACTTAAAACAAGCTCACTTGGGAGGAAATCCCATGCCTATCGCTGTACATATTTCTTTATTTCTGTTTGTTTTAACGTTTTCTCCTCCAGGTCTAAAAAAAAAAAGAGAGAGAGAAAGCTTGATCAGTCCGCACTGCAATTCGACCATTTTGCTCAAGATACATGAGAGCAACGGTTTTGGGGAACGGTTTTTACCAATCCCTGACCGTTGCCAGGTAAGCCCATTTATTTCTCCTTAGGCGGCCCATTAGTAGGTTCAAATTTAACTTAGCGATTTTGTTTAAGAAAGGGAAAGTGGGAGAGAAAAAGGAGGAGGCGGTTTTCATTTATTGAGCATTATCGATTGGACAGTTTTACTTAAAATCGTGTCCGTCCGATCTCCTCGCCCCACCCCTCTCTCCTACTTTACCTTTCTTAAACTCCTCAATCCCTAATCTCTCTCTCACGCTCTTTAACTAGCAACTTATTCGTTTTCGTTTTCTCTCTAAGCATTCTCATCTTGTTCTTCACATTTGATCTCGATTTTTTTTCCCGAACTCCAAGCGGTAAGCATCTGACTCTTGAAAAGGGATTGTGGTTTGATTTTTGTTTTAGAGATGTTTAGGGTGGAAATTTTCGTTCACCGAGAGAGAGATAGTTCGATTTGACCGTCGATTCCTACTTGCATGTATCTTTATCTTGTTATATCTAAGGGTTTGTGAGCTTACTTTGACAGCTATGAATTGATTTGAAATCGCTTGAATCTCGTTCCTTGTATCTCGATTTAATTCCTAAACTCCGCTACTTCTCTCGCTTTGCATGTGTCGGATTTTGCCCAATCCTAACTTCTCTTGTGAATTTTAATCCATTTTCGCAGAACATGACTACCACAAGGGGAAAGATTGCAAGAGCTGCGGCTGAAAAGGCTCAGGGCAAGAAACCGGCCGTTGAAGACGATGGCGGAAGCAAGGTCAAGCCCTCCGGTCCAACCCGCGTCCGCGCGAAGGAGTACCGGTCCATTTTCCGTCAGATGGTGTTTGTGGGGACCCGATACCCAGACCAGGACGCAATGGAGAGTCTGGGAATCCTCGATGACTGCCAAGAAGTTTTCGACATGATGGAGCTCGACAAGTTCATGTCGATGACGTACCCGACTTACAGAAATCAGATGATTGATTTCCTTTCGTCTCTAAAGGTCCACCATTACGAGCCCGATGAAGTCACGCCGGAGGGAGAAGGGAGTGGCTTCATCACCTTCATGATCAAGAAAGATAAGCACCGAGTGACTTTCACCGATCTTGAAGAAATCTACGGGTTCTCCCACAAGGACGGGAGGCAACTGACCACGACAATCACCAAGGAGGAAACTGACGCCCTCTGGGAGACAATTGCACAAGGAAAGTTCAAGTCGAGCACAGTGAAGAGCGCGCACATACGGAGTCCGGTCCTGCGCTACGTCCACAAAGCTCTAGCCCACACCTTCTTTGCACCGAGAGACACCGGCAACGTCACCGAGAGGGAGCTGGAAATGATCAACTCAGGCGTCTACTACTCTCTGGAACTGCTGAGCAACGGGAAGGCTATGGTGGGCGACAACTCCAACTCCAGCCTTGTCGTGCACCTGATAAAGAGCTTCATGGGGTACAAAGACTGGGCACTCACTTTGGACAAGATGGGAAAGGCAAAGGTTGGACAAGTCAGTGTCGGAGGGGTCATCACGCCAATTTTGGTACACTGCGGAGTTGAGCTCGGAGAGCCAGACTTTCCGCCCCAGTTTATGACCCTCTACTACTTGCGCAAGATTCACTTTCTCAGGGCCGAAGAAGTTGAAGGGAAATTCATCTACACATTCGCTCACCATGATTTTCCTATAGCTCACACACTCTTGCCCAACAAAGCCTTGACAGCCATTGAAGTGAAGGGTAACATCGAGTTCGAACTCCCCTTTGGCGCGCTCTATGATCCGACCCCTGGAGCACAACAACCCGCATACTCAGACGACGAGCCGATGCACATGGGAGAAGAAGCTGCTCCCGCGGATCAAGACGAGGCCTCTGATGAATACTTAACCAGCGAGTTCCACTTTGAGCCATACCATGCCTCCGGGAAAAATGTCGCCCTGAACGCCGCACACAAGCACATTAACCTGCTGCAACAATGGAACAAGTGGCAGGACAAGACGATCCAAAAGCTGGTCAAAACGGTCAAACGGTTGACCACTCAACTCCGGAACATAGCCCCTTGCACACCTCCACCGCAAGAGAGCCACACTCAGCGAGGTCAACCGCGACACTCAGGCAAAACCACAAACCGCTCCTCCAGCAGAAGCAGTTCCGTCAGCACCAAGGAAGCGAAAGGCGTCACGATCTCCATCTCTAGCACGTTCTTCGGATGAATTAATCTCATCCGACTCCGCTGACTTCTAATCGGTACACCTCCAAAACTGTAAATAACATGCATTCTTCTTCTTCTATTTATTTCTCTTTTGCTTTGATTCTCTCCTCTTCCTTTTTATCACACAAGGGACCGTGTGAATTAAGTGTGGGGGAGAGGGTCAATGGTACTAGCTTGACGAAATGTTTTGTGTTCTTATTCTATTTTAACATACTTGAGTCTCATGCATTTGCATCATGCAGAAAATTAGGATAAAATTTTCAAAATTTGCATTTAGTCTAAGTTCATTTCATTTAATATTTGAGCAATCCTTGGTTAAGTTGAATAGTTGAATTGCGGGATTAGCTCAATGACCTAGTTTTAAGTTCTCTGGCGCATGTGTTTGAGGTTGAAGTTATGGTAGAACCGCATCACTTGAGCGCATCTTGGTCATCTTGGTAAAACCGAATGCATTGCTTTGATTTGAATCCACTCCTTGCTCAAGAGAACCTTAATCTGATTTTAAATTATCATGCTCATGCCTGTCTAGTTTGCTCGTGGATTACACATACTTGAATCATCTTTGCATATTGTTTTTCCATCTCTGTTGATTCAAGTAGAACTCCCCTCCCATAACCAACCCTTTCCTTCAAGCCGAATGTTATTCTTGTGTGTTGTGAGGCCTCTTGGTGAAAGCTTGGCATAAAGTGTTAGGTCTTGAACCGACAAGGATAAGTGATCATGTAGATTCTGGTCCACGCTTTTTGGGCCAGACTAGGCTAAGATCGGGTTTGGAAATTAATCTTGGGTCGGGGTCTTGAGGAAATTAAAGAAAGTCTTGAGTAGAAAAAGGGCAGCGAGTGTAATAAGGTTGATAGAGCTTGGTCTATGCGTGTTGATATAAGATTGGAATCACACCAACTTAAGATCACTTGATGATCAAGAGATTCCAAGCTTATGGCTTGCGGAAGGTGGGTTGATGTCGAGATGGAAGGTGATGATGGACGATTGACTCGCTCAATCAATGGAGGGGCGATTGACTCACTCAATCAATGAACAAACAAGAGTGTTTGAATCTCTCAAACAATCTTAGCTTGCAGATCAATAGATCAAAAGTATCTCACACACTTAGGATCTAAAGATAAGAACACAAGAGCAAAGGAATCCACCTAAGACTCTAATGAACAACACAAAAGAAAGACTTTTGTAAACTGAATAATACTTTATTAATTTCAATGATCAAGGGTGATTTACAATGAAACAACTAAAGAGCTTATATAGGCTCTAGTACAACGGTCCTAAACTAGGAAGAAGAAGGAAATCGTGTCTTGACCAAGCAAACTAGCCGTTGGACACTTAATGAGTGAATCTTGGCCAAATAAGGAAACTTGTGGTGAGGCTTGAGTCTTGATAGCTTGGGCGCAAAGCTGTGATGTCTTGGAACGTCTAGGTGCATTGAACAAGTCTCCAAAACGCAGCAGCAAAGAGGAAAGAGCCGTTGCAGATTAATTGCTCCAAGTGTGAATGCTCTTGGCGTCATATATGGAAAGTAAGAGCAAGAGGGGATCCGCCTGATCCTGTGAATGCTGGTGCACGGGAAGCTGGTAGAGGACTCTTCTAGATGTCTTGATGTGATACTGGAAGCCTCTGATTGTAGTAGATACTCTCCTGGTCGCCAAATATGCGTTTGAAGGCTCCTAAACCCGTGAGCTTCCAAATAAGGCAAGTTGAGTATCATCCGGTTTAGAAGTTGAATAACTCCCACGCCAAAACCGGTATTGATATGATTCCAATTTGATGAGCTCCCCGGTTGAGTCAAGATTCCATAACAAGTCGATTTATAGCTTATCTCCTTCTGGTTCGATCGGAATCCTCCAATAAGTGCGCCTATGTCCAAGTCGGGAAAGCTCCGGTTTACCCGGTTTGTAAAATCAATAACTCCTTGGTATGACCTCTGATTGAACCAAATCCAATTCGCCGTGTTCCTCTGTTGAGTTGAGAATCTAGAACAATTGGATTTGTAGCTTATATCTTCCTGGTTGGACCGGAATGATTCGATGAGTGAACGCAGGTCTCCATAGCGTCCATTGAAGACCTTCCAGCTTGTATCTTCAACATCTTCTTCTTCTGGAATCCTTTCTGGCTGATTCTTCTTCGGGGTAAACTCTGTATGAGTTGAGTATGATCTCCAAGTGTTTGTTGAGCTGGGACGTTTGATCTTGGCCTCCATTTGAGCTGAATTGAGCTCACTTGTCTCCTTAGCTCTCCTCAGCTTCATGCTCGCCTCCTCAAGACTCCTGGTTCGGTGCTCTTGGGCTGATGACGACTTGATGTCCTCATCATACTCACCCTCTTGAAAAGGTTTCGACCTCGAAACTATTTCTCCTGCACCAAGATAGAGCAAGTTAGTATCTTTGCATAAATGTGAGCATAGAAACTTACCTTGGCCAAAATATTTTTGGCGGTGTATGTGGGTTGAGGTATGAGCGTCTGGTGGTTCCTCTTTTATCAGTGAACTAGCAATTACTCCTCTCCAAGGTTTCTTCCGGGCTTCTTTGAGCAGTAAGGTTGCTGTCTTGGTGAAAACTCCTTTTTCACACTGGTTGTCGCCATTGAGCTCTTCTTGAGGTAACGCATTGTTGGCGATGACTACTTGTTTATCATCTTGAGCTGTCCAACTGGTGCATACTCCTCTAGCACCTGTTTCCTTCTTGACACTTAAGAAAAAGATCAAGTGCTTTATACTAGAAGTGGGATCATTGAAAACAGAGTATGTAAAACTATGTCTAACTAGGATGTTATTCCAATATTGCATGAGATCATAGTTGTTACTTACTAAGCTACCAAGTGAGGGTAGTATTATCTCTGACTTGATATCAGTGACTTTAGAGGCTGAGGTCGTGGCCTGAAGCCTCTTTCCTTTTTCCTCCTTTCCTAGTCCTGATTCAAAACCTTTTGACAAAGACAAGCACATGATACTAGAATTGGGAAATAGCAAATCAGATTGAGCAAAACTTTCACTTGTTTTAGGTAATTCCATTTTCTCTTCTAGTGATGTTTCGTTCAATACTTTCTTAGAGGGACAATATACAGCAAAGTGTCCTTTCTTATGACATCTATAACATGTCTGCTCCTTAGAGTTCTTAGAGTTAGAACACTTACCTTGATGTGGTGCTGCAGATGGCTTTTGTAAGGTATCAACTTCCTCTTGAGCTTTAGGTCTCTCGCTACTCTGTTTCTGCTCTACCTTTGCTTCCACTTTCTTTAGCTTTAGAGCTCCCTTGGGAACTTGTTTCTTCTCCTTGGTAGACACCATTGGTTGGGCTTTGGTTAGAGTCTTCTTTGGTGAGGTAAACGTAATCCATCTTCTTGGCTGGTTGGGAACTGACGGCCTAGGATAATATGGTTGATCAGCTTCTGGTTCCTCCACAAACTCTTTACGTAAGAATAGCTTCATCTCCTCCCAGCTGTAGTCTGGTAGATCATAGTCGAGTCTGAGGTAAGCATCTATCTCCCATTGTAAGTAGGCTTCATCAACTAGAGTTTGCTCGGCAATGGCTGTCCTTTCTTCATGAGGAATTTGATTTTCTTGAAACCATTCCTCCATGTCTCTCTCCCATCTTAGATAAGCCTCTGGTCCTTGATTGTGACCTGAAAAATAAATGTAGTATGGCTCCTCTTGACAAGAGTCAAGTTCTTCTTCCTCAGGCCATGCTCCTTCTTGATCAACCTCCGAGCTGTGATCGCTCTCCCATGCTTCTTCTATGAAGTCTCCTTCTGTTTCAGCATCAGCTTCTCTTAAACTGATTTGAGAATCAGTTTCATCACCTTCTTCATAGCCTTGATGGTTGGTTTGTTCCCCAAAGATGTTTTCAAGCTCTGGTTGTTCTTCAAGGCTTGATTCACCATCATAACTTGCTTCTGATTTCGCCTCTTGGCTCCATGGTTCTTCTCCATGATTGAATTCTTCATGTTCTGGTTCAATTTCGTGGCCTCCCTCTCCTAGACTGAATTGAGAATCAGTCTCTTCAGGCCATCCTTCATGATCTTCTCTAAAGTCATCTTCTTGGTCGCCTTCTTCTTCTCTAGACCAACTCTCATTGCTCATGCTGTTGTGGTCAAAGTCTGGTGGCTCTGGTTCAGGGTCTCCATCAGCAGCTTCATCTTCAAAATCAGAGTTAGAGTAATAATCTCCTGGCCATGGTGGTGACTCATAGTCAGCTTCTTGGTCAGACCATCCTTGGCTGGACTCATCGAACTCGCCTTCATTGTTGATGGACTCATCATCTTCTTCACTTGAATCCATGGTGGCTGCTTAGGGTTTGTACCTCGCAAGTAAAGAGACAAAGTTGATTTAGGATCTCGTTTCACAAAAGATAAGAAAAGGAAAGAACAATTTTTTTTTTTTTTTTTTTTTTTAACTAGAATTCCGAAAATTCAAATGCAAAAAGGAAAATTTCTTATTTTATTTTCTGGTGTTATGAAAATAACACAAAATATTATAAACTACAATAAATTCAATCTACTTTTTATTTTTATTTTCGTTTTAGAGTAATGAAGCAAATGAAATCAAATTGCAAGAAACAAATTTTTATGTGTTTTTCAATTTAAAGGAAATCAAATAACAAAACATAAAATGAAAGATAATGGTTGGATTGACACAACCTGATGGATAGGAGCTTTTGAAGCTCTGATACCAGATGATATAAGATTGGAATCACACCAACTTAAGATCACTTGATGATCAAGAGATTCCAAGCTTATGGCTTGCGGAAGGTGGGTTGATGTCGAGATGGAAGGTGATGATGGACGATTGACTCGCTCAATCAATGGAGGGGCGATTGACTCACTCAATCAATGAACAAACAAGAGTGTTTGAATCTCTCAAACAATCTTAGCTTGCAGATCAATAGATCAAAAGTATCTCACACACTTAGGATCTAAAGATAAGAACACAAGAGCAAAGGAATCCACCTAAGACTCTAATGAACAACCACAAAAGAAAGACTTTTGTAAACTGAATAATACTTTATTAATTTCAATGATCAAGGGTGATTTACAATGAAACAACTAAAGAGCTTATATAGGCTCTAGTACAACGGTCCTAAACTAGGAAGAAGAAGGAAATCGTGTCTTGACCAAGCAAACTAGCCGTTGGACACTTAATGAGTGAATCTTGGCCAAATAAGGAAACTTGTGGTGAGGCTTGAGTCTTGATAGCTTGGGCGCAAAGCTGTGATGTCTTGGAACGTCTAGGTGCATTGAACAAGTCTCCAAAACGCAGCAGCAAAGAGGAAAGAGCCGTTGCAGATTAATTGCTCCAAGTGTGAATGCTCTTGGCGTCATATATGGAAAGTAAGAGCAAGAGGGGGATCCGCCTGATCCTGTGAATGCTGGTGCACGGGAAGCTGGTAGAGGACTCTTCTAGATGTCTTGATGTGATACTGGAAGCCTCTGATTGTAGTAGATACTCTCCTGGTCGCCAAATATGCGTTTGAAGGCTCCTAAACCCGTGAGCTTCCAAATAAGGGCAAGTTGAGTATCATCCGGTTTAGAAGTTGAATAACTCCCACGCCAAAACCGGTATGATATGATTCCAATTTGATGAGCTCCCCGGTTGAGTCAAGATTCCATAACAAGTCGATTTATAGCTTATCTCCTTCTGGTTCGATCGGAATCCTCCAATAAGTGCGCCCTATGTCCAAGTCGGGAAAGCTCCGGTTTACCCGGTTTGTAAAATCAATAACTCCTTGGTATGACCTCTGATTGAACCAAATCCAATTCGCCGTGTTCCTCTGTTGAGTTGAGAATCTAGAACAATTGGATTTGTAGCTTATATCTTCCTGGTTGGACTGGAATGATTCGATGAGTGAACGCAGGTCTCCATAGCGTCCATTGAAGACCTTCCAGCTTGTATCTTCAACATCTTCTTCTTCTGGAATCCTTTCTGGCTGATTCTTCTTCGGGGTAAACTCTGTATGAGTTGAGTATGATCTCCAAGTGTTTTGTTGAGCTGGGACGTTTGATCTTGGCCTCCATTTGAGCTGGAATTGAGCTCACTTGTCTCCTTAGCTCTCCTCAGCTTCATGCTCGCCTCCTCAAGACTCCTGGTTCGGTGCTCTTGGGCTGATGACGACTTGATGTCCTCATCACGTGTACAAGTTTAACCCCCATCGTAAAAAAAAAAAAGAAAAAGAATAAAAGAAAAGCTGGGTGAGAGCATAAATGAAAAAGTCTAGACTATGTCTTGTAAGTATTGTTGTAAGAAGCCTTTGAAAAGTTTTTCTTAGCTGCCCAAGCAGAAAGCTCTTGATAAAAGCGAGTTAAAGAAAGTCAAAATCAGAAGAAAAAAAAAAAAAGAGGTAGAAATAGGAGGGCTTTGAGTTGTTCTTCATTTGGGGCTTGGGATTCAGTTGTGATACAAAGGGTAGATGATCATTTGTCCTTGTACTCATCAGTTGGTTCTCGCCTTTAGCATTATGCCGAAGCTCGTTCACTTTATTTTGAGACAACCCTTCCCTGTTTTGTTTGACTTGAGCGCATATTGTTCACATTTGCTCTTCCCTTTCTTAGCCAAAAGAGTATGCTTGACCTGCATGAGTTTTGATTCACGGTTTTTACGCTCTTAATGAATGTCAAAAGGAGTGGAGGATTGGAACACATGTTTAGGTTAAGCTAGGTGCATTTGATTAAGTTTGAGTGGTGCATGTAAGGATTTTGAAAAAGAGAAAATCATTTGCGCTTTAGACCTTGGAACTAGGTTGTTAATCTGATCCCTCTTATCGGCTTTCGCTAAACCGGTTTGCTCAAGTCGACACTCTCGCGTTTAGTTTGTGTTTGCTTGAGGGCAAGCAAAGACTAACTGTGGGGGTGTTGATGTGTTCAACATTTGCATGCATAAAGGACCCTGAACTGCATAGTTTTATGTGTATTTGAGTCTCATTTCATACCACCTAGAGTGGGTTTCATCCACTTAGGAGCATTTAGTCCTTAGGAAAGCATTTTGCATTTCCATTGCATTTGGAGTGTGTTTTGCAGGTGCAAAGAGCTGTAAGTAGAGGAGACGTGCAGAGGTGGTGACCAGAGACAAACGGGATGCAGATCGGAGCTAAGGCGCATTCGGAGAAGGTGGCAGAACAGAGGACTTGGGCACGAGAAACAGAGTACTTGAGCAGCCTGACCAAGACCCGTGGAACGAGCAAAGTCAGAATCAGTGCGTTGACTGAAGGACCCCTCTTCCCTGTTACTATAAAAATCTTGAAACCTAGTTGCAGAGCGACAACTTTTACCTTTTGGCAGCCGATTCTTTTTCTTTGTAAGAAAAGGATATTTTTCAAGAATCTTTGGCAAGCTTTTGTAAAACCTTTATGTTTAAGAAGTTTTAAGTTATTAATCTCGTTTTTGCTCTGTTCTTATCCCGCTTGATCATCTTTTCCTTTGCTAGAGTTTAGCCCCCTTAGTTCCTCTTTGATCACTTGGGACTAAGAATCTAGACTAGCACGCCCATAAGGTGTTTGCGTTTTTGTCTAAGAGAGCTAGCTAAGGGGAGAAACACGTCCAACCTAAGAGATTGGTTGTTGGGGTGTTTCTTATGTTGAACCAGATTAGAATCTTGATTAAGCCTGCTCCTTTGGCCTCACTAGCGAGAGTTAGGTTCGGGTCCAATTGAGTAGAGTGACCTGTCCATGAGAGTGGCTTGTTTACCTAAAATCTGAGCATAAAGTTGATTCTTGCATAGATTAGAACTAGAGTTTTCGGGCTAAAGCGAACTTGACCAAGTCTCATCCAAGGAATCTCCTTTCTTTAATTCTCACTCCAAGTTCGCTTCTTTGCGCCATTTTAATATTTGTCATTACATTAAGCCGTTATTTCTTATTGCAAAACTTCCAAACTCTTGATTTCGCTTGAAGTTTAGCTTTGCTTTGTATTCCTCTTTGCACAAGCTTCCATTTGGATTGACACCTAAAGTTCTACAATGACATGAGTGGGCTTTGGAGTAGTTGACATACGAAAAGAAGCGGTTATCATTTACTTACTGGTGGCTAGTGTGTCGAGTAGTGAGTATCGAGGGGATAGTGTTCCTCTTGGGGAGATAGTGTTCTCCTGCATGTCCTTGGGAGATAGTGTTCTCCGGCAGAGTATCGAGTTAAGAGTAAATATGACTTGGAAACGTGTGTATGACATTGGATTAGATGTGAGTCTTGGAGATCAGGTGAGGATCTCTTGTGGTTTGGCCAGTGAGGGCCGGGTTTTGTCGTCTGTGGTAGACGAGTTTGCGTCTGTGGTAGACGTGTTGTTTTGGGATTCGAGGTCGAATCCAGTTTAGTGGGGGAGGATTGTAACATCCGTAAACCGAAAAAGTGAGATTTTTGTGTGGTGTCGAGCGACACCAAGGGCTGGTGTCGGTCGACACCTGTCTGAATTGGGAATTTCCGGTTCAATTTAATGGTCCGGTTTGAGCTGGTTAAGTGGAAAAACCTAATTGTCGAGTTATATACGGGTTGCAGCCGCGTGAGAGTTGGGTTTTTGGAGAAAATCGAAGAGGAAAATGGAGCTGGGAGATTTTTGGATTTTTGGATTCGGCACTGTTCATCGTAGAGTACTGTTCATCGCACGCACTGTTCATCACCGCGCACTATTCATCACCGCACACTGTTCATCAATCGTGCACTGTTCATCGATCGCGCAAGGTGAGTGCATGACCGTAGGCTCGCAAATCAGGAGAATTATGAAATTCGATTTCTTGAATTGATGAGTTTATGTGTTTTTCGTGATTGTTCTTGAGTTATTTGTGTTATAGATCGAGATTATTGTGTTATTGGTGTAGTTTTCGTGTTTATGTGCTGTTGAATAGAATTTGGTGTTGCCGTGTCGAGGTGGTGTCGACCGACAAAAAAGCCTTGGGTCGATTGACACCAGCCGGTTAACTCCGGTTTAATTCGATTTTAATTGATTTAATTTAATTGCTGGTTTATCCGGTTTAATCCGGTTTAATTGGAATTAAGTGGTTTAATTCCGGAATTAATAATTTAATGGTGATTTAAATTATTAAATTATTTAAAAATAATTGTGGAAATTATTTAAGTGTTTAAAAATTATTATTTAATTGTGGTAATTACTTAATAATTAAAAAGAAATATTTTTAATAATTGTGATAATTATTTTAAGTGGTTTAAGATAATTGTGGTAATTATTTAAGTGGTGTAAAATAATTGTGGAAATTATTTTAAGTGGTTTAAGATAATTGTGGTAATTATCTAAGTGGTGTAAAACAATTGTGGTAATTGTTTTAAGTGGTTTAAGATAATTGTGGTAATTATCTAAGTGGTGTAAAACAATTGTGGTAATTGTTTTAAGTGGTTTTAAATAATTGTGGTAATTATTTAAGTGGTTTTAAATAATTGTGGTAATTATTTAAGTTGTTCAAAATAATTGTGGTGATTATAAGTGTGATGGAGAATTATTTAGTTATGAGAATTATCTAGTAATTATGAGAAAGTGTTTTTTATGAGAATTATTACTGTGGTTTAATAATGTGGAAAATTGTTTATTAATTATGGAATTTAATTAAAAATGGAAATGACTTAAAATTGCGTACACGGCCTGTAGGCAGAGTGATTGCCTCACTAAGTATTTATGATAATATTTACGCATCTCTATTCCAATGTGATGCAGGTAAAAATAAAGTGTGATCGCGGAATCGGGCCAAAGAGAGGATGATAGGGTTTTTATTTGTTGCTTTGTTGTTTAAGTTATTTTGTAAACCTAGTGTTAGGTTGCTAGTATTTTTTTATATTATTTATGGAGTTGAATATTGTTTATTTAAATTGAATAAGTAATTTTATTATTTATTGAGTTATTTAATTGAGTTTTTCCGCACTTAATTATTATATAAAAAAAATGAAAAAGCTTGGTTGTTTCACGAACGATGACGAGGAGAACGGAGAGCAGACGAGCGAGCGCGGACGAGGTCGGAAATGTCTCTGGAGATTTCCGGCGCCGTCGAAGGTGAAGGCAAGAAGATGTCGACAGAGATATCTCGGAACCAGAGAAGATGTCGAAGGAGAGAACAAAAGTGAAACGAAAGTGAAGTGAAAATTGTCTAAAAGTTTTGTTTATTTGTTTAATTTTTAATTTTTAAATAAAAAATTGTTTAATTAAAAATAATGTCTTATCTAGTTAATTTGGAGGTCAAAAGTGGAATATGTGCCAAAAAACGGTGTAAGGGGAATAAGTCTAAACGTGAAAGAGCAATGGGACAAGAGAGCCTTTTTTTTGGAGTATTTTGGAGTATTTTGGCAATTTTCTCTTTTTTATAACACCCGATCTGACAATTGTCATCCATTTTTTCAGATTTCTTTCAGCAATCCATCTTCCTCACTTTAGCAACTTTGCCATATTAGCTTCAGAGTTTCAATTTTATGTTGATAATGTGTTTAGAACTAATCATTTATGGACTTTTATCTCATAAACATGATTGATTTCACTTCTGAGTTGGGCTTAAGGATGAGTTAAAAAGAGTCAATTTATATGCAATTTACTTCAGCTGGAGTAAATCTTTCTATAATTTCTATTCAGAAAGTTATATCATTGTTTTTGATGGAAATTGATATGTTTAACAGCGGTCTTATGATCATTATCATGAACAATTGTTAATTCTTTTTGTTGTTCAAGAACAATTGTTAATTCTAAAGATGAAAGCAAATTCTAAATTTCAAGATGAAGAAGCGCGTAGACTTACGTCTACTTTGCTTAACATAATTCATAAGTTAAATTCTATTTTGTTATAATTTATGCCTTAATTAATCTATGTTGCAGTTTCGTTTTTTTGTTGATATCAAGGTGTGAATAAAATATTTGGTGATTTTGTGTTTCTGTTTCTGTTAATTTCGAATTCGGAGAATCTTCTAAGGATAATTACGAAACCATTGGTTTGCATATTCTGTTTGGTTTATTTTAAATGTGAAATGGATTCGGGTTGGCAAAATTTGTCCGGTTTATTTTAAATTTGAAATGGATCCGGGTTTGCAAAATTTGTCCGGTTTATTTTAAATGAGAGGGATCCGCGCGTTTATCCTTTTTCAATTGGGTAGGCTATTCGCGAGTGACCGAGTCAACTCGGCCGAGTTGCCTTTTTTTGATTTTTTACAGACACTTTTAACCTCTGCTATCCCTGCATCCAAACAGAATTCTTTTACAAAAGCAGTGGCATTCTCCGTAAATACATGGGGTTTTTTTGTCTTTTTTTAAAAAAATGTATTTCTCAATTAATATTGTAGAGATAAGCGAATAATACATACGGTCAAACCGAAAATGGAATTATTCCGATTTGAATCCGCAGAGAAAGGACAGCTTAAAAAATATATGATAAGTATGAATTTTCCATGCCCATTATTTAAAATATTTAAAACTCAGAGCTTTCCAACTATAGATAATTAACTTAATATCATACTAATGGTGATTGAAAATCGTTTAAAATCCGTATTGAATTGGCTGTCAATCAGCTGAATACGTGATAGTAATCAAGATACTCTGTCTTTAATAATTAGGTTAATATTTCGAAAGGGTACAACCTTGAACTACTACTATTTAAGAGACTTGTTGGAGGTGGGCTTAGCACCCCCTCGATAGGCCGGCCCATAACAAGAGAAGAAGGCCCATTAACAATTCCGAGCCCGCTCTGCCGAACAGTGGCATCCTCTATAAATAGAAAGAGGTGTCCATTTATAGAAAGGGAGAAAAAAGGGAGGAGACCGCCGAGCTTAGAACTGCCGACCTCTTACATCATCAAACGAACCTGCATTCACTCGATTGCCGAACTCACGACCTCGTTCGAGTTCGTCCATCTAGTGATCGCCGAGCTCCCAGGGTACTGTTAACACTGTCGGACCTCTATTTATAATCTAAAAGCCGAACTCGCGATTCGTATTGAACCCTCTTTTCCCGTCGAACTGCCGAACTCCGTTTATCTTAATACGAGATCGTCTTATCAATCTATCCCGTGTGACCCGCCGATCATCTTACCCTTTACCACGAAAGTCTAGCCCTTCCATCCTTGATCATAGAGTCTGTACCGACTTACTAACAACAATTGGCGCCCACCGTGGGGCCTAGACTTTCTCTACTAAAAGATAGATCGGCCATCCACCGAACGATTCGGCAATTAAAACCGATCTCCAAACTCAAGTAGGATGTTGAAAGAATCCAACGCGCCCGGCCGCCAGACGATGCAGAACACAACCACCGATGCAACGCCCAGTTCGGCACCCCCCTTTATAGGACCGGTCAATCAGACAGGTGCCACACACGGGGAACTTGAGCGAAACCCACAAACGCCGACTCGTTGGGAAAACCAGGCCGAACAGTCGTCGGAAAATACCGAAACTACGGCCCTTCTCCAGACCCTGTTAAAAAGGTTCGACAACTTCGCCCAGGGAACGGATCACCGTTTCGACAGCCTGTTCGCCGCGCAGCTCTCCAACCAGAGCCGAATAAACGAACTACACGCGTCGCCAGAGCCTCGTCACATCCCTTGCATAGTGACGAGCCAGAGAGCACTATTCAACGACAACCCGTCCCCGCCAACAAACCACGTCGAAACGAACGATCCATACCCGGCCTCCCATTCACAGCAGAATGCTGAACGAAATCGGCACGAAGCCGAAATAGAAAGAATGAAGGACCAACTGTACAACATGAATTCCCGGATCCACCAAGCCACCAGCTCGGCCCCCGAAATTGATCGCGTCTTGCGCGAAGCACAAAATACGCCGTTTACCGATAAGATCGCGCGTACAGCGGTACATCACCACCCGGGAAAACTAAGAATCTCGGCGTACGAAGGCAAAACCGACCCAAGACAATATCTGACCGCGTTCAGCATCGCGATGGGACGAACTCACTTCCCTGAGGAGCAGAGAGACGCCGGACTCTGTCAACTTTTTGTCGAAAACCTCTCCGGATCCGCCCTAACCTGGTTCTCCAGACTACAAGCCCACTCGATCGACAGCTATCACCAGCTAACTACTGCCTTCCTCAAACAATATTCAATGTACATCCGACAAGGAACGTCGTGCGCCGACCTGTGGGGGTTGACCCAAGGACCGAAGGAATCACTGCGGTCATTCATAGAAAATTCAAAAATGTCGCCTCGCGGCTCACGCCAACAAGTACAGAAACGCTACCGGCGTTAAAAAAGGGTCTCTGGCATGAGTCGGCCTTCCGCGACGACCTCGTAATTAACGAGCCCGCTACTCTAGAGGATGCCCTCTGCCGAGCAGATATCTTCGCCGCACTGGAAGAAGATAAAATCAGCCTAGCCAAACGCCACACCCCAAACAAAGCACCGCCCTCCAAGGATAAAACGGCGGAACACTACGAGCCTCGGCAACACTACGACAGCGCTTACCGAAATGAAGAAAGGAAGCCGATAAACTGCTATGTGGGGAACGATCGACCAACCGGAAACGATCAGCCCGGCAGGTCGAACCAGAAACCCTGGAACAAGTACGTTCGGCAGGACGAGAGAAGGCCGGACCAAGCCTTTTGCGAGTATCACAAAAAGCCAGGCCACGCAACAGCCCAATGCAGACACCTACAGGAATTTCTGCTCACCAAATTTATTAACGGTGAAATCACGGCGCCAACTCCTTCGCCTCAGCAAACCTCTTACTATCCACCCGCAAACGACAGGGAAAGAAGGCCAGATCCGCGGGAACCGACCCATCCAAACGCCGAGGGTCACCAAGAACGGCAGCTCGCCGAGAGCCGCAAACACGAGCTCGCCCGCCGAGAGCCTGAGCCCCAAAAAAGAAGCCACGAAGAAAGTAACTGCCGCTCTACGCCACCACCGCCCCCGCGAAGACGAATCAACATGATCATGGGTGGCCTGCCGACCTGCAATGACTCGGTCCGGTCAATTAAAGACTATGGCCGCAAAACCATGACAACACAACAGTGGCCACAAAACATCGGAAGCGAACTGGACGAAGCTAGCAGCATCGTCTTCTGAGAGTCAGACACACAGGGCCTACATACACCGCACAACGGCCCATTGGTAATCGAACTCATGATCGGCGACTGCGACGTAAGCCGGATATTAATCGATACGGGAAGCACCGTAGGCCTAATCTTCGAGGAAACGCTGCGAAAAATGGAATTACAAGGCTACCAGATAAAGCAGAACAAAAAACCTCTGACCGGTTTCTCGGGAGAGACAACGATGACGATCGGGACGATCAAACTACCCGTCCGCGTCGGCCGAGTAACCAAAATCGTTAAATTCGTGGTCGTTGACAAACCGGCGATCTACAACGCCATCATGGGGCCGCCTTGGCTGCATGCGATGAAGGCAACACCATCCACATACCACCAATGCCTGAAGTTCCCAACTCCAGATGGCCCGGTCACGATACGGGGAAACCAAGAGATGTCCCGAATTTGCTTCGTGGCCGAACACAAGCTACGACACTCGTCCCACGCCTATATCATCAGGCAATCAGCCGCCACCATCAGCACCGAACTCCCATCGCAAAGCGAGCCACCGCGCGAACTCGTCATCCAAGAAAACATCGATCCAAGCGACCCAACCCGATGCGTCGGAATAGGAACAGAGATCGGCACCAATCTACGCGGCGAACTATTGACTTTCCTGCATCAAAACGCTTCGACCTTCGCCTGGAGCACCGAGGATATGGTCGGCATCAATCCCGACATAACTAACCACGAGCTAAACGTCGACCCAACATACAAACCGATCAAGCAAAAGAGAAGGAAATTGGGCCAAGACAGAGCGAAAGCCGTCAACGACGAGGTCGAACGGTTGTCCAAGGCAGGATCAATAGTGGAAGTACGCTACCCTGAGTGGCTCGCGAACCCAGTCGTGGTTAAGAAAAAGAGCGGCAAGTGGCGCGTCTGCGTCGACTTCACCGACCTCAATAAAGCGTGTCCAAAGGACAGCTACCCTCTCCCGCATATAGACCGGCTCGTTGAAGCAACAGCTGGCAACGAACTACTATCGTTCATGGACGCTTTCTCAGGATACAATCAAATCCAAATGCACCCGGACGATCGCGAGAAAACGGCGTTCATAACCGATCGAGGAACATATTGCTACAAAGTAATGCCATTCGGCCTTAAAAATGCCGGGACGACCTATCAACGCCTCATCAATAAGATGTTTGCCGATCAGCTGGGAAAAACGATGGAGGTTTACATCGACGACATGCTTGTCAAGTCACAACACGCCGAAGAACATGTCGAACATCTCCGAACATGTTTTCACAGTCTGAACGAGCACGGCATGAAACTCAACCCCACCTAATGCACTTTCGCAGTCACGTCGGGCGAATTCTTGGGTTACATCGTCACCAAAAGAGGCATCGAGGCCAACCCCCAGAAAATAAAAGCGGTACTCGACCTCCTGTCGCCGAAGAACAGGCGAGAAGTCCAGCGTCTGACCGGCCGAATCGCGGCTCTCAATCGCTTTATCTCCAGGTCGACGGACAAATGTTTACCCTTCTACCAACTGCTGAGAGGAAACAAACGGTTCGAGTGGGATGCCCTGTGCGAGAACGCATTCCAAGAACTGAAAAGATATCTTTCGACTCCTCCGGTCCTCTCCAAACCAGAAACGGGCGAGACGCTTTACCTTTATATCTCGGTCTCGAGATCGGCGGTCAGCAGCGTACTCATCCGCGAAGACAGGGGCGAACAAAGGCCGATCTTCTATATCAGCAAAACCCTCGATGATATCGAGACACGGTACCCGACGCTAGAAAAGCTCGCCCTCGCCGTCATCACGTCGGCCCGAAAGCTTCGTCCCTATTTTCAGTCACACTCGGTCGTCGTCCTCACAAATCTACCCCTTCGAACGATCCTACACAGCCCAACGCAGTCCGGCCGGATAGCAAAATGGGCAGTCGAACTCAGTGAATACGATATCGAATATCGTAACCGAACATGCGCAAAATCACAAGTCCTGGCCGATTTCCTCATCGAACTACCGCCAGAAATGATCGGCACCGATCCAACCGAGCAACAAAACTGGACTTTGCATGCGGACGGTTCGTCATCACGCAACGGCTCCGGAATCGGCATCCGTCTGGAATCTCCGACAGGCGAAATCCTCGAGCAATCTTTTCGTCTCGCTTTCTTGGCATCTAACAACGAGGCGGAATACGAAGCACTAGTCGCCGGCCTACGACTAGCCAAAGAAATCGGCGCGAAAAATATTCGAGCATATTGCGATTCCCAGCTCGTCGCCAACCAATACAGCGGAGAATACACGGCCAAGAACGATCGATGGACGCATATCTCACTCTAGTCCACCAGCTAGCCAACGAATTCAACGCTTTCACACTCACCAAAATCCCCCGCAGTGATAACTCATCCGCCGACGCACTCGCCGCCCTGGCATCCACCTCCGACCCCGACCTAAAAAGAGTAATACCCGTAGAAAGCATCACCAGGCCGAGCATCGACATCGGTCCCCACGACTCGGCAATAGCAATAATCGCTCTCGAACCGGGCATCGACGACGCCGAAGACACAAACGAGCCCGTAGAAACCGAAGAGATACTACGACCGCCGGACTGGAGAGACGAGATAAAAGCCTACATAAGCGATGGAACCATACCGACCGACCGATGGGCTGCACGTCGACTAAAGGCCCGATGCGCCCATTACAGCATGATAGAGGACGGCCTCTATAGAAGGAGCGCGTCCGGTACCTTGTTACGCTGCATCGCCGGGGCCGACACGCGATACGTAATGGAAGAAACGCACTCGGGCGCAGGCGGTAACCATACCGGAGGACGATCTCTCGCCCTGAAGATAAAAAAGAACGGCCATTTCTGGCCGACCATGATAACAGACTGCGAGGATTTCGCCAACAAATGCGAGCCCTGCCAAAGGCATGCACCTATCATCCATAGGCCGACAGAAGAGCTCACAACGTCTACAGCGCCGTATCCGTTCATGCGCTGGGCCATGGACATAGTCGGACCCTTCACTCGATCTCGCTAGAAACGATTTCTTCTCATCGTTACCGATTATTTCACCAAATGGGTGGAAGCCGAGTCGTACGCCAAGATCCACGGCGAGGACGTTATGAAATTCATTTGGAAGAATGTCATATGCCGACACGGCCTCCCTTACGAGATCGTCACGGATAACGGCAAGCAGTTCACTTCGGCAATCTTCGAAACGTTTTGCGCAAAGTGGAATATAAGACTAAGCAAATCGACACCTCGGTACCCCCAAGGAAACGGACAAGCAGAAGCGACCAACAAAACCATTATAGCCGGGCTAAAAAAGAGGTTGGAACAAAAGAAAGGGGCCTGGGCCGACGAAGTCGATGGAGTACTCTGGTCGCATCGAACAACCCCTCGGCGATCGACAAACCAAACTCCCTTCTCACTTTCCCACGGAATTGAAGCAATGTCACCGGCCGAAGCAAGACTCCCAAGCCTCCGCCGCTCCCATCTGCCACAAAATTCCGACTTCAACAACCACATGATCAAAGACTCGCTCGACTTCGCCGAATGATCACGCGACCAGGCACTCCTCCGAATCCAAAACTATCAGCACCTCGCAGCCAAATACTACAACAAGAGGACTTTCGGCCGCCATTTCGCCGAAGGCGACCTCGTCCTACGGAGAGTTTTCGAAAACACGCGCGAAATAAACGCAGGAAAGCTAGGTGCCAACTGGGAAGGACCATACATCATCACCAGGGTCGTCAAACCGGGAGTTTATCAGCTCGTCACCATGTCCGGCACCGAGATCCCCAGGTCGTGGAACTCGATGAACCTCAAACGGTACTACTACTAAGGAAAAAAAAAAAAAAAAAAAAAAAAAAAAAAAAAGGGCGAACTACGGTCGGCTTGATCCCTCGCGGGTACGTAGGCAACCCTCTGCAAAAACAGATGGCTCAGCTGTATCTAATAAAACAAAAAAAAATTTTAAGCCGAGCCTGATCTCGCAAAACACACGTTCCGCACGAACGTAAGCCGAGCCCGATCTCGCGAAACACACGTTCCGCACGAACGTCATGGCTCGTCCATGCTCCCGCGGTCCTTAGCCTAAAAACCTAAGTACCCCGGGAGAACGTAAGCCGAGCCCGATCTCGCTAAACACACGTTCCGCACGAACGTCATGGCCTGTCCATGCTCCCGCGGTCCTTAGCCTAAAAACCTAAGTACCCCGGGAGAACGTAAGCTGAGCCCGATCTCGCAAAACACACGTTCCGCACGAACGTCATGGCCTGTCCATGCTCCCTCGGTCCTTAGCCTAAAAACCTAAGTACCCCGGGAGAACGTAAGCCGAGCCCGATCTCGCAAAACACACGTTCCGCACGAACATCA
Source organism: Erythrophleum ivorense (assembly GCA_026724425.1). Classification (NCBI taxonomy): domain Eukaryota; kingdom Viridiplantae; phylum Streptophyta; class Magnoliopsida; order Fabales; family Fabaceae; genus Erythrophleum; species Erythrophleum ivorense. Next base: position 1,427,780 of record JAIUCV010000193.1, read on the forward strand.
TGGCCTGTCCATGCTCCCTCGGTCCTTAGCCTAAAAACCTAAGTACCCCGGGAGAACGTAAGCCGAGCCGGACCTCGCAAAACACATGCCCCTTGTGAACTATCCGTGTCGGGCATCATAAAACGACGCGTTCCGCGCGAACGTTTTAAAAATTTTTCAAGTTAACTATCTGTCTGTCGCAACAATCGGAGCCGAACTCGACACAACGGCAAGCAAACGAATTAGGAAACTCAAGCGCTAAAACAAAAACAACCAAATTTTATTCATAGAGGTGATGGGAAATACATAGATCGGCTACATAAAACAACAAAAAAGCCCTAACGCCTAAGGGTATTGCGCCGAAGTGTCCCGATCCATGTCAGCGACCAAATTCTGGAGCGACTCGAAATCCAGGTCAAGCTCGTCCCTCGTCACCACGTTTTGGCCCTCAATCTTCCGCGTATACAGCTGGACATCGGATCGGCACCTCTCCACCAGTTCGGAAGGAACTGTGATTCCAATCTCGGCCAAAGACGAGTACGAGTCAAGCAGGGCCGTCGCTTGATTGAGAACTAAGATGTCCGGTTGCACGCTCGCCTCGTCCTCGACGTATTTCCTCATCTTGTCCAGCCGAGTTCGGAACATCTCCAACATTTCGGACTTTGTCTCCCGAACCTTTCTACACCAGAGCCCGCGAGACTTAAGGGCGTCCTTCCGCGACGATTCACCAAGATCGGCACATTTCTTCTCCAGACGCCCGATCTGGGCCTTAAGAGCCTCGTTCTCTTGGCAGGCGTCGGCAAGATCAGTAACACGGCTTGCCTCCAGCTGAAGGACCTTCTCCTTAAGGTCGGTCACTTCTTTCTCCAACACCTCGGTCCGATGCTTCTCCATCGACAGAGCATCGTCCCCTTTTGCAACGGTCGATCGTAACTGCCGCCGATGATAATCGAGCAAGGCGTTCGTCAAAGCCACTGCCTGAAAGGAACGATAGGCCATCTCCCGAAAAAGGCGCTTCTCCTCCGAAGCAACGATGTTGATCGGCTCCTCAACCGCAGCGGGCTGCATCTGATGGAAGAGCTGGCCACAAGGCCGTCGGCTCTCCAAAAAAGGAGTCTTCCCTCCATACTCGTATTTGAACGAGTAGTCGAACTCCTCGTGCCGAGCCGCATCATCGCTCCTCTCCTCGGCACCCGGCACCTGAAACTCCGCAGCTTCTTCGACCAAAACGGTGCCCGACACCTTGGCACCATCAGTCGGCCCTTTCTCGGGAAGGTCTACTATTGAAGGCGCCACCCTTCTCCTCTTCCTGTCGCCACCCCGGCGACCCCATCCCGGCAGTTACGTCGCCAGCTACCGCGGAGGTAAAAGGAACCATCGTTCCCACGGTCGGCACGCAATCCCCTCCCTCTAGCGCCACATCCTCTTCCTCGTCCGACATATCCGGGATGGTCGGAGTGATCGGCTCCACCACCCCCGTCTCTGGGTTAACACGAGTATACTCCCGCGACCGCTCGCTGTCAAAATACTCGTCCATGGCTCGGTCGTGTTCATCGGCAGCGCTCACTCGGTCGCCGATCGTAACAGACGAGGGCATCGAGGTAAGCAGATCAGCCCTGGTCTGCGCTCTAGGCACAACGGCGCCAACAATCTCCCTCCCGTACCTCGGCAAGTTCAGGCTGATCTTCCCCATCTTTTCAACGGCCTTCGGCTTCGATAACTGCCACGGAGCTGAAATTGCCGACCGCAAAGAAATCGTTAAAAACACCAACGAAATAAAAGCCTCAGAGCCGAAACAGTTCGTCTCGTACCTGATTCAATGCGAGCCCACTGTCTCTTGATCCTTTGCATGTCGATATCGGCCCACTTGATTTTCCCTCGCTCGGAAAGTTTTTTCACGTCTTCGGAAAAATTCAGCGGCTGAGTTCGCCAAAAGGGTGGACGATCTGCACGAGTAAAAGAAAAAGGGTCAGGCAACGATGGTCGGCCCTCAGAAAGGCAAAGACTAAAAGCCTCGCTAAAATCCTCTACCAAAAGTCGGACTCCACTGATTCCTATATGGCCTACTCACGTCGGGAACCGACGCCCCATTAACTCGAACGAAGAAATACTCCTCGATCCAGTTCCTCGTCTTGCTCGGGTGACCGGTGATAATCCCGTACTTCGACTTAATGTTGGCGTAGAGGGTCCCAGGGGTCTTTTGGTTCGCCGTGATTGAAGTCATAGCCTCAAAGAAGCGAAGGTCGATGTCAATACCTAGCTCGGCCGCTAGGACGAGCGATCCGACGATATTACGGATCGCCGCCGGACAAAGCTGTGACATGGCAACGCCGACCTCCTCGCAGTATGCAACGAGCAGCTTCGGCAGCGGGAAGAACATCTGGCTCTCGCTGAACCAGAACCTGTAGGCAGTAAACCAGCCCAGCGGCGCTTTCCATGGTCGCTCGTCTACCTCGGGTAGACGGATGGCCAAACCCGTTGTCCGGCTATGATATTGACGGATCTCCCTTAGATCGTCTTCGGTGCATTTCGACGGCCCGAGTTTCCTCAAATCCCGAGGCTCCGGTTGGCTCTTCTTAGGTACGCCAACATTAGGGACACCTCTTTCTCCCCTTCCTTTTCCTCTCCCTCGACCGCCGACCGACCTCATCCTGCCGCCACCGACCAATCCTCCTCCGCGAGAAGATATGGTCGGCACGGAGGGGCCGACCTCCTCCGGATAGAGATCTTCGATACCACTAGGAAGGGCCGCGCGATCCGACGCATTGGAGGAAAGCCGAACAATCATCGGCAGGTGGTCTATCGAGTCCGGCGAATCCGCCTGATTCGAGACGACCATCGGAGTGGTCGACAGGGGGGCATTCGATGTTTCTCCACCAGTGGTCGGCATCCTTTCAAACCGATCGCCGGAATCTGCCGACGAAGAACGACTAACCTCTGCCGGGGAGTCCCCAGATTCGGTGTTGTACGATCTTTGGAGGGAAGTAAAAGATTGATCGGACTCGATCCTCATTATCTCTCAGAGATCGGCGACTAACTAAGATCGGCAAAACTAAAAAACTAGAGAGAAGGCGGAGATCTAGAGAGAGAAACCGTACCTTCAAAGACGCGAAACGAATGAAGCTAAGCGAAGGAGTCCCCTATTTATAGGAAACGATCGGAAGACGAAGAGACGCACTAATGACCCTCTCAGCACGCGCGACCGTTCACCAAAAGGAAACTGAACGCATGATCGACACGTGGTCTCTCCCTCTCGCCACGCCGACCCATCTCTTCTTCGCAACGCATCGGACGAAGTTCTCGCCGAAACGCCTCAAACCACGACAAAAGGAGGGGGGCTATTGTTGGAGGTGGGCTTAGCACCCCCTCGATGGGCCGGCCCATAACAAGAGAAGAAGGCACATTAACAATTCCGAGCCCGCTCTGCCGAACAGTGGCATCCTCTGTAAATAGAAAGAGGTGTCCATTTATAGAAAGGGAGAAAAAAGGGAGAAGACCGCCGAGCTTAGAACTGCCGACCTCTTACATCATCAAACGAACCTGCATTCACTCGATTGCCGAACTCACGACCTCGTTCGAGTTCGTCCATCTAGTGATCGCCGAGCTCCCAGGGTACTGTTAACACTGTCGGACCTCTATTTATAATCTAAAAGCCGAACTCGCGATTCGTATTGAACCCTCTTTTCCCGTCGAACTGCCGAACTCCGTTTATCTTAATACGAGATCGTCTTATCAATCTATCCCGTGTGACCCGCCGATCATCTTACCCTTTACCACGAAAGTCTAGCCCTTCCATCCTTGATCATAGAGTCTGTACCGACTTACTAACAACAAGACTCACCAAACCATTTGCAACATTCACCTCAATATTAACCTTCCTCCTTACCGTCTTCTCTATTTCCCAGAAAAGCTTAGTTTGTTAACCATGTCTTCCTTAAGCTCAATCAGTGATCTCAAGCATTTCAAATCCATGTGGAAAATCAAGGTTAAGATCATAAGGCTTTGGAGACAATACTCTGCTGGTGGTGGTTTGACGATTGAGATGGTGTTGGTTGATTCGACAGTAAGTTATCCACATGTTTTCGTTATTACGATATAGAATATGTGTATCTATTTTTATTTAGACATTTAACAACACTATCTAAAACGTTTTCAACATGTAACAGGATGACAATTCATGCCACCGTGAAAAAGGAGTTGGTGAATAATTTTGATCCATTCCTCATTGAAGGTGACTCGAGGATACTCATCAACTTTGCAGTCTCTCACTCCACAAGTTCATACCGGACCACACGTCATGCGTACAAGATCGGATTCTTGGCGACCACGCGTGTACGACAGTGCGAAGGATTGCCTGCTGAGTTGAATGGTTTTGAGCCAATCAATTACCTTGACCTCATCGAAGGGAATTTGAATACGGACTACTTGATCGATGAGTTGTGTGTTCTATTTTCGTAGTTGTATTTGTTTTCCGGTACTGAAAATCATTCTGAGGTACGTTTGTCACACTTTGTCCAGATGTCATCAGTCATAATGTGGAAGTGAGCCACGTTGAAGGTGTCTCTGTTAATCGAAAAGAGACGCAGAAGATTTCACTTGAGCTTCGAAATTCAGAGTATAATATCTTAGCCCTTTTTTTGATTCAGTCTGTAATAGAATATTTTCGTAATGCATATTACTCTGTCTATTATTGATCTTGAAAAATTGACATGGCCTTTTTGTTTATCAGGGATGACCGCCTGACGTTAGTCTTATGGGGTGGTTTTGCAATGGAAATTAACAATGCCGTGCAGGTCCGCAGAGAACAGTCCCTGATTTTAGTGCTGAGGTTTGGGAAGATTAAATTTTGGAAAGGTATAACATATAACTTTTTCATATGTATTATACTTACTTGTTCTTCAATTCCTGAGCCTCGGGAATTGTGGATCAAACTCGAATCGGGACATCTCACCTCCATCAACAACATGACTCCATCCTGATAATGAAATAAATTCCTAATATATTAAAAGAGAAACATTATTTAGAAATAACCTTCACTTCATGGATTATTAACAAAAATGTCATGCTGATGTGTCATCACATGGTTCACTCTCAAGGGCATTTACAAAGTAGGCAAATGTTACTAGATAATTTACAAAGTTTGCCATTGTATAGTAAATCTTTATTACTTATTGATAGACTAAAGTTACAACATGTAACATCAGTGTTCCTAAAAGTGTTGGTTTGGAAGTGTGTCGGGCGACACCAAGTATTCGGGAGTAGTTTGCATATGATTTATACAGTGTGAATCTCGGATTGGCTGTGCATGTTCTTGTTTGATTGTTGTGCAGTCGGTTCAAAGACTCAAGCATTGTGTAGAAAATGTGTTAATCGCTTCTGAATAGTTGGTGTCGAGCGACACCAGAAGGGGTGTCGATCGACACCGGTTTGTGAAATCGATTCCGGTTTAAATCAATCTTTGTTTGATTTGTTGGTTTGGTTGAGTGGTGTCGACCGACACCAAGGGTTGGTGTCGATCGACACCGGTTATTGAAAAATCGACCGGTTTGATTTAAGTCGGCTGGTTTTGTCCGGTTTAGGCGATGGAAACCCTATTCACGCAATAAAAACACTGTAGCCGCGTTTTAGAGCTCAGTTTTCGAGGTGAAGAGTTCCAGAGGCAAAGAGAGGCGATTTTAGGGAGATTTTGGAGTTTGGAGGCTTGATCTGTTGCTGTTCTTCCCTGTTCCATCTTCCTCCCTTGTTTCAATCCGTTCTAAGGTGAGTGCGTGACTGTAGGTCCATGAACCACTAGAGTTTGCTTGTTGTTGAGTTTTTCGAGTTGTTTTGTAATTGTTTTTGAGTTATTGTGTTGTTTGATGTACGTGGGGGTTGACTCTCACGGTTTTGGTGTTTTTAGTACTGTTTCGTCGAAGTTGGTTTCGAGTCTGCGGGGCAGTGTCGAGCGACACCTTTTGGGTGTCGGTCGATACTGAGGAGCTAGTGTCGAGCGACACCTAGCAGGGTGTCAAGCGACATCGGTGGGGGTGTCGGTCGACCCTTGTTCTGTTGCGAGTCTGTTGCCTTTGTTGATAATTACTTATGTTGTTTATTGCTGTTATTGTTGATGTATTGTCTAGTGGTTGACGTACATGGCCTGTAGGCAGGATGATCCACTCACTAAGTATTTATGATAATACTTACGCATCTCTATTCCAATGTGATGCAGGTAACATGACTGTTCCGCCGCAAAATGAGGCCGAGAGACGATGAGGATGATAAGATGTTGATTTTACTTATTCTTATGTAGCTAGCAAACCATCGGTTTTAGGTTGCTAGATTTATTTTAATAAGATGGCAAACCTGGTGTTTAGGTTGCTAGAATTTATTTATGTTATTGGTTTTATTTGTTGAACTGAATTGATTATTGATTTATTTATTTATTGATTTCTTTCGAGAATTTCCGTATTTATTTAATTAAAAAAAGAAAAAAAAGACTGGTTGTTTCACAACATCATACTATCAACTAAATAACTCGAGAACTATTGTTTGAGCAAATATTACGGATGATAAAAAAAAACACATTTGACCAATGAACGTACTGCAGCAATCAAGAAAATTCGGGCATTCGGTTTTTGTATTTTTGTTATGTTAATATCATATCTCTGATATTTTAAGTTGATATCATACCTCTGATTTTCATTGATATTCGAGACAATGGTCATTTAAATATTTAACCAATACAAATGTCATTTAAATATTTCGATATTATATGGTGAGGTGTGATTCATACCCGATTATGTACATCTAAAATACTGTAGAGTAATGTACCTCTCATAAATCTTGGTTAATGAAATTTTAAATTCTGAGGTGTTGTACGATCTCAGTAAAGGGCAATAAATCTTGGTTAATTCAGTTGCCATATCTAATTAACACGTAAATTAGTGATTACACTGAATCAATTCATGCAGCGATTATAGGAGTATGACTAGTAGAGTACCCGAGCGTTTGCGCGGTGATACGTTACAAAATTTTACCTGTCAAGATAATAAGGAATAAAATCTTTATAATCATTCGTAAGCAATATAATATAATTTTAAGTCATGCATAAATTGAAATAGAGTTTAGAGTAAGTAAATTTATTTTTATCTTTTCAGTTTAGTTATGTTTAGGTTATTTCTGTTTTCCGATTCATTATATTTATGTATGAAGGAATATGTCAACCGATCAATTAACAAATTCGATTTATAGTTTGACTGACCCATCCGGCGGAAGCGTGTATAATATTATATTTGCTATATATATATATATAGCGTGAAAAACCACACATAAAATTAGGTATGGGACTTTTACCCGAAACCAAAACCCAAACACACCAGAAAAAACCCGAAGTGAACCGGAACCAAATTTTTTAAAAACTAACGGTTTTTAAAAATCTAAACTTTAAAACCCGAAAAACTTTTAAAAACCCGAAAGCCCAAAAAATACCCGAACCGAACCTGAACTGAATGTTTTTAAAAACTGAACGATTTCAATATCTTTAAATATAAAAACCTGAAACTCAAAAAACCCGACCCGAACCCAACATGAAACCACGTTCTGAATCGCTCTCGTAAACTCCGACAATTGGTATGGGTGAGCAAATTGATCGTGTATCAAACGCCTAAGTGTTATTATGGACTAATTAAGTTTAGTGCAGGGATGAAGAACACTTAGAGCGGTTTCTGGTTTAACCTTTTGCATGTTGATGCTTTGAGGTTATCATGATTGTTCAAATTATTATGTTGAATGATTGTGTATTTTCTTAAGACTAACGCATATGACATGTTTCAATGTGTTGTGGTTCTTATGAAAATGGTTCGGTGGACATTGCATGTGTTGTATTGCTACACTTAGTACAAGTATTGTGGATAACAAGAGGTTATGCCACTTACTGTGTCGAGCATGTGGTGGTGGGTGGAAAGAAAGGCTAAACCTTATAGAGTCCAATGGTGCGTTAAACGTTGTATGTCTTTGACAGCATGTTGTACTCGCAGATGTATAGAGGAAGCTGAGTAGGGACTTAGACCACACATGGTTCAGTGTAGGGTGGCGAACAATGAATGTTGCTCCAAGGGCTAGTGGTGAATAACACGGGGTTATGTCACGCTATGCCGGGACATGTGTAGATGACGCCTACAAGGGCAAGTCCCATATGGTTCCTTTGTGGTGTTGAGTGTAAGGAACTAGAGTCATGTACTCACGTAGCCATGATTTTAGGAGTACACATGGCGCTGCCCCGCTGGCCCTGACGGTCATTCATTGAGAAACCCTCGTGGATGATTCTGAAGGAAGACTCAGAGGGTACTTGGGTCGCTCCCATGGTTGAGTTCTACACGACGGTGTGATGAAAATGCCTGGTGCATCTCCATTTGATCTGGAGGGACAGGTGGGATAATCGGCTGTTTGTGGTGAAATGGCGGGATTAGTCCGGGTTAACCCGTCTGACTGGTTAGTAACGAGGTTAACCCCCAGACTGATTGGGTCTAGTGTGACTTTGTGTTTGCTAGATGCCGGTGGGTAAAAGGGGAGCGTGAACCATGTTGTACTATAGGGGCCTCTCGACTTGAGTAGTGTGTGGTGTAGAGAGTTTTCTTACGGGAAGAATCTCTCGGGTAGTAGATCACTTGTGTGAAGTGATCTTAGGTTGTGGAGTTACTCGGGATGAGTAATCTCTTTGTGTTGTTAGGATAACTTGTGAGAGTTATCCTTGTGTTTTATCTTGGCAGGTGGCGAGCGTGGTGATACGGTTGTATTGATCTATGGCGTGGACTAGAGACCTTTGCTACGACATTGTCTCTAGTGTGCATTAGTTTTATCTTATTTAAGCTTCAGCTTGTGCATTGCTTTGATAGAGTTATTGCATGTTGTGTTTGGGGATTGGGTTGGGGATGTTATTGTTGTTGTAATGTAGAGGGTTTCCGAACTCACTAAGTAATCCTAGATTACTTATGATGACTCTGTTTGTTTCAGGTGACCTTAGACGTGGTGAGGTGCTTGGACGTGGAAGGCTGGAGTAGATTGCGGTGTGTTTTGTAAAAGCTATGTAAGATAATCGTAGTTTTCACATTTTGACTCATGTTTTATATTCGCTATCCCGGGATGTAATATACGGTTTTCAATTACGGTTTCTTGTAAGACAATGTTTAGATTTAAATAAAAGTATGTTTTGTGTGTGTTAAAAGTTGGTTTTATTGATATTAGTCTTGTCTGGGCTAACATAACTCTTGGCATGAATACGGGTTGGCAAGCCTTAGGTTTTTGTCGAGAGGGTCGGTATCAAAGATAGACTGACCTTGGCTTTGATGTGTTCTTTGCCTTGAGGATGGACCCTCGATGGTATTTCGACATACTGTGGCACTCGATCGAGGCGGCTATGTCTAGCCCGTGTCGGGGGTGTTACACGGGTGGGGGTACATCTCCAGCTTAGGGTCATGGTGACCTTGTTGTGGGGCTACTGACGCAGTTGTTGGCACATTTTCCGTCAGCGGTTCCAGAGCAGGCTCCTGGTGTACCTCCGGTGGCCGGGGCGTAGCATGGTGCTGCAGTTTTTGAGCAGTTGGGGGCTGCGGTTGTTGGGCGTCCGCCTTATCGAGGGATGATGAGGCAGATGCAGAGTATTTCTACGCCTTTCGTTGAGGGTAGAATTGGGCCTGAGGAGGCCGTCGAGTGGCGTTTGGGACTGGAGCAAGTCTTTCGGTCTATCAGATATCCTGCGGGGTATCAGGTCGACGGGCGTTTGGGACTGGAGCAAGTCTTCCGGTCTATCAGATATCCTGCGGGGTATCAGGTGGGGCGAGTGGTGCATTATATGAGTGGAGATGCATATTGTAGTGGTGAGCCATTGAGGCTCGGAGGGCGGTGTGGACTTGGGGCAAATCTCTAGCGGAGTTCAACGCCAAGTACTTCCCTCATGAAACTCAAGATCATCTCCAGTTGAGGTTTTTGGCCCTGTCTCAGGGAGAGAGTTCAGTTCGGGATTATGATGCGGATTTCAGTAGACTCGTGGTTCATATGGGACGTGTCATAGAGGACGAGCGGGTTTTTATGTAGAGGTTCTTGCAGGGACCTTGGTTGAGCATCATGACTAAGTGCAGAGGTTCTAGAGGCGGCCAGAGTGGTCGTAGTGATTGTGGTGCTGTGGGAACACAACGCATCTTGTGGTGGTCGTGATGGCGGTAGCAGCGATTCAGCCAGTGGCTCCGTTTGGAGCAGCACCACGAGTGTATCCTTGGTGGAGGTTGGCCAGGCTAGTCAGTCTAGGCAGATCACAAGTAGATCTTTGACTCGGACTTCGTAAGTTCGTTAGTGGTCATTTTGGTGGTAGTTGTTCGTTATTTTACCTGTGATGGAGTTGGGGGGGTTCTCGACGCTTATGTTTGTATAAGGACCTTGTTAGTGGACGGTTGCGAGTTCCGCGTGTTGTGGGTTATGAAGCATCGGATTGCTACTTTACCCCGGAGTGTGCCGAGTGGAGTGGCATCCGGAGCGCCGCTGTTGAGCGTTCGAGGTGGTCAAGGTGGCTGGAGGAGTTTTCCTGGCTACTTACGGTCGTGTTAGAGCAGTTGACGTTCGGATTTGCGGGGCAGTTGATGCCAGCAGTTTTGGTCGTCAGTTCGGCGGAGCTGTACGACGCTATCGTGGGGATAGACTAGTTAGCGTGATACAAGTTCAGCTGGTTTGTTGTCGAGGCAGAGTGGGCTTTGAGCGTTAAAGGGAGGTTGGTGTTTCAGGGAGTGAAACCGACTTTCGGGAGTGTTATATCTCGGCTTTTCAAGCTGAGCATATGTTAGAGTGAGGTTGCGAGACTTTTGGCGAGGTTTCTATCGAGGTTATTCATGTTGTGCAGGAGCTCGAGGAGTTCCGAGGAGCATGAGGCTCGTTTGGGGTTTAGTTTGGGATAGGCTGCGGGAGCAGAAGCTGTATGCTCAGTTGAGCAAGTGAAGTGTCTGGCAGCGAGAGTTGGAGTTTTCTAGGTTTAGTAGAGTACAACAGGAGTTCATTAAGGGTTTTGCGAGTATAGCGCAACCTATGACAAGTTGACTGGCAATGTTGTGCTGTTGTGCGGTCGTCAGAGTGCGAAAGAGCTTAGGGAAGCTTAAGGAGTTGGTGACTAGTATACTAATTTGGCAGTACCCGAGCCTGGGAAGCCTTACGTAGTGTACACAGATGTTTCAGAAGTTGGTTTGTGTCGAGTGTTTGGCAGATTGTAAATCTGGAAATTGTTTATCTTCCGACAAGGTTGGTTAGGTGGCTGGTGCATTGCGTCAACAGAGAGCTGTTTCAGCTCGAGAGCAGGATGAGGAGGCCTTGGTAGGCGAGAGTTAGCACTACGTGTCTTTGTGCTATTCCGGAGAAGCCTTGGGGGTTTAGAGATAGTCGTTCAGGCTGTTTGTTTAGTAGGATCAGAGGGGCTCAGCAGAGTGAGCAGAGTTTGTTTGATGCATCGCGAGCAGTTGTCTCTGAGTATCAGGTCTCATCGAATGGGACGATTTCGGTTCGTGGTCGGTTTTGTGTACCGAAAGTTGAGGAGTTTTGAGAGAGGCTCATGCGAGCAAGTCCCCGATTCATCTAAGGGCGACCAAGATGTACCGTGATCTCAAGGGGTATTGTCACTGGGTCGGGATGAAGAGAGAGTAGCGGTTTGGGTTGCGAAGTGCAACAATTTTTCGTTGGTCAAAGTAGAGCATCCGGTTCCAGGTGGACTTCCGATGCTATTTGGGTGTTTGTGAGTCGGTTGACCAAGGCAACACAATTTCGGGCCATTAAGGTGACAGATGGATGATGGGGCGTGGGTTTAGCTTCAAGTTTTAATATTTATAACCCAACCAAAATGAGCTGCAAGTGCACAGCGGTGTTGTAGTCGGGGTCGAACACAAGGAGGGTGTGATCTCGCTTCAAACTCGTGGTGATTGATGAGTAGCTAGAACAGAAAATAAGATGTTGTGGTGAACCGAAAATCAAAAGAAAACAAAAGCAAATAAGTAAATGAGAGTTGTAAACAAGAAAAGAAAGAGTTAGGCAAAGGATAATCTTTGAAAACATGTAATGAAGTGATGGTTGCATTGATATTTCATTATGAACTATCTTGAACACAAAACACTAAGGTATGGTCTTTCCACTTTCGTGGCTCCAACCACTATGATTAATCAACCTAATAGACTCAACTTTCGATGGTTATTACAAGCTGTAATCATGCATTAATGGCTCAAGTAATGATAGAGTTCACTAGACTCCTTAGGTCAGCTTTCGTTGCCTAAGACGCGTAGCTCACCAAATACTAGTTTCGGGAACTAGATGCAACACTTTCGAGGTTCTATTTCCCTAAGATCAGATTGCTAGATGTACGGTAAAGCAATCATGCATTAAACTCAAGTAAAGGTGAAGATCAGTTCATGAACAAAAGTCCCAATTGCAACCGCCAATCACATCATACAAGTTTCATTGATTTACCTCGCCTAACAAGTGAATCTACTCGGACGTGGTGCAATCAAACAAGCAAAGCATGATTAAAAGCATAATCACAAGTATAAGTAAGAGATAAGGGATAGAAGAAGCTTCTCTGTTGAAGAACAAGTCGAAATCTCCCTTGATAACTCTTGAATCCAATACAAAACTTAGAAGAGAAAAGGAAAAGAAACAAAAATGTCAAGAACAAGATTTTGTGCAAGTGCAAGACTTGAGCGGCGCCTCCTTCTCCTCTCCCTTGATGGCGAGCTTCTAGGGCTTCTCTCTCTCTCTCCGACGGCCACTCTCCTCTTGCACGAGACACACCTTTTCGCAGAGGCTAAAAGCTTGTATTTATAGGCTGGAGTCGCCTAGGGTAATGAGGTGCCGGAAATGGAAACTTTCCGATGAGCTGGAGTCAATCTTTTGCGACGTGTATGGGCCGAGATAAGGCCAAGGGAACCTCCAAAATCAATCTGGGCTTGTGTTAAGTCGAGACATGGTCCATGCCGCGGAATCCCGGGCCGTTTGTGGCACCTAAGTCTCCATGGGCTTCATCTTGTCGCTAACCGGATATGTCTCGGTAGAAAATGAGTTTCTCCCTGATGATTGATCCAAATGGCTTGAATCCACTTCGTCGCGATGCATGACTCAAATATCTATCCAGCAAGACCAAGATCATGATTTTTGGACGTCGGAAAGATCCTTTTCCGCTGTCATCTTTTGGATGCTCCGGTTCTGTCCAAATGCGAGAATCGGACAAATGGAGTTTTGTTGAGGCTCTTGACTTGGAAACTTGCATGGATCATGGTTTGATTCTCTTTTGCTCCTTTTTGAAGCCTTTTTGATGTTTTAACCTGTTAAGACTCCAAAACTAACAAATACAAGAAAACTACCTCCAAAGGCATAAAACCTTATCGAAAGTCTTTGAAAACATATAAAAATACTAGTTGAAAACATGTAAAATATGATGATATCAACTCCCCCAGACTTAGCCTTTTCTTGTCCTCAAGCAAACTAAGAAAGGAAAAGAGGTTTGAAAACATGAGAACTCTTAAATCCTTTTGGAAATCCATATTGACCCTTATTTTAGTGATCCACATAAAACAGCAATGGCATTGAGAATTAAGAACAAGGAAATACATACCATGAGTTTTGCAATCATCCCAAAGCAATCCACTTCTCTTTAGGCCATCCAAATTCGCCACCTTTGACTCCTTTAGTTTCTAAAGGTGTGGTCTCAACTAGGGAATATCGATCAAAGGGGTTATAGACTCTTACCCATCCTCTTTTCATAAAACACATGTCTTGGCCCTTGTTTTCACCTCTCTCTCTTCTCACTTCTTAAGTAGATTCATCCCTTTTTAGGGTAGCAAGGTATTTTTTTTATTCGACTTCTTCTCCTCTTTGTGGAGGTTTTTTGATGGATCTTCCATAGACGCGAGTATTGATGGTTGTAGCCACCTAATCCCCGGTTACTTGGATCAAAAGGTCTTCCATAGACGCGAGTATTGATGGTGGTTGCCACCTAATCCCCGGTTACTTGGACCTTGGTGCTTTTTCTTAAATTTGAAGGGGAGAGAGAGGGGAAACCGAACTCACATAGACTTTCACTATTTGGTGAGGATGAGGAGTCGTGCCCTTTGTAAAACCAAGCCCCTAGCCGAGAAGGTTAAGTTCATTAAGGTGCGGAGTCAAAGATGGATCCTTCTTAAGCCCTTAGAGATGTGGATGTTTCTGGTAGATCGATCCACTCATGGTGCACATATGATGAAGTAAACTGCCAATAACTGATCAATGGTCACTTAAACATAGGCACAACAATGGTTAGGTCCAAGATAAAGTCATAATTCTCGACAAAAATTTTGACTCAATAAAAACGACTCAATAGAATGAAAAATGATGCAAGATGAAATGCCAAAATGAACAAACTTGTTAGTAGAATCCCCCCAGACTTAACTTGCACCATCCCGGTGTAAGAAAAATCAGATTAAGAGAGGTAAAATGTGAAATAAAATGGAAAAGGGAAAGGTTAGGATGATGTTACCAAGTGTTGACCAGTTATGATGAAGATCAGGGTCAGATAACTGATTGGGGCTCCTCGTTAGGCATGATTGGTCGGTGAATTTTGAATGGCCAGGCCTGATTCTCGCCGGTTTGCATTTTGTTCGAGTACGTATGGCTCATTCGGTCGACCCGAAATGAGTGCTATGAACCACAGAACAAACCGTCAAGAATTTCATGTACCATATTGAAACTTTACCATCCAAGTTGATGTTTTAGAGCGCCTGGTGAAGTATGAGGTCAAACGAACGAGTGGTTTCGGAGATTCTTCATGTGGTGGTCCATTCGGTCGACCGGATGATAGTGCAATGGACCACAGCTCGAATGATGAAGAATTCTCTGACCTATCTTGAAATTCCATCGACCAACCTCATATTTCATGGATACCGGTGAAGTTTGAGGCCAAAAGAACGAGCGGATTGAGAGTTCCTTCACAAAGTGGTCAATTCGGCTCCGGGAAGAGTTTCTTGACCATCCTTGAATTTGGCTCGTTCGTCTGTTGATTTTCTTATGGAATAGTGATATTGAATCTCCAAAAATCCATTTCCAGCCGGTGGCCGTACCTATGCCATGATTTGGTTTTTGTCGGCCTTCGGTTGCCCGCCATCGACCGGATGTTGCATCTGTGGATATCTCCTGATCCGTCAACATTTCTCCGTCCTATCTTTTGGATTTACGGACCAACATGGTGTTGTGTAGCCGCCTGTGAAGTTTGGTGGACATCGGTCACGTGGTTTGGGAGATGGTTGATGTTTGTCCTCCTTCGCACCCGTTTGGCCGAGAGATGTGACCGGATGAGATATCTCTGAATCTACACGGTCGAATTGTGATTTTCTTTGACTGAAGTGGTTCTTTGATCCTCCTTTATCATTCCATAGTGTGCCCGCCATGTTCTTTGTTCCTTTGTTTGGTTCTCCTTTGAAACCGCCTTTAAACCGCCATGTGGTTTGTGGTTTTGGTTGGTTTCAGCAACTCTCCTTGATATCCCTCCTGTCAAATAGTGAAGTCCTTGCAAAACACTTGAAATCACTGTTAAGTCCGGTCTTAGATTGAGATCCCCAAGTAACCAACTAGAAGTTCACAATCTAAGAGAATATGATATAAACTATAAAAACATGTTGGGTCTTGGTTAGGGATCCCACAGTTCCTGAAATAGTTTAACATTAGTGAAATCAATGCATAGTTGGAGTTTGACAAGCTAAGATTCATTCTCATTCATTAACCATCAATATTAAGCAAGTTAAACCTTTAAATGTAACTAATGAAGTTCAAGGTTCAAATGCTTATCAAGTGAGGATCAAAGATGGTTTTTAATGAATGCATGAGGAGAAGTTACTTACCTTGATTGGAGATTTCGCCTTCTACAAGGGTGGGAACAATGGGTGGGTCACTTTCTTGTTTTGGTCTCCTTTTGGTTCTTCATCCTAAAAACATTTTTTTGTATTTTTATGCAATTTTAAAAATTCCTGAAAAATAAAACTAAGTAGTTATGCATGCAATAATGATATGAAAATTTAAAATGAAAATAAAAACCATGTGGGTTGCCTCCCACAAAGCGCTTTGTTTTAAGTCATTTAGCTTGACTCCTTTTTTTTTTTAGGTGCGGATGAGCTCAACTAAAGGGTTTGGGATCCCTTTAGCTTCTCCATTCTCCGGATCAGGGGGCTTTCGTGGTGGTCTGGGCACGCCAAGATCATCTCCTATGCCATCTTTGAAGACAAATGCCCTCGGGAAGAGCTTTAAGGTGTTCATGAGCTTCTCCTTTGCGGTGTGAGCTTCTTTTGGGTACGGATCCTTAGGGGTAAGGATTATCATCTTGGCAAAGGGCTTATGTACGCCATCAGGCTCCTCATCAGCTTCATTTTCGTCCAAGGTATGGAGCAAAACCGAGTAGATATCCTTGAAGACATCTTTATGTTTCAGCGTTGACGGTTTCATGGCCACCTTCGGTTTTGGATAGGGGTCACTCTCCTTGGCGTCTTTAGGCATTATGGCTCCTTTCTTTGGCATGTTAGAAGTCTTATCTGGTGGCAGCTTGATCTCTCTTGGTGCTGTCTTGAAGTCGATGCTTTGATAGAAAACATCTTGTCGGATATTTCCTAGTGACATGCGGCTTCTCATGAAGTCTATGATCGCACCGGTGTAAGCTCTTCTTGACTCCCCTGGAATCAGCTCCGGTTTCTGGCTCTCCTCAGGCTCAGCTTCTTTTTCTCCTTCTTGAGATGGTGTAGGGACAAGGGCGAGCTGGGTCTCCTTAGATAGGACAGGACTACAAAATGATTGAGGCTTTACCTCATTTTGCTTCCTTACGGCTTCCGCGGTTAGGACGGTGTAAGCCCCCAACTTCTGGACACGAGTGGATAGAGACCCAAACTTGATGCAAAGATCAGTGAAAACATGATCTAGCTTCTCATAGAGGTTCTTGTTGATTTGCCTTTGCTCCTCCATGTATCTTTCCAAGACTACATCTATCTTCTCTTCTTGTTGAGCCGGTGCAACAGCTTGAGGGAAAGTGAGAGGCAGCTTCACTTGACAGATCCCTTGAGGGTAGACATGTTGCTTAGGCTGGTATTGAGCTCTTTGATAGACATGCTGGTTAGGATACACAAAGTTTCCACCAATGTAGTTCACTTCCACTTTGTGCGACCCAACCGGTGGGGGGATGTGCATAAAAGCTCATCAAGCCCATTCTTTCTCTTCTAGTGTGTTGTTGGAGTTAGGTCTTCTTGTCTTCCACCTAAAACACACAAAGGAAGAGATTCAAGTAAAATTTTTATGAGTTTTTAAGGTTTTATGAAAAACAGAAAGTAAAAAAAAAGAAAGTAAGAACTAGACTAAAAATCAATCAAAAAGTTTGAAGGAAAAGCGACAGCCTCCCCGGCAACGGCGCCAAAAACTTGATGGGGCGTGGGTTTAGCTTCCAGTTTTAATATTTATAACCCAACCAAAATGAGCTGCAAGTGCACAGCGGTGTTGTAGTCGGGGTCGAACACAAGGAGGGTGTGATCTCGCTTCAAACTCGTAGTGATTGATGAGTAGCTAGAACAGAAAATAAGATGTTGTGGTGAACCGAAAATCAAAAGAAAACAAAAGCAAATAAGTAAATGAGAGTTGTAAACAAGAAAAGAAAGAGTTAGGCAAAGGATAATCTTTGAAAACATGTAATGAAGTGATGGTTGCATTGGTATTTCATTATGAACTATCTTGAACACAAAACACTAAGGTATGGTCTTTCCACTTTCGTGGCTCCAACCACTATGATTAATCAACCTAATAGACTCAACTTTCGATGGTTATTACAAGCTGTAATCATGCATTAATGGTTCAAGTAATGATAGAGTTCACTAGACTCATTAGGTCAGCTTTCGTTGCCTAAGACGCGTAGCTCACCAAATACTAGTTTCGGGAACTAGATGCAACACTTACGAGGTTCTATTTCCCTAAGATCAGATTGCTAGATGTACGGTAAAGCAATCATGCATTAAACTCAAGTAAAGGTGAAGATCAGTTCATGAATAAAAGTCCCAATTGCAACCGCCAATCACATCATACAAGTTTCATTGATTTACCTCGCCTAACAAGTGAATCTACTCGGACGTGGTGCAATCAAACAAGCAAAGCATGATTAAAAGCATAATCACAAGTATAAGTAAGAGATAAGGGATAGAAGAAGCTTCTCTGTTGAAGAACAAGTCAAAATCTCCCTTGATAACTCTTGAATCCAATACAAAACTTAGAAGAGAAAAGGAAAAGAAACAAAAATGTCAAGAACAAGATTTTGTGCAAGTGCAAGACTTGAGCGGCGCCTCCTTCTCCTCTCCCTTGATGGCGAGCTTCTAGGGCTTCTCTCTCTCTCTGACGGCCACTCTCCTCTTGCACGAGACACACCTTTTCGCAGAGGCTAATAGCTTGTATTTATAGGCTGGAGTCGCCTAGGGTAATGAGGTGCCGGAAATGGAAACTTTCCGATGAGCTGGAGTCAATCTTTTGCGACGTGTATGGGCCGATATAAGGCCAAGGAAACCTCCAAAATCAAGCTGGGCTTGTGTTAAGTCGAGACATGGTCCATGCCGCGGAACCCCGGGCCGGATGTGGCACCTAAGTCTCCATGGGCTTCATCTTGTCGCTAACCGGACATGTCTCGGTAGAAAATGAGTTTCTCCTTGATGGTTGATCCAAATGGCTTGATTCAACTTCTTCGCGATGAATGACTCAAATATCTATCCAGAAAGACCAAGATCATGATTTTTAGACGTCGGAAAGATCCTTTGCCGCTGTCATCTTTCGGATGCTCCGGTTCTGTCCAAATGCGAGAATCGGACAAATGGAGTTTTGTTGAGGCTCTTGACTTGGAAACTTGCATGGATCATGGTTTGAGGCTCTTTTGCTCCGTTTTGAATCCTTTTTGATGTTTTAACCTGTTAAGACTCCAAACCAACAAATACAAGAAAACTACCTCTAAAGGCATAAAACCTTATTGAAAATACTTGAAAACATAAATAAATACCAAGTAAAATCATGCAAAATATGGATATATCAATGGAGCGGCTGTTGTGGCTAGAAAGTTTGTGCGGGGGATTGTGAGGCTGCATGGTATGCCAGCTGGTTTTGTGTCGGACCGTGTTCCGAGTCCCGCTTCTGAGTTCTGAAGAGCGTTTTTGACAAAGTGCGGCACTAAAGGTGCTTATGAGTACAATTTATCATCCACAGTCAGATGGGCAGTCAGAGAGGGCTATCCTGACTTTGGAGGTTTTTGCTGAGGATGTGAGTGTCAGTTTGGGGTGGCCATTGGGCTGACCAATAGTGTTTGGCAAAGTTTGCTTACGGCAACAGTTTCAGGCGAGTTTTGACATGGCTCATTTTGAGGCGTTGTATGGGTGGCCATATAGGACGCCTGTATGCTGGAACCAAGTGGGGGAGCGCATCAATTATGGAGCTATTTATGTTCAGGAGACAACAGAAAAAGTATGTGTTTTGAGGCTGAACATGAAAAAGGCTTAGGATAGGCAGAAGAGTTATGCTGCTAAGCGGAGCCGAGAGTTTGAGTTTCAGGTTGGAGATAGAGTGTATCTCGAGATAGCTATGTTGAGGGATCATAACAGATCCATAGCAGAAGATAAGATGAGTGCGCGGTTTATGGGTTCGTTCCAGTGAGGGAGCTAGTTGGGCCAGAGGCGTATCGGCTTGGGATACCTGTGTTTATGAGGGCGTTTCACAGCGTGATTCGGGTTTCGATGTTAAGGAAGTGTTTCATCATTCGGAGGAGTTAGTGGCTAAGATTTATGAGGATCTTAGGCCAGAGTTGTTAGTTCCGGCTGTTCCTGTGAGGATTCTCGAGAGGAGAGTCAAGGTTCCGCGGAACGAGAAACTATCGTTGCTGAGAGTTCTGTGAACTGTAGCGGTACAGAGTGTAACATCCCGGTTTGTAGAGAAGCTTAAGAGAATTGATTTGGCTACCTATGTCAACAAAGTGCACTTACCTTTTCGGTCTAAGGCCCATAAGTAACTCCAGAGTTAAGCGTGTTTGGGCTGGAGTAGTGGAAGGATGGGTGACCTTTCAAGAAGTGGTCTGCGGAACCGTGTGAGTTAGGAAAAAAACACGGGGAAAGGTCGGGTGTTGATTGCAGGGACGGTAAACAAGTCTCTAGAGCCTCGGAAAAATAACGGACCGGCCGTATGGCAGGTGATATATCCACATTTTACATATTTTTGCTTAGTATTTACTTATGTTTTTAAATGTTTTCAACAAGGTTTTATGCCTTTAAAGGTAGTTTTCTTGCATATGTTGGTTTTAGAGTCTTAACAGGTTAAAACATAAAAAAGACTCAAAAAGGAGCAAAAGAGCTTCATATCATGATCCATGCAAGTTCCTAGGTCAAGAGCCTCAACAAAACCCCATTCATCCGATTCTCGCTATCAAACAAAACCGGAGAATCCGAAAGAAGGACGCGGTAAAAGGTCCTCCCGACGTCCAAAAATCATGATATTGGTCTTGATGTATAGATACTTGAGTCATGCATCACGGCGAAGTGGAATGGAGTAATTTGGAGCAGACATGCAACCTAAATTCGTTTTCTCCTAAGACGTGTCCGTTTGGCGAGGAAATGGAGCCCATGGAGGATCAGCGCAGCCCACAGCTCAGGATCCTGCGGCATGGACGTTGGTTCGTTTCAACTCAATCCTAGCCTGCTTTGGCGGTTTACCTGACATGAAACCGGTCCATGCACATTGCAAATCATCAAGGCCGGTTAACCAGAAAGTTTCCTTTTCCGGATGTTCCTAAAACCTAACCGACCTTCGACCTATATATGCGAGTTTTTAGCCTCAGAGAAGAAGAGAGCGTGTGCGCCGTCATAGAAGGAGAGAGCTGTCATGGAAGCTGAGAGGAGAGGTTTCTCTCAAGATCCAAGACGCTCACACACTCGCACTTAACTAAAACCTTTGCACTTGTTCTTTTCTTTTACTTTTGTATTGAATCCGAAAGAGAGTTTCGAGGAGAAGCCGACTTGTTCTTCCTACATAGAGAAGCTTTGTTCACTCTTTACTTCTTTCTAATACTTATCATGTTTTCATTCATCATACCTTGTGTTGTTTGTGCCATGATCGAGTAGATTCCCTTGCTAGGCTAATGGTAAATCGATGAGCTCATAAGTTGTTAACTTTAATCATATTGAATTGGGATAATCTGTTTGGTTTCTTCACCTTTACTTGAGAATAATGCTGCTTGCTTTTCTGATCAACTAGCATCGGATCTTGGGTTAATATACTCTCCAAAAGCTTGCTATATTGCCGGACTTAGTATTTCGTAAGCAATGAGTTACAACCATCGAAAGTTGAGTTGTGAATCATTGTGAACAATCATAACTTGAATACCTTTAAAGCATGTTTTCAACTTGTAATAACCATCGAAAGTGGAGTCTATTAGGTTGATTAAACATAATAGTTTGAGCCATGAAAGTGGGATAACTATACCTTAGTGTTATGAGTTCATGAACGGTTTTTAACATATCCCTTTCTCTTGATTATTTGTTTATGATTTGTAATGCTTTGAGATTTGCCTAATGCCTAGTGTTTTCTCTTATTGATTTCCATTTCTTTTTTCTTGCTTACTACTTTCATTTCACATAAATTGCAAACCACAATCTATTATGTTTTAGCTTAATTCAAATCCTTACAATATGTAGTACAACCAGTCGGTCCTTGTGGATTCGATCCCATCTATACTTACCTCGTTGCTGTGCACTTGCAGGTAATTCTAGTGGGTTAAAACTTGGAGCAAAACCCACGCCCCATCAAGTTTTTGGCGCTGTTGCCGGGGACCTTCTTGTCTACAAGTTTGGACTAGAATCTAGGCTAAAACGTTTTTCTATTTTTGTTTTGTTATTTCATTTTTTCTTTTAGTTTTTCTTTGAATTTTTAATAGATAACATCTTAAAGCTGAGCTATGGATCAGGAAGTACATGACCATCAGCCGCAGCTTGGTGATCTCCTTGGAGCAAATCACATTGATGAGCAGCCCTTAAATGGATTTCAAAACCGTTTACCGCAAAAATGGTGATGAGCCGGAGCATAACAATGACAGGCTAATACATCGAGTTGGTGGTCGAGTTGGGGAAAAAGGAGCCAACTTTATGCGCACTCGACATGACACATCGAGTTTGACGTCGAGTTTGCACGCACGTGACTTTTTAGCTTTCTTTGTAAACCTAGTATAAATACTCTAATGATGTCATACTTTTGGCATCTTCTTTCTTTAAGCCTCTAAGACTAGAAAATCGTCTCTTTGATGTTTTGAGCTTGTAATCCAGATTCTATCTTTGTTTTTGAATATTTGCATTTGATTCCTTCAATAAAGTTGTTTATCTCTTAATCCTTTCTTTAATGATGCAAGTTTCATTTGTTTCTGGGTTTGATTTCTCTAAGGCGATTTCTGAGTAGTGTTCTTAGGGTTTCTAAGGATGGGTTAGATTAGACATTCATGATTACCCAGGGTGTGTAAGCTTTGATTTGCTGTTTTCCTTTTTTTTTTAGTGAGTTTAATGCTGATTCCTTTCTGATCATCTGGAATTTGAACTTAGGGCATTTCACACCCAGAAGGTGTTTTGATGAAATGGCTCAATCAACTATTCCAAGAGATTTGCATTTCATACCTAAGATATTAGCTGTTGTGAGTGCATTTTGGAATTTGTGAAATGGTTCTTACTGCTTGTTAAGGTGTAATTCGCTAATGAGAATTAGGTCTGAAGCACCCTAACTCGATAGCCTTCATCATGAGAGTGGGTTGGCTAGGCATCGAGTTCGCAGCCTAGGGTTAGCTCTGTTTGAGTTTTGTTAAGCACCTTGTGATGATCATGGATATTCATTAGTTAATTACCACAATCCTTAGGATCCCTTGCTTTAATCTGATTTCATTTTAAGTTTAGTTCATCAAGCTTTCTGGTCTTTAGCTTATTTCATTTATCTTTCATTACTTTGCCTTTTACTTATTGTATTTCATTTCTGATAATTAGGTTGTTATATGAAAATTCCACTTTTGCATTTGGCTTGACTTAGCTTATCTTGATTGCATCCTGATTGCATAGCATCTCACCTAATTGGATTGACTCCTTTAAGTGTTGCATTGCTTAGTGAAATCCTACTATCAATTTGGCGCCGTTGCCGGGGATCGAACCCGGGTCACCCGCGTGACAGGCGGGAATACTTTATCAACCAGATGCAAAAGATCATTCCTACAAGAACCATTACAGGACATTGACTTCAAAAAATTGAATTATGCATCACGCAAATATCATTTCCCCTTGCCCTTTATCGACCAGATACTGGAAAGGCTTGCTAACCATCCATACTATTGTTTTCTGGATGGATATAGCGGGTTTTTCCATATTCCCATTCACCCAAATGGTCAGGAAAAGACAACCTTTACCTGTCCTTACGGAACATTTGCACATAGGCGCATGCCTTTTGGCATTTGTAACGCACTTGCTACATTTCAGCGTTGTATGACCTCCATTTTTTCAGATTTAATAGAGGAGATGGTGGAGGTTTTCATGGACGAGTTTAGCGTCTATGGCTCCTCCTTCTCCTCATGTTTGCTTAACTTGTGCAGGGTCTTGAAGAGATGCGAGGAGACGAATCTAGTGCTGAATTGGGAGAACTGTAACTTTCTGGTGCAAGAGGGGATCATTTTGGGTCATAAAATTTATGAGAGAGGAATCGAAATTGATCAGGCTAAGATCGACGTGATGATGCAGCTGCAGCCTCCGAAGACAGTGAAAGGCATTAGAAGATTTTTGGGTCATGCAGGCTTCTACAGGAGGTTTATTAAAGATTTCTCCAAGCTGGCAATGCCATTGACTAGGTTGCTCTGCAAGGAAGCCGATTTTGTGTTTGATGCTGAGTGTTTGAAGGCGTTCAACCTTATCAAAGAAGCTCTGATTTCTGCTCCTATAGTACAGGCTCCGAATTGGGATTATCCATTTGAAATCATGTGTGATGCAAGTGATTTCGCTGTAGGTGCTGTTCAGGGTCAGAGGGTCGATAAGAAGCTTCACGTGATATATTATGCAAGTCGCACAATGGAAGATGGTCAAGGGAGATACGCCACGACAGAAAAGGAGCTACTTGCAGTGGTTTTTGCCTTTGAGAAGTTCAGGAGCTACTTGGTGGGTTCAAAAGTCATTGTGTATACCGATCATGCGGCTCTTAGACACATCTATGCTTAGAAAGACACCAAGGCTAGACTACTCAGGTGGATCCTTCTTCTCCAAGAGTTTGATATGGAAATCGTGCATAAGAAGAATGTTGAGAATGGAGTGGCTGACCATCTGTCCAGAATGAGGATTGAGGATCCCGTACCAATAGATTACACAATGCCAAAAGAGCAGCTCATGGCGATAAAGATTCTAGGCGAAGGCTACAAAGCCAAGGTCAGACTCGACGAAGTCAGTGCTCTGCAGGAGGAAGGCTTGCCTTGGTATACATATATGGTGAACTACTTGGTGTGTGCAGAGGTACCTAAGGATGTGGATCCTTACAAGAAGAAGAAACTCCTCAGGGAAGCTTCACACTACTTTTGGGATGAACCTTACTTATACAAGAGAGGTTCTGATGGTCTTTTCAGGAGATGCATAGCTGAACAGAGATGCATAGCTGAACAGGAGGTTAAAGGTGTTCTAGAGCATTGCCACGGTTCTGCTTATGGAGGGCAGTTTGCAGCTTTCAAAACGGTTCAGAAGATACTTCAAGCAGGGTTATGGTGGCCGAGTCTCTTCAAGGATGCTCAGGCCTTTATATCGAGTTGTGATTCATGCCAGAGAATGGGGAATATCAGCAAGAGGAATGAAATGCCTCATAACCCCATCCTTGAGGTTGAAGTGTTTGACTTGTGGGGAATTGATTTCATGGGACCTTTCAACCCAGCTTCTCATGGCAACAGCTATATGTTAGTAGCTGTAGACTATGTATCGAAGTGGTTCGAGGCTATAGCTTGCGTCACCAACGATCACAAGCCAGTAATCAAGCTCTTCAAGAACATTATCTTTCCAAGATATGGAGTTCCCAGAGTGGTAATAAGTGATGGAGGGTCTCACTTCATCAACAAAGTGTTTGAAAGTCTGCTTAGGAAGCATGGAGTCAAACACAAAGTTGCCACACCATATCATCCACAAACAAGTGGACAGGTTGAGGTTTCCAACAAGCAGATAAAGGCTATCTTGAACAAGGTCGTGGGAGCCTCTACAAGAGACTGGGCAGTTAAGCTAGATGAAGCTCTTTGGGCGGCTTACATGACTCCTATAGGAAGGACCCCATTTCAGTTTCTGTATGGGAAAGCTTGCCACTTACCAGTGGAGATTGAGTACAAGGCGGTTTGGGCTACAAGATTTCTAAACTTTGATCTCAAGACAGCACAAGAGAAGAGAGTGACCGACATGCACGAGTTAGAGGAGATTAGACTTGATGCGTTTGAGAACTCAAGGATCTATAAGGAGAGAACAAAGGCCTTTCATGATAAGAAGATCCTGCAAATAGAGCTCAAGTCTGGTGATGATGTGTTACTCTTTAACTCAAGGCTAAAGTTGTTTCCAGGAAAACTGAAGTCAAGATGGTCAGGACCCTTCAAGATAAAAGAGGTTTTGCCTTATGGAGCTGTCACTTTAGTCAGAAACGATGGGGTTGAATTCACTGTGAATGGTCAGAGGGTTAAGCGCTACATGGCTGATCAGACCATTGAAGAGAGGTCTTCAATCCCTCTCTACGAACCACCCCAAGCCTAATTGGTAAAAGGTCAAGCTTAGTGACCTAAAACAAGCTCACTTGGGTGGAAATCCTATGGTTATCTTTGTATATACTTTTTCTTTTATGTTTTGTTTTGCCTTTTTCGTGTTTATTATGGCAGGTAAAGGAGTTTGGGCATGATGAGATCAGTAAACAGAAGTTTGGAAGGTTTTTGGACGAACTCGATGTACAAACTCGACATGCGACGTTGAGTTGGTCAACCAGGTTTCCTCTGAAATTCAAATTTCGAATTTTGTTAGGTAAGTGTGAACTCCACTCTCCCTTGAGCGCGTGGTGCTTCTAGAAACCTGCTCCATTTACCCTTTCACTGCTCCTTGTTCAGAATCTCATCAGTTTTTGACTCCTCTTTTTCCTTGAAAAAGCCAATCTTTTTACTTTGTTAAAATCGCAACCCCTCACCATCACTCCTTTATTATCCCACACTTCACCAGAAAAACTCATTTATTTCCTCTTCTTCCTTGTCACATCGAAAACTTCTAATCTTTCCCTTCTCCCTTCTCTCGCCAAACTCGATAACCCTCTCCCCTCTCATTCAACTCGATCGGTTCACTCTTTTTCCTTAGCAAATTTTGTGATAATGATGAACCGATTTGAGCGTATGTTGAGTAGAGCAAAGTAAGCTTGTTATTTTCCGCCGTAGAAATCGCTTTTATGTCTTTTTTGCTGAAAATGTTGAGTTTTTCTTTGTCAGCTTTACTTGCTTTTATAATCTGTAGCGGGATTGGGTTGATTTGCGCTTATGGCTTGCTCTATTTCTTCTTGACAAGGCGTTTATTAGTTGCATGCATAAGTTTGATTCGGGATTTTGCTCATCTCCCCCTGTTTTTATCTGAACTTGTTTGTATAGCAATCATCCTGCTCTTTGTTGAGGATATTTGAGTTTGAATTGATTAAAGTAGAAGATATCGGGTTGGTTGAGATGTTTTTCTCTATTCGCTTGAATGATCCTCATAGCTCTCGGTTTAGGCTAATTGTTTCACGCTTGTTTCTCTTGAAATGATAAGGTTGATACTTGCTCTTTCCAGCTCGAAGACTACGTTCTTTGACCAAGTCGAGTTTGCTATTCCAAGGCTTATTGTACAATAAACTCGACTTGCAAACCGAGTTTAGGCGTCGTGTGCGTAGTATTGCGGCTAATATTTCCACTTATTCTGACTTTCTGGCTGAAGAAACAACCGCGCCCTACAACAGAACAAGTGTGTAGACGAATCACACGAGCAATGGACAAGAGAAAGAAAGAAGACGTTGGACAAGGGAAGCGACCTGTGGAAACTAGTGAAGCCGAGAGTGACAGCGAAGATGATACTGAGCAAGTGGAAGAGGAACAAAGCCAACCTGAGGAATCTGATCGAGAAGCAGAGCAAGATCAGAGTTCTGAAAGCGAAGAAGAAGCCCTTGAAAGCATCAACTGTGAAGTGGAAGTAGTGCAACCGGTTAGGAGAAGCACTCGCACCCCGCCTTTGCGACCCAATCAGAAAGAGTTGTTAAAGATCCTGAAGTGGATGCGGTTTGCGGGAACGAGGTACCCCCACCAAGATACACTGCGTGAGCTGGGAATCAAGAGAGAGGTGGAATATCTTATGGAAATGTGCGGTCTTGCCACGATGATGAGCCAGCGCTGCGGTGCCTTGAATGACGAAACCTGCCAAATCCTCTGCTCATTTGTTTTGCATTTCTATGAGGATGAACCCGAGGTTGAATCAGATGGTGGACTTGGTTACATCACTTTAACAGTGCACGTAAATGAGTATTCCCTCACAACAAACCAGATGGATACTCTGTAGGGTTCCCGAGTGGATAAGGTTGTTGCAGGGAATTTGAGAAGGATGAGCTGCTTTCACTATGGAAGACTATTGGAGACAAGGACACATACGCTTCTGCCAGCTCCAAGAGCGCTCAAATCAGAAGTCCAATGATCAGATACCTGCATAAGTCCATTGCTCACACCTTCTTTGCAAGAAAGATAACTGGAAACATCAACGAAGGGGACCTTCAGTTTCTGGATACAGCCATTGGACATGTTACAGATTTCACCTTTGACGGAGTGGCTTTAGAAGGGGATAAATCTGATACAGGGATGACTGTGGCTATGCTTGACCAGTTCTTCTACTATAGAAACTGGGCCGCTTCTCTCTTTAAGAAAGGGGTACAGGGAGAACTGAGCATCGGCGGGTTAGTGACTCCGTTCTAGTAGCTTGTGGGATTGATCTGATGGGAGAAGAACACAAGCCAAGATGGATCGACATCCAATATCTCACTAAGATCGGCTTCCTCGACAAAAAGAAGTTTGATGGGCGCCATGTCTATTTTTTTACCACCCTTTGACTGACACGGAAGTGTTGCTACCACTTCCTGTGTGGAATACACCAAGGTCAGAGGCGGAAGGAACATAGATTTATGCCCACCACTTGACATGGTTTATGACACTTCATATGTGCCAGCACCGCAGCCTCATAACAGAGCATCTGACGACGAGAATGAAGATGAGGACGCCAACAGCTCTGATCAGTTTGATTTCGACGAGAACACAGCACCAAGGCAAGGTGCTGCTCTAAAAGCTGCCCACAAGAACAATGGTTTCCTCAAGCAGTGGAACAAGTATCAGAGCAAGGTTCTCAAGTCCTTGAAGAACAGTGTCAGCGAGATGAAGGAGCAGATCAAAGAGCTTCGGCGCAAAGTGAATGGGTCTTCAAGTAGAGCTGCAAGGGATGAAGGCATGGAGCCAGTGGTGATGCAGAGAAGCCGCTCACTTGTCCAGGACGTTCGACACCATTTTCCCATGGATCCTCCACCCGCATCCTCCTTTAAGACAAGAGACCCCAAATCAAAGGAGAGGCGAGCTATGCAGTTTCCGTCTCAGGTCCTTGCAAGCTCGAGCTATAGACTCGACCCGCACGTCGAGTTAGAAGCCGGAGATGGACAAAGCTCGAGGAGCGAGCTCGAGCAGCACTCGGTTCCTGCCTATTCACGCGAGAGTATGGAGGCGTCAATCGACTCCTTTTTCTCCCAGCCTTGAGGTATCAACTCCAAAACCATTGTACATACCATTTCATTTCTGTTTTGTTGGTTATTGATTCTTGAACCCTTCTCCTTTCTTTTGTTACACAAGGGACTGTGTAATTCAAGTTTGTGGGAGGGGTTGAGATGTATTTAA
Source organism: Erythrophleum ivorense (assembly GCA_026724425.1). NCBI lineage: Eukaryota > Viridiplantae > Streptophyta > Magnoliopsida > Fabales > Fabaceae > Erythrophleum > Erythrophleum ivorense. The sequence continues at coordinate 1,456,737 of JAIUCV010000193.1, forward strand.
CTTTGTTTTCTGTTTTCTTATCTCAAATTTTTTGCATCATATAAGGCATAGAAAACCCCATAAAAATTTGAAATTTTTTCGAAAAATCCAAAAATATTCATGTAGTTGCATTCACATTTGTTAGATTAAGTCTAAGATTGCATCATATAGCTTCACAATCATGCTGCATTGTTGTCATAGCCTTGTAAAATAACCGTCTCATGTGATTTGTTATGTGCCTAAGTTCTTGATTCTTTCATGCATTAGGGTGAGAATTAAGCATTAAGATAGAACCATGTTTACTTTGATCACATCATGACATGCACATCTCACTTGATAACTGCTGCGATTTAATGCTTATCGCTGTTTATTTGAACCTTAATCTTGACTATTAAATACCATTGCATGCATTGAAAGCAACTCATGGATAGTATACATATATGGACAATCTTTTCCCTTTGTTTACCCTTCTTGTTTGTCCAGGTAGTTGATCCCCATATTTGGGACAATTTCCCCTGCCTTGAACCTAAGCCTTTTCCTTTAAACCGCCTATTACTCTTGTGTGTGCTTGTGAGGCCTTGTTTCGATCATGCTTAGCAGAACGTGTTGAGTTTAAACCGGCAAGAGTAGGATCCCTAAGTATCTGGTTCCTGGGTGTGTTTCCTAGGCTAAGTTTGGGGGTGTTCCACTATCTTGGGCGTTTTCATTTTCATATCCAGAAAAGTGGAAAAGTAAAAGGAAAGAAAAAGGTGTTTTGGTTAAGACCAGGGAGTTGGTTTGCGTTCCAAAAGGGTCTAGTAAAGGTTTGAGAAGTGTTTAAGAAGGAAAAAGTGTAAAAGAAAAGAAGGCAAGTGCCTCAAGTGTTTAAAAGGAAGAAAAGAGTTCCCTATGTGTTAGAAAACCCAAACCGATAGATATTACCATAATAAAGACCACTCCCATGGCTTCTTGCAAAGAGAAAGAATGAAAAAAGCAAGTGCTCCTCTGTGTCTAAAGGCGAAATGCCTAAAGGGTTGTTAGGAGTTGTTTTTGTCATTTCTTATGGGGGCTGGGTGTTGACTCGATCGAGTGTGTGCTAGGTAGTTAGAGATTTTGCTATTGCATCATCCTTGGTTCTAACTCTTAGCCTTCTGCCAAAGCATGTTCATTTTCTTGAGAGTTCCCTGTCCTTAAACCGATTTATGCATTTGAGGGACCAGTTTTGTCTCTTGACCTTTACCTTAAGCCAAATGAGTTGTTGATTTGCATGCACTTGGTTCATTGTTCTATATTAATAAATGTTAAAGGGATTTTCTGATAGGAATGCATTGTTTGAGTGACTGTGAAGTTGGATTGATCTTGCTAAGCATGGCTACGATTTTCAGAAAGTAACTCTCACCATGATGCATTTTAGAATCTTGAACTTAGACATGTATCAAATCATTTTTGCTGGTTAGATTTGGCTGTGTCAAACTCATTTTCAAACCTCATCCCTTTTGGTACTCTTGCTTGTTTGCTTGAGGGCAAGCAAAAGATAAGTTTGGGGGTGTTTGATGTGCATATATTTCGCCTGGTTTTAGCATCCTTTATTCATCACTTTTGCATACATATCGAGTCATGTCATCACCTTTCCCACCCCTCTGCATCCACTTTGCATACTTGATAGGTTTTGCATAAGCATTGCATATTTCCTAGCATTTGGAGTTGTTATCAGGGTCTTTTGGAGCCTTAGGAGATGTGCTGAAGATGGGATTTGATTGCCTGATCAAAAAAGATGAAGTGGAGTCAAGAATCGGTTGCTGTGAAGAGAAGGGAGCGCAAATTCGATGTGTGCAAACGACCTGCACATCGAGTTGGAGTCAAAGGTGCCGCCTTTACACGCACTCGACGCTACACATCGAGTTGGTTGTCGAGTTGGGGAAAAAGGAGGCAACTTTATGCGCACTCGACATGACACATCGAGTTTGACGTCGAGTTTGCACGCACGTGACATTTTAGCTTTCTTTGTAAACCTAGTATAAATACTCTAATGATGTCAGACTTTTCACATCTTCTTTCTTTTAGCCTCTAAGTCTAGAAAATCGCCTCTTTGATGTTTTGAGCTTGTAATCCAGATTCTATCTTTGTTTTTGAATATTTGCATTTGATTCCTTCAATAAAGTTGTTTATCTCTTAATCCTTTCTTTAATGATGCAAGTTTCATTTGTTTATGGGTTTGATTTCTCTATGGCGATTTCTGAGTAGTGTTCTTAGGGTTTCTAAGGATGGGTTAGATTAGTGGAGATCCATGATTACCCAGGGTGTTTAAGCTTTGATTTGCTGTTTTCCCTTCTTGTTTAGTGAGTTTAATGCTGATTCCTTTCTGATCATCTGGAATTTGAACTTAGGGCATTTCACACCCATAAGGTGTTTGATGAAATGCCTCAATCAACTATTCCAAGAGATTTGCATTTCATACCAAAGATATTAGCTGTTTTGAGTGCATTCTGGCATTTGTGAACTGGTTCTTACTGCTTGTTAAGGTGTAATTCGCTAATGAGAATTAGGTCTGAAGCACCCAAACTCGATAGCCTTCGTCATGAGAGTGGGTTGGCTAGGCATCTAGTTCGCAGCCTAGGGTTAGCTCTGTTTGAGTTTTGTTAAGCACCTTGTGATGATCAGGGAGATTCAATAGTCAATTACCCCATCCTTAGGATCCTTTTCTTTAATCTGATTTCATTTTAAGTTTAGTTCATCAAGCTTTCTGGTCTTTAGCTTCTTTCATTTATCATTCATTACTTTGCCTTTTACTTATTGCATTTCATTTCTGATAATTAGGTTGTTAGATTACAATTCCACTTTAGCATTTGGCTTGACTTAGCTTATCTTGATCGCATCCTGATTGCATAGCATCTCACCTAATTGGATTGACTCCTTTAAGTGCTGCATCGACAAGATAGTACTTAAGGATAATTGCTTAGTAAAATCCTACTATCAATTTGGCGCCGTTGCCGGGGATCGAACCCGGGTCACCTGCGTGACAGGCGGGAATACTTTATCGGCCAGATGCAAAAGATCATTCCTACAAGAACCATTACAGGACATAGGATGTGCATTGACTATAGAAAATTGAATTATGCATCACGCAAAGATCATTTCCCCTTGCCCTTTATCGACCAGATGCTGGAAAGGCTTGCTAACCATCCATACTATTGTTTTCTGGATGGATGTAGCGGGTTTTTCCAGATTCCCATTCACCCAAATGATCAGGAAAAGACAACCTTTAATCTATCCTTACGGAAGATTTGCATATATGCGCATGCCTTTTGGCCTTTGTAACGCACTTGCTACATTTCAGCGTTGTATGACCTCCATTTTTCCAGACTTAATAGAGGAGATGGTGGAGGTTTTCATGGACGACTTTAGCGTCTATGGCTCCTCCTTCTCCTCATGTTTGCTTAACTTGTGCAGGGTCTTGAAGAGATGCGAGGAGACGAATCTAGTGCTGAATTGGGAGAAGTGTAACTTTCTGGTGCAAGAGGGGATCGTTTTGGGTCATCAAATTTCTGAGAGAGGAATCTAAGTTGATCAGGCTAAGATCGACGTGATGATGCAGCTTGATATCATCTCATTTTACATGTTTTCACTAAGTATTTATTTATGTTTTTAAGTATTTTCAATAAGGTTTTATGCCTTTAGAGGTAGTTTTCTTGTATTAGTGGGTTTTGGAGTCTTAACAGGTTAAAACATCAAAAAGGAATCAAAAACAAGCAAAGGAGCCTCAAGCCATGATTCATGCAAGTTCCCAAGTCAAGAGCTTCAACAATACCCCATTTGGCCAATTTTCGCATGAGGACTATACCAGAGCATCCGAAAGATTTCCACGGTCAAAGGTCTTCCCGACGTCCAAAAATCATGATCTTGATCTTTCTGGATAGATAATTGAGTGAGATATCACGGTAAAGTGGAATGGATCCATTTGGAGCAGACATGCGGTCTGAGAGTTGTTTTTCCCAAGACGTGTCCGCCAGGCGAGGAAATGAAGCCCATGGAGATTTGGTGCCACAAACGGCCCGGGATTCCGCGGCATGGGCTTTGTATCGACTTAACATAGGCCTAGCCTATTTCGGGTGGTTTCCTTGGCCTTATCCCGGCCCATTCACGTCGCAAAAGAAGGAGTCCAGCTCACCGGAAACTTTCCTTTTCGGGCACATCATAAACCTAGCGACTACAAGCCTATAAATACTTGTTTTTAGCCACTGAAGGAAGAGAGCCGCGAGTATCCTGTGCAAGAGACAGAGTAGCCATCAAGGAGGAGAAGCCCTAGGTGGTGCGCAGTCCAGAAAGAAGAAGGAAGCGCTGCTTTACTCATTGCACTTGCACAAGGATCTCATTGTTTACATTTTTATCTTTTCCTTTTCATCTTTGTACTTTGGATCGAAAGTTATCAAAGGGATTTCGACTTGTTCTTCATCAGATAAGCTTCTTTATCCCTTATCTCTTTCATATACTAGCATAATGATATGAATCTTGCTTTGCTTGCTTGATCTTAGTATGTCCGAGTAGATACCCTTGTTAGGCCGAGGGAGATCGATGGACTCATGACTTGAATATGACAACATGATTGCTAAATAACGGGATTTATTCATATGGTTCTTCATCTTTGCTTGTTCTTAATGCTTGTTGTTAGGAAAGCGCGCCTAAACAACTTGAACCTAGGTTGATACAGTCTCCAAAAGCTTGTTGTATTGCCGAAACTAGTATTTGATGAGCTAAGTGTTTTAGGCTTCCAAAAGTCGACCTAAGGAACTTAGTGAACAATAACAACTTGAACATTGATCAATGCATGCTTATGACTTGTAATAACCATCGAAATTTGAGTCTATTAGTGATATATCCATATTTTGCATGTTTTTACTTTGGTTTTTCTTATATTTTCATACTAAATAATAATGGTTTTGTATCCAAGAGGTAGTTTTCTTGTATATTATGGTTTTGGGAAGCAAACAGGTCAAAATGGCAAAAAAGAGGCAAAATGGAGCAAAAGGATTTCAAACAATGATCCATGCAAGTTTCCAAGTCAAGAGCTTCAACAAAACTTAAGTTGGCCGATTTCCGCATTCGGGCAGAATCAAAGCATCCGAGAGATAACCGCGGAAAAGTGACTTTCCGACGTCCAAATCGCGAGATCTTTATATGGAAAGATAGATAAATGAGTCATGCACCGCGGCAAAGTGTAATTGGGCCATTTGGACAAGATATGCGGCCTAAGAGGTTTTTCTCCCAAGACATGTCCGTCTGGCGAGTAAGTGAGGCCCATGGAGCTTGGATGAGCGAAATGGACCTGGATTACTGCGGACCAAGCCTGGACCTCATCAAGACTCAAGCCCACACCATTTCACGCGATCATCAGGCGGCGGCCTCGACTCATTCAAGACTTGGAGAGCAAGCTCACGCGAGAAGAAGAAATGGAAAGTTTCCTCTTCTTGTCCGCGCGATAACTCAGCCGACCTAAGCCTCCTCTCAACTATATATACTTGTTTTTAGCCTCTTGTATAAAAAAGGATTTTTTCTCTCAGACGTTTTCCTTTCTGTTACACCACAATAAACCGGAGCCACTTAGGTGGTCTCTTTGTTCTTTCTTTTCCTTTTGCATCTTGTACATACTCGCATGTTTCATTAGTTTCAGTCTAGGTTTAGAGGTTTCTCTCTATTGGGGAGCCACGGTTTAATCTCTATCACTCCGCCTCCTTCTTCTAGAATCATGAGATCCTCTCTACTCCTTTAGACTCATCATTGAATTATGGATCCTTCCAAAAGGACATGACATAATTGCCTTCAAATAATCGGTTGTCGAATAAAGGGAAAACCCCATGGTTCTTCATCTTTATTTGAACCTCATGCTTATTGCTAGAGTAGCTAACTAGCGACACGATCTAAGGTTGATATACTCTCCAAAAGCTTGTTATATCTCCGGATCTAGTATTTGATGAGCAATAAGTTTTAAGCTATGAAAGTAGACTTAAGGATTATTGTAAACAATCACTACTTAAACCTAAAGCATACCTCACTCTTCAATGACCATGCGACAGCTGAGTCCATTGGTTTAAGAGGTATAGGTGGTCGGAGCGACGAAAGTGGGATGACCACATCTTAGTGTTTTGAGTTTAGGAATCGGATTTGACAACCTTTTCAATTGATTTGGCATATGTTGTTACGGTTTATCCTTGTTCATTTGATGTTGTTTGTATAGCTTTGCATTGTTGTTTACTCTTTCTTATAAAACCAAAAACACAAAATCCTTGCATATTTGTGATTTAGCTTAACTAAATCTTTACAAGTGTGTAGTGTGTAATTCGCATTCTCTTGTGGATCGACCCCTAAGTACTACAACAACATGTTGTGCACTTGCAACTATGTTTTGCTTAGGGTTTATTTACTTGCATACATCCCACAACTATGCATGCATCAAGTATTTTGGCGACGTTTCCGGGGAATGCATTGCACTTACACGTTTATGAGATTAAAAGTTAAGACTAGATCTTTTGTTTCATGTTTACTAACTTATTAACTTTTGTTTTCTTGTGTTTCTTAGGTACTTTAAGGATGAGCCACTACTCGAGCATGAATAACCACTTTGAAGGGAGAAACCCACTTCCCCATGAAGTTCAAGGGCGGCCACATGATCGAAATCCGGCCGGAGACTTCATCCCAATGCCGATCCCACCAAATTTTCGTCATCCGCTCTTTACCGAAACTAGCCGAGAGGAACATCATCACTATCACCAGAACCGAGCACCGGTTTATCAAGGCCGACCTCACCAACCACCTCATCATCATTACCGATCACGCCCCAACCTTCCCACATATCAAGAACATGTGCTTAACAGGCGGAGAGATGACAATCTCAAAGCCATGATTGAGGATTTCATGGAAATCCAAAGAAAATCTAACCAAAGTCTTGAGACAAGGTTAGAGTTTCTGAGGTATGACCTAGATGGGAAGTTTGGAAGCCTCTCTGGCCAAGTAGAGAGAGTTGAATCAAGGTGCATTGAAGTGGAGGAGGAGCTGAAGAAACAAGCCGCAACCGTCGGAGACAACACCAAGGCGATCCGAGACTTGAACCTCAATTCAAAGGAGATGGACTGCCACTTGGATGAAAAGATCACCAGCCTAGAAGATGACCTCAATGGCACGACCGAGAGCCTCATCGCAATCACACTTGTAGCTCACCAAGCTAAGAAGAGAGCATAGGAGGTTAACCAAAGAGAGCGAGAGCTTTACTCAACTATGTTGGTATTGGTGGAAGGACAAAAACAATTCAAGGTGTTGCTCAACGACTTGAAGCACTATGTGGAGGAGAGATACAAGAACCTACTTGAGAAGACCACACTATGGCAAGATACAACCGGAGGAGCTTCCAAAGGAGTCAAAGACCTCACCAAACGCTTGAAGGATATGGAAGAGAGAGACCGAGCTTCAAAGGACACAAAAGCGGCCGACTCAAAGCCTAACAATGCTTTAGTTGCTTTTGGTGTTAGAGAGACCAATCCAAGAGTTGTTTGGGATGAGGATGAGAGAGGACAAGGCAGACGCACAACAAGGATAAGAGGAAGAAGGTTGCCGGATGAAACACCTCTTGCTCCGAGATCTTCACAACCACCGTTTCCGAAAGAGAAGAGGAAAGCAAGATCATCAGTTGACCACACGCTCGATGACTTCAACTTCATGGCAGGAAGGTTCCCTAACAACATGCCGTTTGACATTGCCTGCAACAAGAGTCCCTACCTACAAGACTTTGTATGGAACAACGATTGGAGTCTAGCCGAGGTGGAGAAAATGTATGATGAAGCAAGAAAGGGAATGCCTAACCCAAGGACACTACACAAGCTTCATGACCCAGGTTACTTTCTTATACATTGTTTCATCAATGGCAAATACTTTGATGATGCTCTATGCAATTCCGGTTCAAGTGTGAACCTCATGCCGGCTGTGATAGCAAGAAGTTTGGGGCTTATTGAGTCCATGGAGCGGACAAACATGGGAATAAAGCTTGCCAACAGCTCTTTATTCAAACCACTTGGAGAGGTCAAAGATGTTCAGCTTGACTTTGAAGATTGCATCATCCCAGCCGATTTCTATGTAGTTACTATGGAGGATCCGGAAGACCATGCTCTTCTACTTGGAAGATCTTTCCTAGCAACAGCTGGAGCAATCATGGGCTGGCCGAACAGGAGGATCTCACTAGCCAATGTTGACAAGGATACCTATTATGTTGCTGCACCTCCCGGTTTCTCATCCAAAAGATTTCGGTACACAAGTGGAGGAGAAGGCTCACAACATGGTTTCCTGATCAAAGAAGTGTTACAAGACAAGATGCACTTGGAGCCATCCAGAAATAGGAGCTTCTTACAGCCTCCATACTTGCCTAACACTTGAGAAACACAAGGAGTCGAGCTATAAAGACTTAAAACTAGCGCTTATGGGAGGCAACCCATATTTTTCTTTTCCCTTTGCCAAAGAAGACTATCAAAGGAGTTTTGTATGCTTCATGAGCCGATTCAAAGATTGAATCCCACCCTATCATCCCACCCTTGTTCCAGACGATTCTACTTAATCAGGTAAGTATCTCCCCTTAAGTTTTGATTCACAACCATTTTGAGTCTCATTTGATAAGTATGAACCTTACATGTTACATGGCCAGTTTAAAATACTTACATAACTTGTGGTTGTATGAAACATTATCTTCAAATGTCAAACTAAACACTGAATTCATTTATAATATGAACAAATGTTTGGATTCTCTAGTCAAGACCAAACCGTTTTCATAAGTCAATTTTAGAATTAGTTTGAGAATTTCAAGATGACTACTTGAAAGTCTCAATCTAAGCATGTACCTAATGATGTCTCCAAGTGTTTTGAAAAGTTAGACATGAAGAAACAGCAGAGAATAAGTTACAAACCAGATTCCCCTACAAATCACACAGCGGTTTAAGGAATGTTTCACAAGAAAGGACAACCACGGAATAAGAACAAGACGGCAAAGACCTGGGGATGATAAAGGAAGATTAAGGAGACAGATCGGTCGAAGAAAATAACTAAACGGTCGAGTAAAGTCGGACATATCCAGTCCGGTACCGTTTTCTCGACCACACGGGTGAAGAGGAGCCTACAACCGACCATCTCACAAACGGCGCGACCAAAGTCCACCAAACTTCACAGACAACCACACAACACCATGTTGGTCGACAAATCCAAAAGATAGGACGGTGAAAAGTAGACAGATCAGGAGATATGAGAAGAGCCATCATCCGATCGACAGTGGTACCCAAGAAGGCCGGCAAAACCAAAATCACAGCATGGAGCAACAACCAGCTGGAGATGAATCCTTGGAGCTTCAATATCATTATTCCAGAAGAAAATCAAGGAACGAACAAGCCAAATTCACAGAAGTCAATAAAACTCTCCCTGGAGCCGCATTGACCACTTTGTGAAGGATCTCTCCATCCGTTCGTTCGTTTGGCCTCCAACTTCGCCAGTGATCCTAAAATATGCGGTTGGTCGGTGGAATTTCAACATAGGTCGTAGAATTCGTCACCATTTGAGCTGTGGTCTATTGCACTCTCTCCTGATCGTTCGAATACACCACCAAGTGACGAATCCAGCAAACCGCTCGTTCGTTTGGCTTCAAACTTCACCAATGATCTTCAAATATATGATTGGTCGATGGAATTTCAATATCGGTCAGGGAAATTTTAGTGGTTCAAGCTGCGGTCAACCACATCACTTTCCAGTCGACCGAACGACCAACCACACACACCATCTCCTAAACCGCTCAACCGAATCGACTCAAACTTCACCAGCGGCTCTAACACATCATATTGGACGGTAAAATTTCAATCATGTTCATAAAATTCTTAACGGTTTGTTTTGTGGTTCATAGCACTCCTTTTTGGTCGATAAAGTGCACACCAGTCGACCAAATTGCAAACCGGAGATAATCAAGCCTGGAGATTGAAAATTCACCGACCATATCAACCTAAGGAATGAGATGATTCAGTCATTTCACACTTAGTGCGCCTAAAATCAGCAAAACCGCTCTTCATAACCCATGGTCACACTTTGGTAACGAAATCCAAAACACTTTCCCTTCAAATTCATTTTTCTTTTCAGCCCCTCTTAATTGGATTTGCTTACACCGGGACGGTGCAAGTTAAGTCTGGGGGATTACTAACAAGTTTGTTCTTTTTTGGCTTTTTATTTTCTTCTTTTTGAGTCGTTTTATTGAGTCAAAACTTTGTCCGAGAATTATGACCTTTTCTTTGAAACTAACCATGTTACACTAATGTTCAAGTGACCATTGAAACAGAATTTGGCAACACATCCACTTGATATATCCATATTTTGCATGATTTTACTTAGTATTTATCTATGTTTTCAAGTGTTTTCAATAAGGTTTTATGCCTTTAGAGGTAGTTTTCTTGTATTTGTTGGTTTTGGAGTCTTAACAGGTTAAAACATCAAAAAGGATTCAAAAAGGAGCAAAAGAGCCTCAAAACATAATCCATGCAAGTTTCCAAGTCAAGAGCCTCAACAAAACTCCATTTGTCCAATTCTCGCATTTGGACAGAACCGGAGCATCCGAAAGATGGCCGCGGTTGAAGGTTTTCCCGACGTCCAAAAATCATGATCTTGGTCTTTTTGGATAGATATTTGAGTTATGCTTCACGGCGAAGTGTATTCAAGTCATTTGGATCAACCATCAGGGAGAAATCATTTTTCTCCCAAGACATGTCCGCCAGACGAGGAAACGAAGCCCATGGAGATTTGGTGCCACAAGCAGCCCGGGATTCCGCGGCATGGACCTTGTCTCGACTTAACATAGGCCTAGCCTATTTCTGGTGGTTTTCTTGGCCTCATCCCGGCCCACTCACGTCGCAAAAGAAAGAGTCCAGCTCACCGGAAACTTTCCTTTTCCGGCACTTCAATAACCTAGGCGACCCCTTACCTATTTATACGAGTTTTTAGCCTCAAGAAAGGGGGAGAAGCTGCGCCGTCAAGAGAAGGAGAGAAAGCCATCCTGGAGGCAGAGAGAAGAGGTTTTCTCCCAAGATCGAAGGCGCACACACTCTTGCATTCATCAAATCCTTACACTTGTTCTTTTCTCTTTTCTCTTGTATTGAATCCGAGAGTTTATTGTGGAGAGGCCGACTTGTTCTTCAATATAGAGAAGCTTTCTTCACCCTTTACCTCTTTTTCATTACTTATCATGTCCACCCTCATCATGCTTTGTGTTAACCGCGCCATGATTGAGTAGTCTCCCCGCTAGGTTAAGGGCTAAGCCGAAAGGCTCATGAAATCGTTAACTTGATCTTTAGAGTTGGGATAATTCGTTTGGTTTCATCACCTTTACTTGAGCATAATTCCGCTTGCTTTTCTGATCTACTAGCATCGGATCTTGGGTTAATATACTCTCCAAAAGCTTGTTATATTACCGGACTTAGTATTTGGTGAGCGATGATTCACAACCACCGAAAGATGAGTTGTGAATCATTGTGAACAATCATAACTTGAACACCCTTAATGCATGTTTTCAACTTGTAATAACCATCGAAAGTTGAGTCTATTAGGTTGATTTAGCATAGTAGTTTGATCCACGAAAGTGGGATAACTATACCTTTGTGTCATGAGTTCATGAACGGTTTCTATCATATCCCTTCCATTCGATTAACTTCTTAATGATTTATGATGCCTTGAGGTTAGCCCAATGCCTAGTATCTCCACTTATTGATTTCCATTTTCTCCACTTGTTAACCTTTTTCATTTTAGTCAAAATCAGAACCAAACACCGTTTTGTTTTAGCTTGATTCAACCTCCTTACAATTTGTAGTACAACCGATAGGTCCTTGTGAATTCGATCCCATCTATACTTACCTCGTTGATGTGCACTTGCAGGTAGCTCTAGTGGGTAAAACTTGAAGCAATCCCACGCTCACACCAAGTTTTTGGCGCCGTTGCCGGGGACCTTCTTGTCTACAAGTTTGGACTAGAATCTAGACTAAAACGTTTTTCTTTTGTTTTGTCATTTCACATTTTTCCTTTAGTTTGTTTTCAAGCTCTTGTAAGTACAACTTGAGCTGAGCTATGGATCAGGAAGCACATGATCAAGGGCCGCCGCTTGGTGTTTTTCTTGGAGCAAATCGCATTGATGACCACCCTTTGATTGGAGTTCAAAACCGTTCACCGCAAAACGGCAATGAACCGGAGCTCGACATTGGCGGGCCGGCGCATCAAGCACCCCAAGACGACCACCGAGAGGGACCAAATCAAGAGTACATTGGAGATAGTAACTCCAGACCAGAGCTTCTCCAAAGTCGTAGCCCCATCCGGACACAAGACGGCCAACAATATGAGATTAAACCCCGGGTTATCGCATTGGTGAAGCAAAGTCAATACCATGGACTTCTTGAGGAGGATCCCTTGGATCATGTTGATTCTTTTGAGGAGTTTTGCAGCACTACAAGCGCAAATGGAGTTCCAGAAGATTACCGGAAGTGCCGGCTCTTTGTTTTCACTTTGGCGGGCAAGGCACTCAAGTGGCTAAAATCTTTGCCGTCTCGCTCAATCACTACTTGGATGCAATTCAAGAAGGCATTTCTTGGGCAGTTCTATACCAAACAGAGAGCAAGCTTAATGAGAAGCAGGATCTCAGGTTTCCAGCAAGGTCCTATAGAGCCATACCATGAAGCTCTAGGGCGTTTCAAAGAGTACATAAGAGATTGCCCACAACACGGCTTCTCGGATGTCAATCTATGGAACATATTTTATGAAGGGATTAGGCGTGAGTATAAGCTATGCCTTGACATAGCTAGCAATGGGAACTTCATGAGCAAGTCCATAGAAGAGGCAAAGATATTAATAGACAACTTGGCGGCCAGTGATAGCAAGAACCAGCCTAGCTATGAGGAAACCATTAAAGCGATCAACACAAGACCGGAGCAAACCGAATTCAAGGAGATCAAATCCATGATCTCTAAACTTTTGGAAAGGCAACCGAGGCAATGTCAAGTTTTTGAAGATAATCAAACCGTAAATGAGGAGATAGGCCGGGAGATCTTTGGCAATCTTGAAAGAGACGTGAACTTCATCAGCAAACATGAACCCGGAGAAAGAAGTATTATGCCGTTTCTCAACACTCAAAACCGTTACTATGGTGAGAAGAATGCTCCAAACTATCCTCACCCGCAGTCCAATCCGCAGCCTATGCACGTCCCTCAAGTAACCTTATCCACCCCGAGACACCAGCGAATGCAGAAGGATGATCAAGAAGGTGAACTCAAGTCCCATGTCTATGAATTCATACATGAGCAAAGGTAAGTCAACAAGGAAATTCATGAGAAGATACACCACATATACTATGACTTGAGTAGTAAGTTTGATTCTCTTGAATCCCACGTTAAGCGACTTGATCTTCAAATAGCTCACATAGCCTGTTCAATCAAGAAGCCGTTTGGAGTCCTTCCCGGCCAACCCGAGGTAAATCCCAAAAAGGAGCACATCGCCGCCATCACTCTTAGGAGTGGGACACAGCTGGATGAGGTGCTGATGCCGGAGGAAGTCGAGAAAGTGCCGACCCAACACATGGTCGAGATAGAGGAGAATGAGCCGAAGGACAACAATGCGGCCGATGGAGAATTAGAAGAGGAAATCGTCCCACCGTTGATACCTCGGGTGTACAAACCGAAAGCACCCTTCCCTAGGGTGGTGAAGAAGCCTCAGAAGGAGAAGGAGCAAGCAAAGCTGAAAGATCTTGTGAGCCAGCTAAGTGTTAGGCTACCGTTTGTTGACGCTTGCATGATCATACCGTCTTTAAAAAAGTACATGAAGAGTATCTTGACAAGCAACCTAAGCTTGGAAGAAGGTGTGATGCTGATAACTCAAGAATGCAGTGATGTGCTTCAAAACCAAACCCCGGAGAAGTTAGATGATCCGGGCAGCTTTGTGCTATCTTGTCAAGTCGGAGGTACGACTTTCAAGCGATGCCTTTGTGACTTGGGCTCTAGTGTGAATTTGATGCCTTACACGGTTGCCAGACGTCTTGGGATTACTAATTTTAGACCAACAAAGATTCAATTGGTTTTTCCGGATCGATCCGTTAGAAGACCGGTTGGAATTGTAACCGATGTTCAAGTCATGATCGGTAAATGTTCCATTCCGGCCGATTTTGTGGTTTTAGAGCTTGAACAAGAGCCTAGGGATCCCCTGATCCTTGGACGCCCATTCCTAGCTACTGCCGGTGCTATAATAGATGTCAAAGGAGGAAAGATTGACTTGCACTTGGGCGATCTTGTAATGAAGTTCCAAGTGGACAAATCACTCGGCAAGCCCACAATCGATGGCCATTCATTCTTGGTGGACAATATGAGTGAAGTTTCTGAAGGAATATACCGAGAGCTCATGATGAATGACCCATTGGGAATAGCATTAACCGGGAGCGAAGGAGACGACTACTACTTGAACAAAGAAGCACACCGGCTGACCAAGATTCTTGATGGCGCGGCGACATATGACAAGCTGGTAGCCCACATCGGACTAGGAGAGGAAAAAGAGAGGCCAGGTCAGCACAAGACCCCCACCGTAGAATCAAATGACCCTTGGAGTGAGGCGAGAGCGCCTAAAGTTGTACTAAAAGAATTTCCAGTTGGATTAAGGTACGCCTTTCTCGGACCTCATAACACATATCCAGTCATTATCAATTCAAACCTAACCAATGTGGAAGCGGCTCTATTACTTTGTGAGTTGAGGAAACACCGTAAACCCCTTGGGTATACCCTTGAGGATATCACGGGCATATCCCCAAACCTTTGTATGCACAGGATACATCTCGAGGATGAATCTATGTCCTCGGTAGAGCACCAAAGGAGGCTGAATCCGAACCTAAAAGATGTTGTGAAGAAAGAGATAATGAAGCTTTTGGAAGCGGGAATCATATATCCGATCTCGGACAGTACATGGGTAAGTCCGGTGCACGTAGTACCTAAAAAGGGCGGTGTCACTGTGGTGAAGAACGAAAATGAGGAGCTAATTCCCACAAGGACAGTCACCGGCCACCGAATGTGCATCGACTACCGCAAGCTCAATACCGCTACCCGGAAGGATCATTTCCCTCTCCCATTCATCGACCAAATGCTAGAAAGGCTGGCTAACCACCCATACTATTGCTTCCTAGATGGTTATTCAGGTTTCCTTCAAATCCCGATCCATCCGGATGATCAAGAGAAGACAACATTTACATGTCCTTATGGCACATTCGCTTACCGGCGGATGCCATTTGGATTATGCAATGCCCCGGCCACATTCAAAAGATGCATGATGTCCATCTTTACCGACTACATAGAAGACATAATGGAGGTATTCATGGATGATTTTTCAGTTTATGGCTCATCCTTTGATATTTGTTTGTCAAATCTTAGCAAGGTTCTCAAGAGATGCGAAGAAAAACATCTTGTGCTCAACTGGGAGAAATGTCATTTCATGGTGAGAGATGGGATAGTCCTTGGCCACAGGATATCAGAGAGAGGGATTGAAGTAGATAAAGCAAAGATAGAGCCGCCAAAGAATGTCAAGGGTGTAAGGAGCTTCCTCGGACACGCCGGCTTCTATAGGAGATTCATTCAAGATTTCTCCAAGATCGCACGACCATTGACTCAACTCTTATGCAAGGAAGTCCCGTTTGAGTTCGACAATGATTGCCTCACCGCTTTCAAGAAGATCAAGGCGGCTTTAATCAGCGCACCGGTTGTACAATCACCGGATTGGGAGCTCCCGTTTGAGATCATGTGCGATGCAAGTGACTATGCTGTTGGTGCCGTGCTAGGACAAAGAAAGGAGAAGAAACTTCATGTCATATACTATGCAAGCCGAACCCTAGATGAAGCACAATGCAACTACGCCACCACTGAGAAGGAGCTGCTCGCAATTGTCTTTGCGTTTGAGAAGTTCCGGTCCTACCTTGTCGGATCTAAAGTGATCGTTCACACCGACCATGCAGCCCTCAAATATCTCATATCCAAGAAAGACGCTAAGCCACGTCTCATCCGGTGGATTCTCCTACTACAAGAGTTTGATTTAAAGATCATCGACAGAAAAGGTGCGGAGAATAGTGTGGCGGATCACCTCTCCCGGATGAGAATAGAGGAGCAGCTCCCCATAAACGACTCGTTGCCAGAAGAAACGGTGTATTCCGTCAGCGCCATACCAATAACAAGGGTCACCAGCACACCACCACTCGTACCGGACAAGAGAATCACCTTCGGTACACCTTGGTATAGCCACATTGCCAATTACCTTGCAGCCGACATTGAACCGCCGCAATTTTACGGTTACAAGAAGAAGAAATTCTTGAAAGACATAAGGTTCTAATTTTGGGACGAGCCTTACCTTTACAAGAAATGCCAAGATGGGATGTTCAAAAAATGTGTCCCGGAGGAAGAAATCCCGGGAATACTTCATGGCTGTCATGGATCAGCTTATGCCGGCCATTTTGCCACATTCAAGACGGTTTCAAAGGTTTTACAGGTCGGTTTCTGGTGGCCAACTATGTTCAAAGATGCCCAGGTATTCATTTCCAAATGTGATGCTTGTCAAAGGATGGGAAACATTAGCAAAAGGAATGAGATGCCCCAAAACTTTATCTTGGAGGTAGAAGTCTTTGACGTGTGGGGGATTGATTTCATGGGACCCTTTCCCACATCTTTTGGAGACCAATACATCCTTGTAGCTGTTGACTATGTGTCAAAATGGGTGGAAGCCATTGCCGCTCCAACGAATGATTCTAGTGTTGTCATCAAGCTGTTCAAATCAGTCATTTTCCCGAGGTTTGGGGTGCCGCGAGTTGTGATTAGTGATGGAGGTTCCCACTTCATAAACCGAGTATTTACCAACCTACTGAAGAAATATGGGGTTCGACACAAGGTTGCAAGCCCATATCACCCACAAACCAGCGGACAAGTGGAGATATCGAATAGAGAGCTCAAGAGCATTCTACAAAAGACGACCGGGAAAACAAGGAAGGATTGGTCAGCTAAGTTAGATGACGCTCTTTGGGCTTACAGGACAGCCTTCAAGACACCATTGGGAACAACGCCTTTCCACCTCGTTTACGGGAAAGCATGCCACTTACCAGTGGAGCTGGAATATAAGGCGGCTTGGGCAGTCAAGGAGCTTAACTATAATCTCAAAACCGCGGCTGAGAGGCGTTTGATTCAACTGAATGAATTGGAAGAGATAAGACATCTGGCATATGAGAACACAAAGATTTACAAAGAAAGGACTAAAGCGTTTCATGACCGGAAGATAGTGCCTAAGTCCTTTGCTCCAAACGACCAGGTTTTACTCTTTAATTCACGGCTTAAACTCTTTCCCGGAAAACTCCGCTCAAGATGGTCCGGCCCGTTCAAGATTAAAGAGGTGAAACCATATGGAGCTGTGGTTCTTTGGGACCCTAGTGGAGGAGACTTCACTGTCAACGGATAGAGGCTAAAACCTTACCTAGCAAACACGGAAAAGGGAGAAAAAGAAATCATCCCCTTAGCAGATGCACCTCAGGCCTAGGAAGGACAAAGAGTCAAGCTAGATGACTTTAAAACAAGCGCTTTGTGGGAGGCAACCCACACGGTATCTTTTTATCTCTCATTTTCATTTTCAATTTACACATCATTATTGCATACATACTGTAGGATGAAGACCCAAGAGGAGACCAAACAAGAACATGTCCCACCCATTCACCCCACCCTTGTCCAAGACGACACCAAGAGGAGAAACGGTCGAAGAAAGTCACAAAACGGTCGAGTAGCTTTCAAGAATTTCCATCCGGCGAGATTCTCTCGGCCAAACGGGTGAAACGGAGGACCAACATCAACCATCTCCCAAACCACGTGACCGATGTCCACCAAACTTCACAGACGGCTAAACAACACCATGTTGGTCGGCAAATCCAAAAGATAGGACGGAGGAATGTGAACGGATGAGGAGATAAGAACAAATGCCACATCCGGTCGATAGCGGGACAACCGAAGGCCGACAAAAACCAAAATCATGGCATGGAGAGACCACCAAATGAAGAATCTCCAAAACCACTCGTTCGTTTGCCCTCATACTTGACCAGGAGCTCTAAATCATCAACTTGGACGGTAGAATTTCAATATGGTACATGACGTTCTTAACGGTTTGTTCTGTGGTTCATAGCACTCATTTCGGGTCGACCAAATGAGCCACACTCGACCAAAATGCAAACCGGCGAGAATCAGACCTGGAAATTCAAAACTCACCGACCAGTCATGCCTAAAGAGGAGCCCCAATCCATTATCTGACCCTGATCTTCATCACAACTGGTCAACACTTGGTAATATCATCCTAACCTTTCCCTTCCCAAATTTATTACATATTTTACCTCTCTTAATCCGATTTTTCTTACACCGGGACGGTGCAAGTTAAGTCTGGGGGGATTATACTAATAAGTTTGTTCATTTTGGCATTTCATCTTGCATCATTTTTCTTTTCATCAAGTCGTTTTTATTGAGTCAAAAATTTTGTCGAGAATTATGACTTTATCTTGGACCTAACCATTGTCGTGCCTATGTTTAAGTGACCATTGATCAGTATTTGGCAGTCTACTTCATCACATGTGCACCATGAGTGGATCGATCTACCAAAAATGTCCACATCTCCAAAGGCTTAAGAAAGATACATCTTTAACTCCGCACCTTAATGAACTTAACCTTCTCGGCTAGGGACTTGGTTTTACAAAGGGCACGACTCATCATCCTCACCAAATAGTGAAAGTCTATGTGAGTTCGGTTTCCCCTCTCTCTCCCCTTCAAATTTAAGAAAAAGAACCATGGTCCAAGTAACCGGGGATTAGGTGGCAACCACCATCAATACTCGCGTCTATGGAAGACCTTTTGATCCAAGTAACCGGGGATTAGGTGGCTACAACCATCAATACTCGCGTCTATGGAAGATCCATCAAAAAAAAAAAACCTCCACAAAGAGGAGAAGAAGTCGAAGAAAAAAAATACCTTGCTACCCTAAAAAAGGGATGAATCGACTTAAGAAGTGAGAAGAGAGAGAGGTGAAACAAGAGCCAAGACATGTGTTTTATAAAAAGAGGATGGGTAAGAGTCTATAACCCCTTTGATCGATATTCCCTAGTTGAGACCCCACCTTTAGAAACTAAAGGAGTCAAAGGTGGAGAATTTGGATGGCCTAAAGAGAAGTTGGTTACTTTGGGATGATTGCAAAACTCATGGTATGTACTTTCTTGTTCTTAATTCTAAATGCCATTGCTGTTTTATGTGGATCGCTAAAATAAAGGTCAATATGGATTTCCAAAAGGATTTAAGAGTTCTCATGTCTTCAAACCTCTTTTCCATACTTAGTTTGCTTGGGGACAAGCAAAAGATAAGTCTGGGCGAGTTGATATATCCATATTTTGCATGATTTTACTTAGTATTTATCTATGTTTTCAAGTGTTTTCAATAAGGTTTTATGCCTTTAGAGGTAGTTTTCTTGTATTTGTTGGTTTTGGAGTCTTAACAGGTTAAAACATCAAAAAGGATTCAAAAAGGAGCAAAAGAGCCTCAAAACATAATCCATGCAAGTTTCCAAGTCAAGAGCCTCAACAAAACTCCATTTGTCCAATTCTCGCATTTGGACAGAACCGGAGCATCCGAAAGATGGCCGCGGTTGAAGGTTTTCCCGACGTCCAAAAATCATGATCATGGTCTTGTTGGATAGATATTTCAGTTATGCTTCACGGCGAAGTAGATTCAAGTCATTTGGATCAACCATCAGGGAGAAATCAGTTTTCTCCCAAGACATGTCCGCCAGACGAGGAAACGAAGCCCATGGAGATTTGGTGCCACAAGCAGCCCGGGATTCCGCGGCATGGACCTTGTCTCGACTTAACATAGGCCTAGCCTATTTCTGGTGGTTTTCTTGGCCTCATCCCGGCCCACTCACGTCGCAAAAGAAAGAGTCCAGCTCACCGGAAACTTTCCTTTTCCGGCACTTCAATAACCTAGGCGACCCCTTACCTATTTATACGAGTTTTTAGCCTCAAGAAAGGGGGAGAAGCTGCGCCGTCAAGAGAAGGAGAGAAAGCCATCCTGGAGGCAGAGAGGAGAGGTTTTCTCCCAAGATCGAAGGCGCACACACTCTTGCATTCATCAAATCCTTACACTTGTTCTTTTCTCTTTTCTCTTGTATTGAATCCGAGAGTTTATTGTGGAGAGGCCGACTTGTTCTTCGATATAGAGAAGCTTTCTTCACCCTTTACCTCTTTTTCATTACTTATCATGTCCACCCTCATCATGCTTTGTGTTAACCGCGCCATGATTGAGTAGTCTCCCCGCTAGGTTAAGGGCTAAGCCGAAAGGCTCATGAAATCGTTAACTTGATCTTTAGAGTTGGGATAATTCGTTTGGTTTCATCACCTTTACTTGAGCATAATGCCGCTTGCTTTTCTGATCTACTAGCATCGGATCTTGGGTTAATATACTCTCCAAAAGCTTGTTATATTACCGGACTTAGTATTTGGTGAGCGATGATTCACAACCACCGAAAGATGAGTTGTGAATCATTGTGAACAATCATAACTTGAACACCCTTAATGCATGTTTTCAACTTGTAATAACCATCGAAAGTTGAGTCTATTAGGTTGATTTAGCATAGTAGTTTGATCCACGAAAGTGGGATAACTATACCTTTGTGTCATGAGTTCATGAACGGTTTCTATCATATCCCTTCCATTCGATTAACATCTTAATGATTTATGATGCCTTGAGGTTAGCCCAATGCCTAGTATCTCCACTTATTGATTTCCATTTTCTCCACTTATTAACCTTTTTCATTTTAGTCAAAATCAGAACCAAACACCGTTTTGTTTTAGCTTGATTCAACCTCCTTACAATTTGTAGTACAACCGATAGGTCCTTGTGGATTCGATCCCATCTATACTTACCTCGTTGCTGTGCACTTGCAGGTAGCTCTAGTGGGTAAAACTTGAAGCAATCCCACGCTCACATCACCACTCCATGTACACATTGAGCGGATCGGTCTACCAAAACAGCCACATTTCCAAAAACCGATGGAGGATCCATCTTTGACTCCGCACCCTAATGAACTTTAATTTCTCAGCTAGGGGCTTGGCTTTACAGAGAGCATGACTCCTCATCCTCACCAACAAGTGAAAGTCTGTGTGAGTTCGGTTTCCCCTCTCTCTCCCCTTCAATATTAAGAAAAAGCACAAGGTCCAAGTAACCGGGGATTAGGTGTCAACCACCATCAATACTCGCGTCTATGGAAGACCTTTTGATCCAAGTAACCGGGGATTAGGTGGCTACAACCATCAATACTCGCGTCTATGGAAGATCCATCAAAAACCTCCACAAAGAGGAGAAGAAGTCGAATAAAAAAATACCTTGCTACCATAAAAAAAAGGGATGAATCGACTTAAGGAGTGAGAAAAGAGAGAGGTGAAACAAGAACCAAGACATGTGTAATCAAAAGAGGATGGGAAAGAGACTATGAGCCCTTTGATCGATATCCCCTAGTTGAGACCACACCTTTAAATGCTAAAGG
This sequence comes from Erythrophleum ivorense, assembly GCA_026724425.1. NCBI lineage: Eukaryota > Viridiplantae > Streptophyta > Magnoliopsida > Fabales > Fabaceae > Erythrophleum > Erythrophleum ivorense. Next base: position 1,478,316 of record JAIUCV010000193.1, read on the forward strand.
GGTCAAAGGAGGTGAGCCCGGATGGTCGTATGGAGTGTAGGTTGCTTTGGGATGGCTGCTAAACTCATTGTAAGTACTTATGTCCCTAATCTTAAAGCCAAAACCGTCTTTCATGTGGATTACTAAAACATAAGTTACCTTGGATTTTCAAAATGCATTGAGAGTTCTCATGTTTTCAAACCTCTTTTCCTTTCTTAGTTTGCTTGGGGACAAGCAAAAGGCTAAGTCTGGGGGAGTTGATATATCCATATTTTGCATGTTTTTACTTTGGTTTTTCTTATATTTTCATACTAAATAATAATGGTTTTGTATCCAAGAGGTAGTTTTCTTGTATATTATGGTTTTGGGAAGCAAACAGGTCAAAATGGCAAAAAGGAGGCAAAAAGGAGCAAAATGACTTCAAACAATGATCCATGCATGTTTCCAAGTCAAGAGCTTCAACAAAACTCAAGTTGGCCGATTTCCGCTTTCGGGCAGAATCGAAGCATCCGAAAGATGACCGCGGCAAAGGAGCTTTCCGACGTTCAAATCGCAAGATCTGTATACGGAAAGATATAGATAAATGAGTCATGCACCGCGGTGAAGTGAAATTGGGCCATTTGGAGTAGATATGCGGCCTATGAGTTTTTTCTCCCAAGACATGTCCGTCTGGCGAGTAAGTGAGGCCCATGGAGCTTGGATGAGCGAAATGGACCTGGATCACTGCGGACCAAGCCCGGACCTCATCAAGACTCAAGCCCACACCATTTCACGCGATCAGAAGGCGGCGGCCTCGACTCATTCAAGACTTGGAGAGCAAGCTCACGCGAGAAGAAGAAATGGAAAGTTTCCTCTTATTGCCCGCGCGATAACTCAGCCGACCTAAGCCTCCTCTCAACTATATATACTTGTTTTTAGCCTCAGACTTTTTCTCTCAGACTTTTTCCTTTCTGTTACACCACAATAAACCGGAGCCACTTAGGTGGTCTCCTTGTTCTTTCTTTTCCTTTTGCATCTTGTACATACTCGCATGTTTCATTAGTTTCAGTCTAGGTTTAAAGGTTTCTCTCTATTGGGGAGCGACGGTTTGATCTCTATCACTCCGCCTCCTTCTTCTAAAATCATGAGATCCTCTCTACTCCTTTAGACTCATCATTGAATTATGGATCCTTCCAAAAGGACATGACATAATTGCCTTCAAATAATCGGTTGTCGAATAAAGGGAAAACCCCATGGTTCTTCATCTTTATTTGAACCTCATGCTTGTTGCTAGAGTAATAGCTAACTAGCGACATGATCTAAGGTTGATATACTCTCCAAAAGCTTGTTATATCTCCGGATCTAGTATTTGATGAGCAATAAGTTTTAAGGTATGAAAGTAGACTTAAAGATTATTGTAAACAATCACTACTTAAACCTAAAGCATACCTCACTCTTCATTGACCATGCGATAGCTGAGTCCATTGGATTAAGAGGTATAGGTGGCCGGAGCCACGAAAGTGGGATGACCACATCTTAGTGTTTTGAGTTTAGGAATCGAATTTGACAACCTTTTCAATTGATTTGGCATATGTTCTTACGGTTTATCCTTGTTCATTTGATGTTGTTTGTATAGCTTTGCATTGTTGTTTACTCTTTCTTAGAAAACCAAAAACACAAAATCCTTGCATATTTGTGATTTAGCTTAACTAAATCTTTACAAGTGTGTAGTGTGTAATTCGCATTCTCTTGTGGATCGACCCCTAAGTAATACAACAACATGTTGTGCACTTGCAACTATGTCTTGCTTAGGGTTTATTTACTTGCATACATCCCACAACTAAGCATGCATCAATTAGGTTGTTTAAGCATAGTGGCTGGAGCCATGAAAGTGGAAAGGCTATATCTTAGTGTTGTGAGTTCAAGGCGGTTTATAACTTATCCCATGCAATCTCTTGTCATTTCATTGAATGTTTCCATTGATTATCCTTTGCCTAACTTCTTTCTCACATTGTTCACAATCTTATTTACATTTTGCTTTGTTTTCTTTTGATTTTAGAATCACCACACATTCATATTTTCTGTTCTAGCTACTCATCACTCAACATAAACTTGAAAAGAGATCACTCTTCCTTGTGTTCGACCCCTACTTGCCACAGCTGTACACTTGCAGCTCTGCCAAGTTGGGTTATAAATTTATTAGTTTGAAGCATAAAAACCCAATGCATCAAGCACTTTGGCGCCGTTGCCGGGGAAGAGTTGCATTTCTTTCAAGTTTCTTGATTGATTTTTAGTCTAGTTCTTTACTTCTTTGCACTTTACACTTTTGTTTTTCATAAGATGTAAAAAAATCTATAAAAAATTTTACTTAACTCTTTCTCTTGTTGTTTTCTAGGTGCATGACAACAAGGTCCAACTCAAACAACACAGATTGGGAGGATCTTGACATTGACCAGCTCGAAAGAACACTTACGAGAATAAGGAGAGAAAGAATGATGGCCGGAAATCAAGCCGGAGAAGGCGTGGCACAAGGTGGCCAACAGCAAGCCCCTGAACAGGAGCAACAACCACAAGCCCCTCATGTCCCACAAGGAGCTGGAGCTGATCAGGCGGCACAAGGAGGAGCTGTTCCTCATCCGAATATTCAACAACAACCTCGGGGTGCAGCCGCTCAACCGCAACAGCGGCAACAACAACAACCGGGTCAACAAGACGCTGGTCAACATCAAAATCAGCATCATCGAAACCCCCATGGTGGTCACCAAGGGATGCCTCAAGCTCAACCGCATGTGCCTCCAAGGAGAGCACAATTTGCTCAGCATCCAAGGCATCCAACTATGGGAGATTTTGATTCGTCCGATGCATTCTTCTTGGATCGGAATCCAATCCGACCACCTCAACCTCCAAGGAACGACTTTGAGATCAAGCCACAGATCATTGCCTTGGTGAAACAAAACCAATTCCATGGTTTTTCCACCGATCACCCACTTGACCAGGTCGATACCTTTGAGGAGATATGTAGCACTACTCGGATCAATGGAGTGTCACCGGACTACTTCAAATGCAAGCTGTTTACCTTCTCTCTAAGTGACAAGGCACTTAGATGGGTAAAGTTGATATCATCATATTTTGCATGTTTTCATTAAGTATTTATTGGTGTTTTCAAACGTTTTCAATAAGGTTCTATACCTTTAGAGGTAGTTTTCTTGTATTTGTTGGTTTTGGAGTCTTAACAGGTTAAAACATCAAAAAGGATTCAAAAAGGAGCAAAAGAGCCTCAAACCATGATCCATGCAAGTTTCCAAGTCAAGAGCATCAATATAACTCCATTTGTCCGATTCTCGCATTTGGTCAGAACCGGAGCATCCGAAAGATAACCGCGGCAAGGGGTCTTCCCGACGTCCAAAAATCATGATCTTGGTCTTGCTGAATAGATATTTGAGTCATGCATCACGACGAAGTGGATTCAAGTCATTTAGATCAACCATCACGAAGATACTCTTTTTCTCCCAAGACGTGTCCGCCAGGCGAGTAAACAAAGCCCATGGAGACTTGGCGCCACCAAATGGCCTGGGATGCAGCGGCATGGACCTTGTCTCGACTTAACACAAGCCCAGATTGCTTTTGGTTGTTTACTTGTCCTAAACCCGGTCCAATCACGTCGCAAATCATTAAAGCCGGTTAACCGGAAAGTTTCCTTTTTCAGCTCATCACAACCCTAGCGACTTCAAGCCTATAAATACTTGCTTTTAGCCTCTGCAAGAGAGAGAGCCGCGAGTGTATTGTGCAAGAGAGAGAGCAGCCGTCAAGGAGGAGAAGCCCTAGGTGGTGCGCCGTCCAGAAGGAAGAAGGAAGGCGCCGTTCAACTCTTGCACTCGCATTCATCTTTGTTCTTTCATCTTTTTCCTTTTCTCTTTTGTACTTTGGATCGAAAGTTATCAAGGGATTCGACCTGTTCTTCATCAGAGAAGCCTCTTTTCTATCCCTTATCTCTTTTATACTTGCATAATGATATCAAATATGCCTTGCTTGTTTGATTGCCCTATGTCCGAGTAGATCCCCTCGTTAGGCCGAGGGAATCGATGGACTCTTGATATGTTTTGACTTATTTGATTGCTTAAAACGGGATTTACTCTTTTGGTTCTTCATCTTTACTTGCTCTTATTGCTTGTTGTTAGGAAAGCGCGCCTCAACAACTCGAACTTAGGTTGATACACTCTCCAAAAGCTTGTTGTATTGCCGAAACTAGTATTTGATGAGCTAAGTGTTTTAGGCTTCCAAAAGTCGACCTAAAGAACTTAGTGAACAATCACAACTTGAACATTGATTAATGCATGCTTATAACTTGTAATAACCATCGAAAGTTGAGTCTATTAGGTTGTTTAAGCATAGTGGCCGGAGCCACGAAAGTGGAAAGGCTATACATTAGTGTTGTGAGTTCAAGACGGTTTATAAACTATCCCATGCAATTTCTTGTCATTTCATTGAAAGTTTCCATTGATTATCCTTTGCCTAACACCTTTCTCATATTGTTTACAACCTCATTCACTTACTCACTTGTTTTTCATTAGATATTAAGATCACCATCACCCCATATTGTTGTTCTAGCTACTTATCACTCGAAAAGAGACTTGAAACGAAATCACTCTTCCTTGTGTTCGATAACCCTACTACACTACGATCCGTGCACTTGCGGTATCTAGTTAGGATCGGGTAAAACCTGACCCCCATCAAGTTTTTGGCGCCGTTGCCGGGGAAGAGTTGCATTTCTTTCAAGTTTCTTGATTGATTTTTAGTCTAGTTCTTTTTATTCTTGCATTTTACTTTTTGTTTTTCATAAAATCCTTAAAAACCATAAAATTTTTTTACTTGAAACTCTTTCTTTGTGTCTCTTAGGTGCATGACAAGAAGGTCCAATCCGGATAACACCATAGAAGAAGATCTTGACATTGACCAACTTGAAAGAACACTTAGGCGGCAAAGAAGAGAAAGAATGAATCAAGGCGGGGAAGCCGCGGCACAAGGAGGCCAACAACAAGCCCCTGACCAAGAACAACAACCACAAGCCCCTCATGACTTACCAGAAGCCGGAGCTGACCAGCCAGCACAAGGAGCCGTACCTCAACCTAATCAAAACGCTCCCGGTGTAGCCGATCAACCGCAGCCGCAACAACAACATCAACAACAACCGGAGCCACTAAACGCCGGTCAACCACTAAACCAGCATCATCAAAACCCCCATGGCGGTCACCAAGGGATGCCTCAACCTCAACTGCATGTGCCTCCAAGGAGGGCACAATTCGCTCAGCATCCAAGGCATCCGACTATGGGAGATTTTGATTCCTCCGATGCATTCTTCTTGGATCGGAATCCAATCCGACCACCTCAGCCTCCGAGGAACGACTTTGAGATCAAGCCTCAGATCATTGCCTTGGTGAAACAAAACCAATTCCATGGTTTGTCCACCGAGCATCCACTTGACCATGTCGACACCTTTGAGGAGATATGTAGCACTACTCGGATCAATGGAGTGTCACCGGACTACTTCAAGTGCAAGCTATTTACCTTCTCTCTAAGTGACAAGGCACTTATATGGGTAAAGTCTCTGCCACCTCAATCCATTACAACATGGAATGAATACAAAGGAGCTTTCTTAAACCAATTCTACACCAAGCAAAGATCAAACTCTATAAGGAGCAAGATATCCGGGTTTAAGCAAGCACCAATGGAGTCTTTCTATGAAGCTTTGGAGCGCTTCAAGGAGTATGCAAGGGACTGCCCTAACCATGGCTTCTCAGAAGGTAACCTTTGGAATATCTTCTACAATGGGATTGATCACAAGTACAAGCTTTCACTTGACACCGCGAGCAATGGTAACTTCATGACCAAATCGGTGCCGGAAGCCAAGCTTTTGATAGAGAATCTTGCTGCAAGTGATTCCAATGCATGCCCTGAATACAATAGAGGAGTGAGAACCACAAGCTCATCATCGGAATCGGCTCAAATCATGGAGTTGAAGAACATGGTCTCACAACTACTAAAGAGCAACCGAGGAGTGCATGCGATTGATGATGTCTTGGCCACTAACGAAGAGCCTCTCATGGAGTTTATGAGAGATGGAGCTGAAGAGAATCAAGAGGAAGTCAACTACATAGGAGGTAACTATGGTAATAGAGGATACAACCAACCATTCCGCGCCCATCCCAACCTCTCTTACCGAAGCACCAATGTGGAGAATCCAAATGATCAAGTCTATCCGGGCCAAAACAATTATCAAGGAGGCCAGAACGCTTACCAAGGAGGTCAATACCAGCCTAAGCAACAATTCTATCCTAAGGGAGTCTACCAAGTGAAACAGCCACTCACTTTCCCTCAAGGAGTTGCACCGGCTCAACAAGAAGAAAAAGTAGATGTGGCGGTCAAGAAGTACATGGAGGAGCAAAGACAACCTACCAAGAGCTTACATGATAAGATGGATCACATGTTTAGTGATCTAAATAACAAGTTTGGGGCGTTGTCAACGCATGTCCAAAAGCTAGAGGTTCAAATCTCTCAAACGGCCGAAGCGGCTAAGAAGCAACATGAGGCAAACCCAAAATTTTGTAATGTTGTTTCATCTCAAGAAGAACAACCGGCCATTATCTCCGTGCCATCTCAAGAAGATGAAAGTGAAGAAGAGCCTAAGGAGAGGCACAAACCGGAGAGGTACACTTGGGAATCAAGAAGAGCTTACAAGAGAAGGCTTGAGAACAAGTCGTTGCTAAAACAAGAAGATCCGGGGAGGTTTGTGATCCCAGCTTGTATCAATGGGTACCAACTCACGGATTGCTTATGTGATAGTGGAGCAAACGTGAACATCATGTCTCTGGCCTTAGCCAAAGATTTGGGATTCAAATATTTCAAGGAGCCTAAGGTGAGAGTGGAGTTTGCGGATCTATCAAGTATGAAGCCTTATGGAGTGCTTGAAGATGTCATGCTAGAGATTGGAGGGAGACATGTCCCCACCGACTTTCAAATCATGGTATGGGAAGGATCAAAGAGGAATCAGCTGATTCTTGGAACCCCATTCTTAGCTACAGCCGGAGCGGTCATCAATTACATGAGAAACCAACTAACACTTGGTCATGTCCGGCAAGATATCTTTTTCCCAAGCATCAACTTCAAACAAGCTCCAAGCGCAGTCAAATTACCACCAGAAAGGAGCACACTCATGCCAAGAGAAGGAGCCGAGCGGCCAAGAAGCATCAAGAAGGGCGAGCACTATCCAAAACCGAAGGAAGCGATGAAACCGTTGAAGCCGAAGCATGAGAATGTATTCAAGGATATTCACTCGGTCTTGTCATCATCCTTTGACGATCATGGAGCTGAAGAAGAACCTGACGGTGTACCCAAGTCATTTGCCAGCATAAGAGTCCTCCTCCCAAAGGATCCGGACCCCAAAGATGAGCAAACCGCAAAGGAAAGACTCGGAAAAACCTTAAAACTTTTTCCGAGAGCTTTGGTATTCAAGGACGACTTGGAAGATGATCATGGAGAGCCCAAACCACCTCATGAGCCGCCTGAACCAGAATGTGAAGACACCAAAGGGATCCCAAACCCTTTGGCCGATCACAACCGCACCTAAACCAAAAAAGGGAGTCAAGCTAGATGACTTTAAAACAAGCGCTTTGTGGGAGGCAACCCACACGGTATTTTTCTTTCCCTTTTTCATTTTTAGTTTTCACATCATTATTGCATGCATTTTGTTAGGATGAGAAACCAAGAGGCGACCAAACGAGAAAATGTCCCACCCAATCATCCCACCCTTGTCCAAACTGACACCAAGGCGAGGGCACCACCTGGGAATACTAAAGGAAGAAAGCAGAATCATTTCGGTCAAAGAAGATCACCAAACGGTCGAGTAGAATTCAAGATATTCCATCCGGGGTGATTTTTCTCGACCACACGGGTGCAACGAGGACCCACTTGACCTATCTCACAATCCGTGTGACCGAAGTCCACCAAACTTCACAGGCGACCAGAAAATACCATATTGGTCGGTAAATCCAAAAGATAGGACGGAGAAAAGTGAACGGATGAAGAGATACGCACGAATGCCAAATCCGGTCGATGGCGGGTAACCGAAGGCCGACAAAAACCAAAATCACGACATGGAGACACCACCACCTGGAAATGGATTCTTGGAGCTTAAAAATCATCATTCCAGAAGAAAATCAGGGAACGAACGAGCCAAATTCAAAGACGGTCAAGAATCTCTTCCCGGAGCCGATTACACCACGTTGTGAAGGAAGTCTCAAACCGCTCATCCATTTGACCTCAAACTTCACCAGTGCTCATAAAATATGAAGTTGGTAGGTGGAATTTCAAGCTCGGTCAGGAAATTCGTCACCGTTTGCGCCGTGGTCTATTGCACTATCATCCGGTCGACCGGATAGACCACCAAATGATGAAACTCCCAAACCGCTCGTTTGTTTGACCTGAAACTTCACCACTGCTCCTAAAATATATGATTGGTCGGTGGAATTTTAAGATAGGTCAGAGAAAAGTTGACGGTTCGAGCTGTGGTTCATCCCATCACCTCACGGCCATCCGAAGGATCCACCCGATACCGGATTTTCCAAAATTGCTCGACCAAATGACCTGAAACTTCACCAGCGGCTCTAAAACATCATATTGGACGGTAAATTTTCAATCCCGTTCATATAATTCTTCACGGTTTGTCATGTTGTTCATAGCACTCATTCCGGGTCGACCGAATGAGACGTACACGACCGGAATGACAACCGACGGAATTCGGGACTTGACCTTCACCATTCACTGCCCACTCATGCCTCCAGCAGAGCCCCATTCAGTCGTCTAACTATGATCTTCATTACAATTGGTCATCACTTGGTAACATCATTCTAACCTTTCCCTTTTTCACATTTATTCCGTATTTCACCTCTCTTAATCTGATTTTTCTTACACCGGGACGGTGCAAGTTAAGTCTGGGGGGATTATACTAATAAGTTTGTTCATTTTGACATTTTTGTTTGCATTGTTTTCATCTCATTGAGTCGTTTTTATTGAGTCAAAACTTTTGTCGAGAATTATGACTTTATCTTGGACCTAACCATTGTTGTGCATGCGTTTAAGTGACCATTGATCAGTATTTGGCAGTCTACTTCATCACATGTGCACCATGAGTGGATCGATCTACCAAAAATGTCCACATCTCTAAGGGTTTAAGAAGGATACATCTTTGACTCCGCACCTTAATGAACTTAACCTTCTCAGCTAGGGGCTTGGTTTTACAAAGGGTACGACTCCTCATCCTCACCAAATAGTGAAAGTCTACGTGAGTTCGGTTTCCCCTCTCTCTCCCCTTCAAATTTAAGAAAAAGCACTATGGTCCAAGTAACCGGGGATTAGGTGGCAACCACCATCAATACTCGCGTCTATGGAAGACCTTCTGATCCAAGTAACCGGGGATTAGGTGGCTACAACCATCAATACTCGCGTCTATGGAAGATCCATCAAAAACCTCCACAAAGAGGAGAAGAAGTCGAATAAAAAAAAAAAAAAAATACCTTGCTACCCTAAAAAAAGGGATGAATCGACTTAAGAAGTGAGAAGAGAGAGAGGTGAAGCAAGAGCCAAGACATGTGTTTTATAAAAGAGGAAGAGTAAGAGTCTATAACCCCTTTGATCGATACTCCCTAGTTGAGACCACACCTTTAGAAACTAAAGGAGTCAAGGGTGGAGAATTTGAATGGCCTAAAGAGAAGTGGATCACTTTGGGACGATTGCAAAACTCATGGTATGTACTCCCTTGTTCTTAATTCTAAATGCCGCTGCTGATTCATATGGATTACTAAGACAAATGTCGACATGGATTTCCGAAAGATTTAAGAGTTCTCACGTTTTCAAACCTCTTTTCCTTTCTTAGTTTGCTTGAGGACAAGCAAAGGCTAAGTCTGGGGGAGTTGATATCATCATATTTTGCATGTTTTCATTAAGTATTTATTGGTGTTTTCAAACGTTTTCAATAAGGTTCTATACCTTTAGAGGTAGTTTTCTTGTATTTGTTGGTTTTGGAGTCTTAACAGGTTAAAACATCAAAAAGGATTCAAAAAGGAGCAAAAGAGCCTCAAACCATGATCCATGCAAGTTTCCAAGTCAAGAGCATCAATATAACTCCATTTGTCCGATTCTCGCATTTGGTCAGAACCGGAGCATCCGAAAGATAACCGCGGCAAGGGGTCTTCCCGACGTCCAAAAATCATGATCTTGGTCTTGCTGGATAGATATTTGAGTCATGCATCACGACGAAGTGGATTCAAGTCATTTAGAGCAACCATCACGAAGCTACTCTTTTTCTCCCAAGACGTGTCCGCCAGGCGAGTAAACAAAGCCCATGGAGACTTGGCGCCACCAAATGGCCTAGGATGCAGCGGCATGGACCTTTTCTCGACTTAACACAAGCCCAGCTTGCTTTTGGTGGTTTACTTGTCCTAAACCCGGTCCAATCACGTCGCAAATCATTAAAGCCGGTTAACCGGAAAGTTTCCTTTTTCAGCTCATCACAACCCTAGCGACTTCAAGCCTATAAATACTTGCTTTTAGCCTCTGCAAGAGAGAGAGCCGCGAGTGTATTGTGCAAGAGAGAGAGCAGCCGTCAAGGAGGAGAAGCCCTAGGTGGTGCGCCGTCCAGAAGGAAGAAGGAAGGCGCCGTTCAACTCTTGCACTCGCATTCATCTTTGTTCTTTCATCTTTTTCCTTTTCTCTTTTGTACTTTGGATCAAAAGTTATCAAGGGATTCGACCTGTTCTTCATCAGAGAAGCCTCTTTTCTATCCCTTATCTCTTTTATACTTGCATAATGATATCAAATATGCCTTGCTTGTTTGATTGCCCTATGTCCGAGTAGATCCCCTCGTTAGGCCGAGGGAATCGATGGACTCTTGATATGTTTTGACTTATTTGATTGCTTAAAACGGGATTTACTCTTTTGGTTCTTCATCTTTACTTGCTCTTATTGCTTGTTGTTAGGAATGCGCGCCTCAACAACTCGAACTTAGGTTGATACACTCTCCAAAAGCTTGTTGTATTGCCGAAACTAGTATTTGATGAGCTAAGTGTTTTAGGCTTCCAAAAGTCGACCTAAAGAACTTAGTGAACAATCACAACTTGAACATTGATTAATGCATGCTTATAACTTGTAATAACCATCGAAAGTTGAGTCTATTAGGTTGTTTAAGCATAGTGGCCGGAGCCACGAAAGTGGAAAGGCTATACATTAGTGTTGTGAGTTCAAGACGGTTTATAAACTATCCCATGCAATCTCTTGTCATTTCATTGAAAGTTTCCATTGATTATCCTTTGCCTAACACCTTTCTCATATTGTTTACAACCTCATTCACTTACTCACTTGTTTTTCATTAGATATTAAGATCACCATCACCCCATATTGTTGTTCTAGCCACTTATCACTCGAAAAGAGACTTGAAACGAAATCACTCTTTCTTGTGTTCGATAACCCTACTACACTACGATCCGTGCACTTGCGGTATCTAGTTAGGATCGGGTAAAACCTGACCCCCATCAAAAGTATCTGCCACCTCAATCCATTACAACATGGAATGAGTACAAGGGAGCTTTCTTAAACAAATTCTACCCCAAGCAAAGCACCAATGGAGTCTTTCTATGAAGCTTTGGAGCGCTTTAAGGAGTATGCAAGGGACTGCCCTAACCATGGCTTCTCAGAAGGTAACCTTTGGAACATCTTCGACAATGGAATTGATCACAAGTACAAGCTTTCACTTGACACCGCAAGCAATGGTAACTTCATGACCAAATCGGTGCCGGAGGCCAAGGTTTTGATCGAGAATCTGGCTGCAAGTGATTCCAATGCCTGCCCTGAGTACAACAGAGGAGTGAGAACCACGAGCCCATCATCAAAATCAGCTCAATTCTTGAAGTTGAAGAACATGGTTTCACAACTACTAAAGAACAACCGAGGAGTCCATGCCATTGATGATGTTTTGGCCACTAATGAAGAGCCTCTCTTGGAGTTTATGAGAGATGGAGCAGAAGAGTATCAATAGGAGGTCAACTACATACTAGGCAACTATGGTAATAGAGGGTACAACCAACCGTTCCGCCCCCATCCAAACCTTTCTTACCGAAGCACCAATGTGGAGAACCCGAATGATCAAGTCTATCCGAGCCAAAACAACTATCAAGGAGGCCAAAACGCTTACCAAGGAGGTCAGTACCAGACTAAGCAACAATTCTATCCCAAAGGAGTCTACCAAGTGAAGCAGCCATTCACTTTTCCCCAAGGAGTTGCACCGGCTCAAGAAGAAGAAAAAGAAGACGTGGCAGTCAAGAAATACATGGAGGAGCAAAGACAAGCTACCAAGAGCTTACATGAGAAGATGGATCACATGTTTGGTGATCTAAATAACAAGTTTGGGTCGCTGTCAACCCATGTCCAGAAGTTGGAGGTTCAAATTTCTCAAACAGCCGAAGCGGTCAAGAAACAAAACGAGGTGAATCCTCAAAAGTTTTGTAGTGTTGTTTCATCCAAGGAGGACCCACCAGCCAGTATCACTGTACTTCATCAAGAAGAAGAAAAGGAAGATGAGTCTAAGGAGAGGCACTAACCGGAGAGGTACACTTGGAAATCAAAGAGAGCTTACAAGAGAAGGCTTGAGAACAAGCCATTGCTGAAACAAGAAGATCCGGGCAACCCTTGAGCGTGCAAAGTGTAGTGTATGAAGCGTCGAGTTCGGATTGGGATAAGGAGATCCTTAAGTCACTCGATTAGGTTTTTGCCGTAAGTGTTTAGGAAAAACCTAACCTTAGGTGAATCTTGGAATGGGAAGCAAGGCAGTGAGGAAGGCGGTGAGGTGAGACGTGAGCGACGAGGCGGAGATATTGGTCTAGACAATGAGGTCTACCAATATGGGTCTAGGAGAGACCAGGCGATTGCGAATATTGATTTATCCAAGGTTGTCGATCAACCAGTAGGGATCTATGGAGAGATCAACTGAAACGGAGGATGTGTGTGAGACGAAGAATAGGAGGATGAGCAAGGATCAAAATGGAACTTGATCAGATCATCAAGGCGTGCAAACTTTTAGGAGAAAAGTGTTGCAAAAGTATGACCATATCAAGGGATAGATATGTGATCATAGTGAGAAGGAAGATGCTTGTAACAAGGAGGTTACAACGGGTCATTAAGAGCTACAAATGGTGGTATGGAGTCGAGAATCAGTGTGAAGAATAAATGGTGGTACCATGAAAGATCACAGAAGACGGTGTAAAGTGTCTATGACGATCATGGGAAGCTTTGGTGTAGAATTCGGGGACGAATTCTTGTAAGTGGGGGAGAATGTAGTAACCCTGAAGCGGGATGAGAAATTCTGGTCAATGATCACAATGGAAAGGATCAGGAGATCATATATAGTGTTTTAATCGAAGAACATTCAGAAACGAACGGCTAAAATCCAAGATAGGACGAGACAAAACCGCAACAAGACGAATTGGTCGAGCCGAACATATGCGGACAAGCACTCGATCGAGTGGGATAGAGGGACGACTGACCAAACGTTATCCAAATGAGGTGAAAACTTGGAGAGAACAAGAAGAAGCCAAAATAAACAATCTGGTCGAGACAGAAGTGAATTTGGACGAGCGGAACCCGAGATATAAGTTTGCCCGCTTGATGGCCATGCCGAAGGGCGGGAAGGCTTATATCGACGATCGGGCAACGGATTGGAAGGAACCGAACATTGGCGTGAACTGAGGAGAGTCTATGCCGCGCTTTGCCATAGTCGGGATGATCAAGGACATCACGGATTGATCGACCAATCAGAACGCGAAAAGTGGCGACAATGTTCCCTTTTAAGGCTACACATGCAAACAATACATGTGCAATTGTCTAGCTTTAAGGAAACCATTTCCTCATGCAAGGGAGGAATGTTTGTCATCTCTAAGATCATTTGACACTTGGCAGAAGAGGCTACAAGTGTTAAAAGGCTTATAACACTTGGAGAAACTTGAATAGTTGCATGGGAAGCGATGTGATGCATAACAACCGAAATGTCCATGCAATGCACCTGGACGTGATGCATTGAACGTGGCTGTAATTCAGGAGAGTTAGAAGACCTATAGGAGTGCAGACCTAAGGAGTAGGAGCCCCTTTTGATCAGAATATTCCATGGAAACTTGTGAAAAGAGAGAGAACGGATAGGAGGATAACAAATGGCGAGAATGTTGCTATAGTGGGAGACGAAAACTGACCAAGGGAGTGGTCTATTATCCAGAAGCTAGGAATAGACTCCACACATGTCCAGCCAAGACATAATCATACACATGCAAGAAGACACCCAAATGATGGAACATATCAAAGGAGGATAAAAGTTAACAAGTGTCTCACATTCAAGACAAATGGCAAACACAAAAGGACAAGTGTTGTGTCAGGGACAACTCACGCCCAAAATGCCTATAAATACAGCCCTTAGCCTCACTTGCTTCCATTTCATCATTCCTAGAGTTCTTTCTTACCTTAGAAAAAGTTAGAGAGAGTTAGAGAGAAAAGAGAGTTAGCGAGAGTCTTTCTTTTCTTTAAGTGTGAGTAAGTGAGTGTGGAGAAGCTTTAGGAAGCTTGAAGCTATAGGATAGCTTGGTGTGTGGCTTAGCTTGTGGAGGTGTTTAGGCGTTTCATCAATCGGTGTTGGTGAGTCTCGGTGATAGCTCCGAGAGTAGCTATTTGTGTTTTTGTGTGTTGCATGTAGAATCATTTAGGAACTTAACTGTTTCTCTTGATTAAGTGCATGCATGTTGTGTGGTTGTTGTTAGTTGTGTTATACTAACCTTGTGGTTGCAGGAAGTATGAATGCTAAGCGAGGAGGCTTACCATTATACTTGTGTGTGTTGTGGTTAGTTGTGAATACTAACGTGTTTGTGGTGAAGGGAGGAGAGAAACGCTTAAGTGTTGTCATGAGGAGAACACTTAGAGCGGTTTCTGTTTAACTCATTGCATGTTGATGCTTTGAGGTTGTGTCATGGTCGTTCAAGTATTATTGTTGAACGATTGTGAGTTTTTGTTAAGGCCAACACACTTGACGTGTTTCAATGTGCTGTGGACCTTGTGAATGTGTTTCGGTGAACATTGCATGTACTGCGTCGCTACACTTAGTGCAGGTAATGTGGGTAACATGCGGTTTACGCCCATTGCTGTGTGGAACATGTGGTGGTGGGTACAAAGAAAGGCTAAACCTTATACAGTCCATGGTACGTTAAACGTTGTATGTCTCGGACAACATGTTTTACTTGTGGATGTATGGAGGAGGCTGAGTAATGACTTAGGCCCCACGATGTTCAGTGTAGGATGGCTAACATGAATGTTGCACTTAAGGCTAGTTGTGCATAACAAGCGGTTATGTCACACTATGCCAGGACGTTTGGGACGTAAGGTGATGCCGTCGAGGGCAGGTCACGTACTTACGGTTCCCTGTGTTGAGTGTGAGTGTAGGATGCTAGGATCATGTACTCGTGTTAGGCATGATCTTAGGGGTACACACGGTGTTCTTGCTGCCCTGACGGACATTCACTGAGAAGCCCTCTTGGATGGTCCTGAAGGATGACTCAGAGGGTACTTGGGTAGCTCCCATGGCTGAGTCCACACGACGGTGTGATGAAAGAAATGCCTAGTTGCGCTTTCCCCGCAGCGGAAGGGGCTAGGTGGGTTAATCGGCTGCCTGTGGTGAAATGGCAGGATTAATCCGGGTTAACGGGTCCGACTAGTGGGAGTAACGGAGTTAACCCCGGAATGCAGTTCAGGCCTAGTGTGACTTTTGTGTTTGCTAGGTGCGGGTGTGCAGGTCTTCGGAAACCGTGGTGTACCATAGAGGCCTCTAGGTGGAGCAAGTGGCTCGTTAGTGTGTAGTGTGTAGAGTGTTTCTTGTGATAGAAACCTCTAGTTTTAGGAGTAGTTTTGGTTGTGTATGTCGTAAAGAGAATTCTTGTGGGAAGATTCTCTGGGGTAGTAGATCACGTGTTGAGGTGATCTTAGGTTTTAGAGTTACTCGTTTTGAGTAATCTCTTGTGTTTTGGGATAACTTGTGAGAGTTATCCCTGTGTTTTGTCTCAGCAGGTTTCGGCGAGCGTGGAGTTGGACAATACGTTGTATTGGTCCAAGGCGTGAATGTGTTTTAATTATATTTAAGCTTCCGCTTGTGCATTGCTTTGATTGATTTGTTTGTTTGGGGTTTGGGTTGGGAATATTATTGTTGTTGTATTGTAGAGGGTTTTCCGAACTCATTAAGTAATCCTAGATTACTTATGATGACTCTGTTTGTTTCAGGTGACCTTAGTCGTGGTGTGGACGCTTGGACGTGAAGGCCGGAGTAGATTTGCGGTGTGTTTTGTAAAATTTACGTAAGACTTTCGCAGTTAGTTTTATATCTCGTGTTTTATATTCGCTATCTCAGTTTGTAATGGATAATTTCCAATTTCGGATTTATGTAAAACTTTATTATGTTTAATTAAAAAAAATATGTTTTATGTGTATTAAAACTTGGATTTTTACGATATTAGTCTTGTCCGGACTAACACAACTCAGTTCTTGTTTTACGGGTTGCAAAGCCTTAGTATTACGGGAGCTGAGGTACGGGAACTTGGTTGGATCGGACCATGTGTTACGGAACCTCTCCGCGACTTGGTCTGAACCGGCTTAGTCATCCCGACGTAGCATTCTCGGCTTAATCTATTTATAGATCGAACCGGGGGTGTTACAAATGGTGGTATCAGAGCATGGTTCATGATCGTGCTTATAAAAACCAAGAGTTTTCAAAACGTTTTCAATGTTTTATCGAGTCAAAAAATTGTGTCGCAAAATACACCATTAGGAATCCGGTACGTCCAAGCTTAGTTAGTAGGAATTTTAGGACCTTACCCTGTTTGTTATCTTGGCGAATGGTGGCGCAGTCGTGCAGGTTGAAAGATGGGACAAAGGATGGAAGAGTGGGTCAGGACTTGGGGTCAGGGAGGATCGGATGACAATGAAGATCGCAGCGGTGAGGTTGTGGTGATATCCTCATCGGGTGATTCAAGTTCAAGTGATGACAGTTCCAGTGACGGAACGAACATATCGGAGTATGTGATGGTGGGAGATTCGGACACGTCAGTGGAGACGGATCCGAGCGAGATGAACTTTGATTCGGCTGTCTATACGGAGTCGGACCATTTCTCGAGTCTAGGGATTGGAGGAGGTGTGGAGGCAGACGTGCCAGCATCATTTGGAGCTACAGGAGCGGTTTTCCAGATTGATATGGTGGCCATACCGACGAGGTACGAGGATGTGGAGATCCTAGTGCCGTCTACGGAGATTATTGAGATTTCTTCCGATGATGCTTTGACGAACTCATGGGATGGAGAGAGCTCACAGCAGGAGCTGCCAGAGATACCGATGCCTCATGTCTATGTGCCAGGATATGGAGTGCATCCGTACATGCCGCAGGAACCAAGAGTAGATTATCCGGAGTACGTCTATCCGTACGTTCAGATCGGGCCAATCGAGGAGGACGTGACCGCGACATTGCAAGAGAATCAAGGTGACTGGGAAGGTGAACAAGGAGTGGAGCCGTTGGCTCAAGGAAGAACCAGAAACAACCAGATGACAAGTGAGGAGATGTTAGACTTGTATGGGCAACCCTTTGCTATACCAAGTCCGGTGTATAACCCAAATCAAGAGGAGAACCAGCCGGTTCAAGGAGAATTAAGTGCGGTGAACTCTGGGTCATTTGAAGAGGCAGTTCCGTATTATGGAAGGCCATTAGTTTATCTTGGTCCAGAAGCAACTATGGCTGACTTTTGGGGATATTGGGATCGTGATGCTCAGCGTGGAGGTCCGATCAGTCCCCAAGTGACGGGAGAAGATGAATCAGGACAAGGGATGCTACCTGTACTAGCAAACCTTGCTACGTTCTTTGAGAACCAAATCGGAGGAGAAACCGTGAATCTAAATCCGGTGGCAAATGCGAACAATGAAGTGTTGGAGGAGCAAGTTCCGGTGGAGAACCCGAACCAAGTGGAGACGGTGGACCACATCGAGGTGGGAAACCAAGTGGTGGAAGAAAATCCAAACCAAAATGATGAAAACCGTGTTGAAGTGGAGCATCATGACGACGACGAGAAGGAAGATACAAACCGTGAGGAGACGGTCGCTGAAAATGAAACTCCAACTGTGTGGGAGATGGGGAGTTCCTCGGGAAGAAGGCCCGCAGGAAGACTTCGTTTCCGAGCTCAAGCAAGGAAGAGAGTTCCGGTTCCGGCAAGGGCTTCGATGCCTTGTCGTGTGTGTGGAGGTTATGGACATTTCACTCACGCCTGTCCAAATGAAAGATCAGGAAGGCCTATGAGTAGAATCACGTGTTACTCATGTAGAATGCGAGGACACTACGCAACATCCTGCCCTGGGACCCCAACGTCATCTACTTCATCCTCATCTTCAACCAATGCACGAAGGACTGCTGGGAGACGTGGTGGACACTCTGGTTAGTCTTAAACCCCAACCGTAATAAACCAGAGTACGAGGTATGTATGGGTTCTAACTTTACCTCGTTGTGTGTGAATGATTGCTTGCATGGTAGTTTAGCATCTAGCAGTCGTGGTTAGGGTTGGAACATGGTGTGGTGAAAGCTATGGTTCCATACCTGTTAGAGTGTGAGATCATAGCCCAAAGCTATGTATCTGTTTAAGTGTGCTTGGTCAAGAACATAGTGTGATGAACACTATGTTTCTTTTCCTTGTTGTGTGTGTGGGACATGGTGTGGTGAAATCCATGGTCCTTTAGCGTGATAGGATAAGATCGTGGAGATCTTTGGGAACATCGTGCGATGTTTCTCTCGGTAGTGTTAGTAGTAGCGTTTCTGTGAAAGAGAAACGTTAGGGTTAGGATTAGGAGGACTGTGGAGAGTCCATAGAACCCTTGAGCGTGCAAAGTGTAGTGTATGAAGCGTCGAGTTCGGATTGGGATAAGGAGATCCTTAAGTCACTCGATTAGGTTTTTGCCGTAAGTGTTTAGGAAAAACCTAACCTTAGGTGAATCTTGGAATGGGAAGCAAGGCAGTGAGGAAGGCGGTGAGGTGAGACGTGAGCGACGAGGCGGAGATATTGGTCTAGACAATGAGGTCTACCAATATGGGTCTAGGAGAGACCAGGCGATTGCGAATATTGATTTATCCAAGGTTGTCGATCAACCAGTAGGGATCTATGGAGAGATCAACTGAAACGGAGGATGTGTGTGAGACGAAGAATAGGAGGATGAGCAAGGATCAAAATGGAACTTGATCAGATCATCAAGGCGTGCAAACTTTTAGGAGAAAACTGTTGCAAAAGTATGACCATATCAAGGGATAGATATGTGATCATAGTGAGAAGGAAGATGCTTGTAACAAGGAGGTTACAACGGGTCATTAAGAGCTACAAATGGTGGTATGGAGTCGAGAATCAGTGTGAAGAATAAATGGTGGTACCATGAAAGATCACAGAAGACAGTGTAAAGTGTCTATGACGATCATGGGAAGCTTTGGTGTAGAATTCGGGGACGAATTCTTGTAAGTGGGGGCGAATGTAGTAACCCTGAAGCGGGATGAGAAATTCTGGTCAATGATCACAATGGAAAGGATCAGGAGATCATATATAGTGTTTTGATCGAAGAACATTCAGAAACGAACGGCTAAAATCCAAGATAGGACGAGACAAAACCGCAACAAGACGAAGTGGTCGAGCCGAACATATGCGGACAAGCACTCGATCGAGTGGGATAGAGGGACGATTGACCAAACGTTATCCAAATGAGGTGAAAACTTGGAGACAACAAGAAGAAGCCAAAATAAACAATCTGGTCGAGACAGAAGTGAATTTGGACGAGCGGAACCCGAGATATAAGTTTGCCCGCTTGATGGCCATGCCGAAGGGCGGGAAGGCTTATATCGACGATCGGGCAACGGATTGGAAGGAACCGAACATTGGCGTGAACTGAGGAGAGTCTATGCCGCGCTTTGCCATAGTTGGGATGATCAAGGACATCACGGATTGATCGACCAATCAGAACGCGAAAAGTGGCGACAATGTTCCCTTTTAAGGCTACACATGCAAACAATACATGTGCAATTGTCTAGCTTTAAGGAAACCATTTCCTCATGCAAGGGAGGAATTTTTGTCATCTCTAAGATCATTTGACACTTGGCAGAAGAGGCTACAAGTGTTAAAAGGCTTATAACACTTGGAGAAACTTGAATAGTTGCATGGGAAGCGATGTGATGCATAACAACCGAAATGTCCATGCAATGCACCTGGACGTGATGCATTGAACGTGGCTGTAATTCAGGAGAGTTAGAAGACCTATAGGAGTGCAGACCTAAGGAGTAGGAGCCCCTTTTGATCAGAATATTCCATGGAAACTTGTGAAAAGAGAGAGAACGGATAGGAGGATAACAAATGGCGAGAATGTTGCTATAGTGGGAGACGAAAACTGACCAAGGGAGTGGTCTATTATCCAGAAGCTAGGAATAGACTCCACACATGTCCAGCCAAGACATAATCATACACATGCAAGAAGACACCCAAATGATGGAACATATCAAAGGAGGATAAAAGTTAACAAGTGTCTCACATTCAAGACAAATGGCAAACACAAAAGGACAAGTGTTGTGTCAGGGACAACTCACGCCAAAAATGCCTATAAATACAGCCCTTAGCCTCACTTGCTTCCATTTCATCATTCCTAGAGTTCTTTCTTACCTTAGAAAAAGTTAGAGAGAGTTAGAGAGAAAAGAGAGTTAGCGAGAGTCTTTCTTTTCTTTAAGTGTGAGTAAGTGAGTGTGGAGAAGCTTTAGGAAGCTTGAAGCTATAGGATAGCTTGGTGTGTGGCGTAGCTTGTGGAGGTGTTTAGGCGTTTCATCAATCGGTGTTGGTGAGTCTCGGTGATAGCCCCGAGACTAGCTATTTGTGTTTTTGTGTGTTGCATGTAGAATCATTTAGGAACTTAACTGTTTCTCTTGATTAAGTGCATGCATGTTGTGTGGTTGTTGTTAGTTGTGTTATACTAACCTTGTGGTTGCAGGAAGTATGAATGCTAAGCGAGGAGGCTTACCATTATACTTGTGTGTGTTGTGGTTAGTTGTGAATACTAACGTGTTTGTGGTGAAGGGAGGAGAGAAACACTTAAGTGTTGTCATGAGGAGAACACTTAGAGCGGTTTCTGTTTAACTCATTGCATGTTGATGCTTTGAGGTTGTGTCATGGTCGTTCAAGTATTATTGTTGAACGATTGTGAGTTTTTGTTAAGGCCAACACACTTGACGTGTTTCAATGTGTTGTGGACCTTGTGAATGTGTTTTGGTGAACATTGCATGTACTGCGTCGCTACACTTAGTGCAGGTAATGTGGGTAACATGCGGTTTACGCCCATTGCTGTGTGGAACATGTGGTGGTGGGTACAAAGAAAGGCTAAACCTTATACAGTCCATGGTACGTTAAACGTTGTATGTCTCGGACAACATGTTGTACTTGTGGATGTATGGAGGAGGCTGAGTAATTACTTAGGCCCCACGATGTTCAGTGTAGGATGGCTAACATGAATGTTGCACTTAAGGCTAGTTGTGCATAACAAGCGGTTATGTCACACTATGCCAGGACGTTTGGGACGTAAGGTGATGCCGTCGAGGGCAGGTCACGTACTTACGGTTCCCTGTGTTGAGTGTGAGTGTAGGATGCTAGGATCATGTACTTGTGTTAGGCATGATCTTAGGGGTACACACGGTGTTCTTGCTGCCCTGACGGACATTCACTGAGAAGCCCTCTTGGATGGTCCTGAAGGATGACTCAGAGGGTACTTGGGTAGCTCCCATGGCTGAGTCCACACGACGGTGTGATGAAAGAAATGCCTAGTTGCGCTTTCGCCGCAGCGGAAGGGGCTAGGTGGGTTAATCGGCTGCCTGTGGTGAAATGGCGGGATTAATCCGGGTTAACGGGTCCGACTAGTGGGAGTAACGGAGTTAACCCTGGAATGCAGTTCAGGCCTAGTGTGACTTTTGTGTTTGCTAGGTGCGGGTGTGCAGGTCTTCGGAAACCGTGGTGTACCATAGAGGCCTCTAGGTGGAGCAAGTGGCTCGTTAGTGTGTAGTGTGTAGAGTGTTTCTTGTGATAGAAACCTCTAGTTTTAGGAGTAGTTTTGGTTGTGTCTGTCGTAAAGAGAATTCTTGTGGGAAGATTCTCTGGGGTAGTAGATCACGTGTTGAGGTGATCTTAGGTTTTAGAGTTACTCGTTTTGAGTAATCTCTTGTGTTTTGGGATAACTTGTGAGAGTTATCCCTGTGTTTTGTCTCAGCAGGTTTCGGCGAGCGTGGAGTTGGACAATACGTTGTATTGGTCCAAGGCGTGAATGTGTTTTAATTATATTTAAGCTTCCGCTTGTGCATTGCTTTGATTGAGTTGTTTGTTTGGGGTTTGGGTTGGGAATATTATTGTTGTTGTATTGTAGAGGGTTTTCCGAACTCACTAAGTAATCCTAGATTACTTATGATGACTCTGTTTGTTTCAGGTGACCTTAGTCGTGGTGTGGACGCTTGGACGTGAAGGCCGGAGTAGATTTGCGGTGTGTTTTGTAAAATTTACGTAAGACTTTCGCAGTTAGTTTTATATCTCGTGTTTTATATTCGCTATCTCAGTTTGTATTGGATAATTTCCAATTTCGGATTTATGTAAAACTTTATTATGTTTAATTAAAAAAAATATGTTTTATGTGTATTAAAACTTGGATTTTTACGATATTAGTCTTGTCCGGACTAACACAACTCAGTTCTTGTTTTACGGGTTGCAAAGCCTTAGTATTACGGGAGCTGAGGTACGGGAACTTGGTTGGATCGGACCATGTGTTACGGAACCTCTCCGCGACTTGGTCTGAACCGGCTTAGTCATCCCGACGTAGCATTCTCGGCTTAATCTATTTATAGATCGAACCGGGGGTGTTACAGACATGTCCCCACCGACTTTCAGATCATGGTGTCGGATGGATCAAAGAGGAACCAGTTGATTCTTGGAACCCCATTCTTAGCCACAGTCGGGGCAATCAT
Source organism: Erythrophleum ivorense (assembly GCA_026724425.1). Taxonomy (NCBI): domain Eukaryota; kingdom Viridiplantae; phylum Streptophyta; class Magnoliopsida; order Fabales; family Fabaceae; genus Erythrophleum; species Erythrophleum ivorense. The sequence goes on from JAIUCV010000193.1 coordinate 1,501,402, forward strand.
CAATTACATGAGGAACCAACTAAGACTTGGTCATATCCGGCACAATATCTTCTTCCCAAGCATCAACTTCAAACAGGCCCCAAGTGCGATCAAGATTCCACCAGAGAGAGCCAATCTCATGCCAAATAAAGGAACCGAGCTGCCAAGAAGTACCAAGCAGAGTGAGCCTTATCCAAAACCAAAAGAGATGGTAGAGCCATTGAAGCCGAAACATAAAGATGCCTTCAAAGACATTCACTCAGCTTTGTCACCAACCTTTGAAGATGAAGGAGCTGAAGGAGAACCTGATGGTGTGCCTAAATCCTTTGCCAGCATGAGAGTCCTTTTCCCTAAGGATCTGGACCCCAAAGGAGAGGAAACCGCAAAAGAGAAACTCGGGAAAACCTTAAAACTTTTTCCGAGGGCTTTAGTCTTCAAGGAAGACATGGAGGATGATCATGGAGAGCCCAAACCACCCCATGAGCCACCTGAACCGGAGATTGAAGATACTAAAGGGATCCCAAACCCTTTAGTTGAGCACATCCAAACCTAAACAAAAATGGGAGTCAAGCTAAATGACTTAAAACAAAGCGCTTTGTGGGAGGCAACCCACATGGTTTTTCTTCTTATTTTTAATTTTTATATCATTATTGCATGAATAACTATTTAGCTTTGTTTTTCAGGAATTTCTAAAATTACATAAAAATAAAATAAAAATGTTTTTAGGATGAAGACCAAAGGAGACCAAATAAATAAGTATCCCACCCTAAGTTCCCACCCTTGTCCACTGGTGAATCCTCCAACCCAGGTAAGTGATTCTACCCATTCTCGTTCAAAGATATTCACTTATAGAGCATTTGAACCCTAAGCTTAGAAATATCACTTGATGGTTTAAGTTGCTCAAAATAAATGGGTATTGAATGGGAATGCATCTCACCTTGTCAAACCAGATTATGCATTGCTTCACTTTACTTCAAGTGTTTTTGCAAGGATCTAATTATTTGACAGGAAGAATATCAAAGAAGTCGCTATCATAAAGTTAAACCATACAACACATGGCGGTTTATAATGCCTTCAATGGAGATCACCATCAAACCACAAAGAACAAGGCGGACACAACCTGGGAATGATAAAGGAAGACAAAAGAAGCACCTAGGTCAAAGAAACCCTCCAAACGGTCGAGTAAAAATGGAGATACACCATCCGGTGTCATTCTCTCGACCAAACGGGTGATAAGGAGGATCATTATGACCTATCTCACAATCCGTGTGTCCGAAGTCCACCAAACTTCACAGGCGACCAGACAATACCATATTGGTCAGCAAATCCAAAAGATAGGACAGAAGAATGTGAACGGATTAGGAGATAAGCACAGATGACACATTTGGTCGATGGCGGGCAAGCAATGGCCGACAAAAACCAAATCACGGCATACGTACGGCCACCAGCTGGAGATGAATCCTTGAAGTTTCCATATCACTACTCCAGAAGAAAATCAGGAAACGAACGAGCCCAACTCAAGATAATCAACTAAACTCCTCTCGGAGCCGGTTTGACAACTTTGTGAAGGAACTCTCAATCCGCTCGTTCGTTTGCCGTCAAACTTAACCAGTGACCATAAAATATGAGGTTGGTCGATGTAATTTTAAGATAGGTCGGAGAATTTGATGTGGGATAAGCTTTTCCCAATTTCTATCCCTTTTCTGCAAGTGCACAGATCGAGAGTAGTAACGGGTTTATCGAACACAAGGAGCAGAGAGATGCACTACAAGTTATGCAATTCTAATTTAGCTAGGACAAGATAAGGGTTTTGGTTGTGATTGGTAAGGTAGCTAACTAAACTAAATGAAAGCGATGAAATAACGGTAAAAGATCAAGGTAGGAAAGCGCTAGGCAATGGGAAACTCGCAGAGATTCAAGATTACTAGGTTAAATCAACTTATTAGGGGGTTTATTAGGGTGTCGTCTAGAATTCAGAACACGGATGTAAGATCATTCCACTTTCGTGGCTCCGACCTCTTTGTTAACTAACCTAATCGCTAAACTTTTGGTATGTCCTTAGATTGTTAAGCAAGCATTAATTCGTTCAAGTCTCAATTGTTCACAACCCCGCATAGATCAACTTTCGCAGTCTATGAAGTGTTTCCCACCAAATACTAGTTCAGGCGAATAATTCATCACTTTCGTGGCTCAAATCTACCTAAGATCTGATGCTAGTTGATCAGAAAAGCATGCAGCAATAAGATCAAACAAAGGTGAAGACCTATAATGATGAACCCCTAATTTGATTTAGAACCCTAATAATTCATGAACTCTTTGATAAACCCACGACCTAACTATTGAATTACTCAGACATTATCAAAGTAACAACACAGAGAGATGATGAAGAAAGCATAAATATAAGACAAAGGTTCAGAAAACTTCTCCAAATTGTGGTATGGAGGAGAGATCCTCTCCTTGAAATCTCTAAGAACAAAAGTAGATCTAATAAACTCTAATACAATGCGGCTCTCTCTGGCTCTCTTTCTAAAGAGGCTAAAAAGGTGTATTTATAGTGCTAGGTCTTCCAGGGGTCGAGATTAGGTAAACGGGCCGAGAAAACGCGAAAAACGGGCAAAACGGGCCTTTGTCGGCTTAGCCGGGTCGAGCGGTTCGGTCGTGGTCGAGTGAGGCGGTCGGACGGTCGAGCGGGGCGGTCGTTCTCGTGCGAGGCGGTCGGACGGATGTTGGAGTCGTGAAGGGAAGGTCGCGGTCGAGCGAACGGCTTGGAGTCCCTGCTCGGCCAGGTTTGGTCGGACGGGCGTTAGCTTGCTGAAGAGTGGCCGGGTCGAGCGAGAGGCATGGAGTCCCTGTTCGGCCGGCTTCGGTCGGACGGTCATGTGCTTCGTCCGGTTTTGGTTTATTCGACACTCTTCACTAAAACAATCATATCTCCCATTCTACATATCCAAATTGCATGATTCCAGTTGCGTTGAAAATCTAAGTCACGTATGCATCGCGGCAAACTGGCTTTGGTGAAATCCATTGAGTAGAATTGTTTTGAGGCTCCTTCAAAGTTGATGCTGTGTCGCGGAGCGGTATAGAGTCCAAATCCTGTGGTTTTCCTCCAAAATGCATCTTTCGACCTGTTTAGACTCTTAGTACTATAAATCCACAAAAACTACCTTTTTAGATCAAAAAGACTTTAAAAACCTTATAAAAAGCATAGTAAAGCCACATAAAAAGGGTACAAAATAGAGGTATATCAACTCCCCCAGAGTTAGATCTTTGCTTGTCCCCAAGCAAATAGAATCCAAATCAGAGAAAGAGGTTTGAAAACGTAGAAACTCCTTATCCTTTTGAGAAACCTGTGGTGGCTTCCTCTCCTATATTCCACTAAAAATACTCGGCAAGCTTAGCGAACCATACCAAATTCAACTAGTTAGACTAAAGAATTCCAAACTTTCCATTGTTAACTCCTTGCATAAATTTAAAACGTGCGGTCTTTATCAAGGGAATATCGATCATTAAGCACTTGTTCTTACCCACTTGAGTCTCTCCAGGATAGTCCTTTTTGAAGCTTTAGAGTTCTTTTCCTCTCTCTTTTCTCTTGAAGGATCGATATTTCCCTACTTTTCTAGGGTATCATTTTATTTTTTTTATCGATCCTTCTTCCCTTTTCTTTTCTTTTGGGGAATAACATAGGATAGGCTTTTGCTTTTTCCTTGTTTTTGGTAGGTCTCCATAAGACAAGAAGGTACAGACGTATGCATTCCTCTTGCTTACACGTTTTCCTTGTGCTTAAAAGCTTTTGATTTTCATTTTTCTGAGAGAGAGGAGAACTGCTATGTATTGGACACACCCCTTTGAAATCAAGTGAGGAACGACTCATATGTATGCCAAGTCCCTTGACAAGAAAAACTAAGTTGATTAGGGTGGAGTTAACGTTAGATTGTCCGGGTACCTTAGAAATGTCGCCGAGTCGGTAGGTCGATCCACCGTTAGAGGTTCTGTTAGGCTTATGTCTGCAACTGATGTCCGCTCTAGGGTCATAGATTGTTAGCACAACACCGGAGAATCATCGAGATAGATCACAATTTCCAACAAAGGTTTTGACTCAATAAAACAAAAGTTTTGAAAAAGGTGGAAAAGATAAAAAGATATAAGATGAAGACAAGACATGAACAAACGTATTAGTACCGACAATCCCCCCAGACTTAACTTGCACCGTCCCGGTGAAAGCAAATCCGATTAAGGGAGGTAAAAGAAAGAGGTAGTAAGGCGTTTTGTGAATGAGAGGAAAGATGCAACCTGATTAGACATTAAGTCCATGAAGAAATGACCCATTGGTGGTATGTTGCTGTAAATGTCCCATGTTTCGTTTGAATGATCTCCAGAGCAATGGCTTGTATCTCGGCTTAGATGATCAAGTACCATGCGTCCATGGTAAAGGCTCTTGAAGTCCGCCGAAGGTGAGGCATAGGTGGGATATGCTGATGTGCTGGAGCACACGGACATATGAACGTGGTTGTTCCTTGCCACATTCATTGTTAATGTTTGTAGGGACAGTTACTCCGTTCTTCATTTTCCGAGATTTCTTCTCAATTTTCATGTTGGATTCTTAAATCTCTGTATTCAAAACTTCTAAAGCAAAAATAAAAACCATTAGACTAAAACAAAAAGTAAATTAGGAGAGAAAATACCTTTATGGGTTGCCTCCCATACAGCGCTTGTTTAAGGTCTTTAGCTTGACCGTTTGTGATTCAGGCTGGTGTAGGATCGGCCAAAGGGATTCAGACCTCTTGTGGTGTATCTGTATTGGCTAGATACGATTTAAGTCTTTGCCCATTGACTGTGAATTCGCCTCCGGATGGATCCAATAGCACAACTGCTCCATATGGCCGAACTTCTTTGATTTTGAAAGGTCCTGACCATCTAGAACGAAGCTTCCCGGGAAAAAGTTTTAGACGGGAGTTGAAAAGGAGGACTTGATCATTTGGTGCAAATGTTTTTGGTATGATCTTTCTGTCATGGAAAGCTTTGGTCCTTTCTTTGTATATCTTCGCATTTTCATATGCAAGGTGGCGGATCTCATCAAGCTCATTGAGTTGTATAAGCCTTCTTTCTCCTGCTGTTTTGAGGTTGAAGTTTAGCTCCTTGACGGCCCATGCCGCTTTATATTCTAACTCAACAGGGAGGTGACAGGCTTTTCCATAGACTAGGTGGAAAGGGGTCGTGCCTAGTGGGGTTTTGAAAGCAGTGCGGTATGCCCATAGAGCGTCATCTAACTTGGCACTCCAATCCTTTCTAGTCTTTCCTGTAGTCTTTTGTAGGATGCTTTTAAGTTCTCTGTTTGAGATCTCCACTTGGCCACTAGTCTGAGGATGATATGGTGAAGCAACCTTGTGTGTCACTCCATGCTTTTTCAAAAGGTTGGCGAAAATCCTGTTGATAAAGTGAGATCCTCCATCACTAATGACAATCCTTGGTACTCCAAATCTCGGGAAGATGATAGATTTGAACATCTTGATAACAACTTGAGCATCATTGGTCGGGCTTGCTATTGCTTCCACCCATTTTGAAACATAGTCCACTGCAATGAGAATGTATTGGTCACCAAAAGATGTCGGGAAGGGTCCCATGAAATCTATCCCCCACACGTCGAAGACTTCTACTTCTAGAATGAAATTTTGTGGCATTTCATTCCTTTTGCTTATGTTTCCCATTCTTTGGCAGGCATCACATCGGGATATGAAGGCGTGGGCATCTTTAAACATGGTCGGCCACCAGAATCCTGCTTGAAGTACTTTAGATACTGTTTTGTAAGTGGCAAAATGACCGGCATAGCTGGAGCTGTGGCAGGCGAATAGCATTCCCTCTATCTCTTCCTCTGGGATACACCTACGAAACATACCATCAGAGCATTTTTTATAAAGATAAGGTTCGTCCCAAAAATACCGTCTAATGTCACGGAGAAATTTCTTCTTTCTGTAGCCAAAGAATTGCGGGGGTGGATGGTCTGCTGCAAGGAAGTTTGCAATGTGGCGAAACCATGGAGTGTTTGCTGATGAAATTCTTGGCTTTGGTTTGGGATGACTTGTCGGATGAGGCCTGGTTGTTGCTTGGGCCGCGTAAACAGTTTCTTCAGGTAGCCTGTCATCCAATGGCACGGTTTCATTAATTCTCATGCGTGAAAGGTGATCGGCCACTCCATTATCTGCACCTTTTCTGTCCTTTATCTCGAGGTCAAACTCTTGGAGGAGTAATATCCATCTTAAAAGCCTCGGCTTTGCATCCTTTTTAGATAATAGATATCGCAGTGCTGCATGGTCAGAATGAACTATTACTTTGGAGCCCACCAAGTAAGATCTGAATTTCTCGAATGCAAAAACTATGGCAAGGAGTTCCTTCTCTGTAGTTGCGTATTTGCATTGTGCTTCATCTAGAGTTCGGCTAGCATAGTAGATGACATGTAGCTTCTTATCCTTTCTTTGTCCAAGCACCGCTCCTACTGCATAGTCGCTGGCATCACACATGATCTCAAAGGGTTGTTCCCAATTTGGTGGCTGGACAACTGGTGCGCTAACTAAAGCTTCCTTGATCTTGGTGAAAGCGGCGTGACATTCATCTGTGAACTCAAATGTGATGTCCTTGCATAACAGTCGTGTCAATGGTCTCGCTATCTGTGAGAAATCCTTGATAAATCTCCTGTAGAATCCTGCGTGGCTTAGGAAACTCCTTATATCCTTTACACTCTTTGGAGGTTGTAGGTTTGTCATGACTTCAATCTTGGCCTTGTCTACTTCGATTCCTTTTTCTGATATTCGATGACCTAGGACAATCCCATCTCTAACCATAAAGTGACATTTCTCCCAATTGAGGACTAAGTGTTTATCCTCACATCGCTGCAAAACTTTTCCAAGATTTGCTAGGCAGGCCTTATAGGATGAACCATATACTGAGAAATCGTCCATGAATACTTCCATGATTTCTTCTATAAAGTCGGTGAATATGGACATCATGCATCTTTGGAAGGTGGCTGGTGCGTTGCATAGACCGAAGGGCATTCTTCTGTAGGCAAAGGTACCATACGGACATGTGAAGGTTGTCTTCTCTTGATCATCCGGATGTATTGGTATCTGGAAAAATCCTGAATATCCATCAAGAAAACAGTAATATTGATGATTAGCAAGGCGCTCAAGCATTTGATCTATAAATGGTAAAGGATAATGATCTTTTCGGGTTGCTGAGTTAAGCTTCCTGTAATCGACACACATCCGGTGTCCTGTTATTGTCCTGGTAGGATTTAACTCGTCTTGCTCATTCTTAATAACTGTGATCCCTCCTTTCTTTGGTACCACGTGTACTGAAGTAACCCATTTGCTATCCGAGATTGGGTAAATTATCCCTGCATTCAAAAGTTTCATTACTTCCTTCTTGACTACGTCCTTGAGGTTCGGGTTGAGCCGCCTCTGATGTTCAATTGATGAGCTGGATCCATCTTCTAAGATGACTCTATGCATGCAGAGGTCTGGTGAGATTCCTGTTATATCATCCAAAGAATAACCAAGGGCCTTTCTGTGCTTTCTCAGTTCGTGTACAAGTAAAGCGGTCTCCTCATCTGTTAGTCCGGAATTCACTATCACAGGATAAGTTTCATTTGGACCGAGATATTCATACCTTAGCCCAACAGGGAGTTGTTTTAGGTCAGTTTTTGGTGCTCTCAAGGGGCACCATGGGTCTGGTTTTGGCTGGGGAGCTGGCTTTTGTTTCTCTGCTTTGGCTTCCTCTTTTTTACTTCCTTTGAAATCCGTGTATGCCACTAGTTCTTTGTATGCTTCGACTGAATCCATAAATTTGACTAAACCTTGTGCTTCTCTTTCTGCATAACCCAACTCTTCTTCTGCTCGGGTTAAAGGTAATTCAAGAGGATCACGAAGCAACAGTTCCTCCAATATCTCTTCTTTTGCCTCAGTTATCTCTCCAATCCAAAAGGTTTGACCATCCATTGTAGGCTTATCGATCGTTTTGTTGACTTCGAAGTTCATAACAATATCTCCCAAGTGGAGGTCAATCTTCCCATTCTTCACGTCTATCATTGCTCCGGCAGTGGCTAAAAAGGGGCGTCCTAGGATTAGAGGATCCTTGGGTTCATGTTCTAATTCCAGGACCACAAAATCAGCTGGAATGTTGCATCCTCGTACAACAACTGTTACGTCCAAGACAACTCCTATGGGACGTCGAATGGATTGATCTGCAAAAACAAGAGCGATTTTTGTAGGTTTAAAGTTTGTGATTCCTAGTAGTCTTGCTACTGAATAGGGCATTAGATTGACGCTTGATCCCAAATTGCAAAGTGCCCGGTCGAAAAATGTTCCCCCAATCTCACAAGCTAGAACAAAACATCCCGGATCGTCAAGTTTTTCCGGTATTCGGTTTTGTAGGATCGCACTGCACTATTTGGTGATCATCATACCTCCTTCTCCTAGACTGACATTGCTTGTAAGTATAGTTTTCATGTACTTCCTTAGAGATGGTATGATCTGGCAACCATCTACGAATGGTAACCTGACTGTCAGCTGGCTAACTAGATCTTTAAGCTTAGCTTGCTCTTTCTCCTTCTTTGGCTGGTTAAGAACATTGCGGTATGGAAGCTTTGGTTCATAAACCTTTGGTATGACTGGTGGGTCAATGTCTTGTTCTTGAGTTCCTGGTTCTGTGCGCACCCGTACTTCTTTAGGTGACTCTTCTCCATCTCCAATTATGACATACTCTAAAGGTTTATCTTTTCTGGCTGGGGTTGGTTTTTCTTCCATAGGATTAGCTGGTGGTTCATATTCTTTCCCATTCCTCAGGGTTATGGCAGCAACATTTTCACCTCGAGGATTTATCTCTACTCTTCCAGGAAGGACTCCCATCTCCCTCTTAACAGTTCCAGCTATTTCAGCAATTTTCAAATCTAAACTTTTTGTGGCGGCAGCGATTTGGTCGAACTTCTCGTTCATATCTCTATATATAAAATCCAGCATCTCTTCAACTTCATTCAAGTGCTTCCGATGTGAGTCCAAAAGCTCACTTATCATTGGATCAAGGTTGTCTCGTGCTTCCATGGGGCTCCTTCCATATGCACCTCGCCTGACATTCTGCGGCTTATACCCATACTGCTGATACCTTTCTCTATTCTGACTTTTCTGTTGATATTGGGATTCTAAGGGCTCATCATTCCACACTTGTGATTCTCTATGCTCTCGCCTGAAGTGTTGATCTCTGATGCCAACAAAATTAACTTCCTCTTGGAATTCAGGTGCAAAATCTCCTAAACATCTTTGTCCATCGATGTTGTAAGTCATACGGACCTCTCTATTACTCATTGCATCTTCCTGATTCCTCAATATTGCTACCATGATTGCTCTCATCTCATTGTACTCTTCTCAGCTTGGGTTAGAATTTATTGCTTTAACAGCCTTCTCATGCCCTATGAAGTTGTCACTGTCACTGGATGCCAAATTCTCAATCAAAGTCTTTGCTTCCATCACTGTCTTGGTCATGAAGTTTCCGTTACTTGCAGTGTCGAGTGAGAATCGACATTTCATATCTATCCCTCTATAGAAGATGTTCCATAAGTTTCCTTCTGAAAAACAATGGTTTGGGCATTCTCTTGTGTAATCCTTGAAGCGCTCCAATGCTTCATGAAATGGCTCCTCCGGCCCTTGTTGAAAACTAGAAATCTTTTCCCTTATCAAATTCGCCCTTTGCTTAGTGAAAAAGTGTCATAGGAATGCTCCTTTGTATTCCTTCCAAGTTGTGATGGACTGAGCTGGAAGGGACTTTACCCATCTTATGGCTTTCCCTGTGAGTGTGAAGGAGAAAAGCTTGCATTTCAAATAGTCTTTTCGAGCTCCATCCGCACTAATGGTCCCACATATTTCTTGAAATGCATCAATGTGCTCTAAAGGATTCTCCTCAGTTAATCCTTGAAACTGATTTTGCTTTACCAAAGCGATTACTTCCGGTGATATCTCATAATCCCTTCCTTCCGGGAGCAACAGATGAATAGGATTTCGGCTTAAAAGCAATGTAGAGGCCGAGTCAAAGTCCCCCATAGTTTCTTTGTCCAGACGCACGGGTATGCCATCACCGAGTACATTCGGCGGTGGATCCTGCGGTTGTTCAAACATCATGGCTGCTGCGGCAGCGTTTTCATCTTCTGGCTGACTTTCCGAGTCACTCATTCTCAAAGTCTTCTGCTCAGATTCTCACCTGAAACACACAAAGAGAATGTACTTAAATGTAAAGAAAAACTAAAAATTAAGTTTGCAAGTGCTGAAATTAAAAATCCTAGGCTAGATTAGTCTTGGGAACTTGTAGGCAGCTGTAATGCTCCCCGGCAACGGCGCCAAAAAGCTTGATGTGGGATAAGCTTTTCCCAATTTCTATCCCTTTTCTGCAAGTGCACAGATCGAGAGTAGTAACGGGTTTATCGAACACAAGGAGCAGAGAGATGCACTACAAGTTATGCAATTCTAATTTATCTAGGACAAGATAAGGGTTTTGGTTGTGATTGGTAAGGTAGCTAACTAAACTAAATGAAAGCGATGAAATAACGGTAAAAGATCAAGGTAGGAAAGCGCTAGGCAATGGGAAACTCACAGAGATTCAAGATTACTAGGTTAAATCAACTTATTAGGGGGTTTATTAGGGTGTCGTCTAGAACTCAAAACACGGATGTAAGATCATTCCACTTTCGTGGCTCCGACCTCTTTGTTAACTAACATAATCGCTAAACTTTTGGTATGTCCTTAGATTGTTAGGCAAGCATTAATTTGTTCAAGTCTCAATTGTTCACAACCCCGCATAGATCAACTTTCGCAGTCTATGAAGTGTTGCCCACCAAATACTAGTTCAGGCGAATGATTCATCACTTTCGTGGCTCAAATCTACCTAAGATCTGATGCTAGTTGATCAGAAAAGCATGCAGCAATAAGATCAAACAAAGGTGAAGACCTATAATGATGAACCCCTAATTTGATTTAGAACCCTAATAATTCATGAACTCTTTGATAAACCCACGACTTAACTATTGAATTACTCAGACATTATCAAAGTAACAACACAGAGAGATGATGAAGAAAGCATAAATATAAGACAAAAGTTCAGAAAACTTCTCCAAATTGTGGTAAGGAGGAGAGATCCTCTCCTTGAAATCTCTAAGAACAAAAGTAGATCTAATAAACTCTAATACAATGCGGCTCTCTCTGGCTCTCTTTCTAAAGAGGCTAAAAAGGTGTATTTATAGTGCTAGGTCTTCCAGGGGTCGAGATTAGGTAAATGGGCCGAGAAAACGCGAAAAACGGGCAAAACGGGCCTTTGTCGGCTTAGCCGGGTCGAGCGGTTCGGTCGTGGTCGAGTGAGGCGGTCGGACGGTCGAGCGGGGCGGTTGTTCTCGTGCGAGGCGTTCGGACGGATGTTGGAGTCGTGAAGGGAAGGTCGCGGTCGAGCGAACGGCTAGGAGTCCCTGCTCGGCCAGGTTTGGTCGGACGGGCGTTAGCTTCCTGAAGAGTGGCCGGGTCGAACGAGAGGCTTGGAGTCCCTGTTCGGCCGGCTTCGGTCGGACGGTCATGTGCTTCGTCCGGTTTTGGTTTATTCGACACTCTTCACTAAAACAATCATATCTCCCATTCTACATATCTAAATTGCATGAATCCAGTTGCGTTGGAAAGCTAACTTACGTAAGCATCGCGGCAAACTGGCTTTGGTGAAATCCATTGAGTAGAATGTTTTTGAGGCTCCTTCAAAGTTGATGCTGTGTCGCGGAGCGGTATAGAGTCCAAATCCTGTGGTTTTGCTCCAAAATGCATCTTTCGACCTGTTTAGACTCTTAGTACTATAAATCAACAAAAACTACCTTTTTAGATCAAAAAGCCTTTAAAAACCTTATAAAAAGCATAGTAAAGCCATATAAAAAGGGTACAAAATAGAGGTATATCAGAATTCTTCACAATTTGGGCTCTGGTCTACAGCACTACCAACCGATCGCCAAATGCCCAAGCAACTGGAGTATCTCACAAAACACTCGTTCGTTTGACCTCAAACTTCACCAGGAGCTCTAAAATATCAACTTGGACGGTAAATTTTCAATATGGTACATGCAATTCTTAACGGTTAGTTATGTGGTTCATAGCACTCATTTCGGGTCGACCAAATGAACCATCCTTCACCAAAATGCAAACCGGAAAGAATCAGAACATGCCATTGAAAACACACCGACCAATTATAATTGGTCATACACTTGTGTGTCGATTGGCCTCATACACTTGTCCAACCTATTCCTTCATTACAATTGGTCATCACTTGGTAACATCATCCTACCCTTCTCTTTTACATTTTATTTCACATTTTACATCTCTTAATCTGATTTTTCATTCACCGGGACGGTGCAAGTTAAGTCTGGGGGTATTATAATAATAAGTTTGTTCATTTTGGCATTTTTGTTTTGCATTGTTTTCATTTTCTTGAGTCGTTTTTATTGAGTCAAAATTTTTGTCGAGAATTATGACCTTATCTTGGACCTAACCATTGTTGTGCCTATGTTTAAGTGACCATTGATCAGTATTTGGCAGTATACTTCGCCACAAGCGCATCATGAGTGGATCAATCCACCAAAAATGTTCACAACTCTAAAGGAATAAGAAGGATACATCTTTGACTCCGCACCTTAATGAACTTAATCTTCTCAGCTAGGGGCTTGGTAAATACAAAAGGCATGACTCCTCATCGTCACCTACAAGTGGAAGCCTATGTGAGTTCGGTTTCCCTCTCTCTCCCCTTCAATATTAAGAAAAAAGCACAATGTCCAAGTAACCGGGGATTAGGTGGCAAACACCATCAAGACTCGCGTCTATGAAAGACCTTTTGATCCAAGTAACCAGGGATTAGGTGGCTACAACCATCAATACTCGCGTCTATGGAAGATCATTCAAAACCTCCACAAGGAGGAGAAGAAGTCGAATAAAAAAAAAAATACCATGCTACCCTAAAAAAGGGGATGAACCGACTTAAGGTGTGAGAAGAGAGAGAGGTGGAACAAGAGCCAAGGCATGTGTATTATCAAAGAGGATGGGTAAGAGTCATAGACCCCTTTGATCGATATTCCCTAGTTGAGACAACACCTTTAGAAACTAAAGGAGTCAAAGGTGGCGAATTTGGATAGCCTAAAGAGAAGTGGATTGCGTTGGGATGATTGCAAAACTCATGGTATGTACTTTCTTGTTCTTAATTCTAAATGCCATTGCTGTTTTATGTGGATCGCTAAAGTAAAGGTCAATATGGATTTCCAAATGATTTGAGAGTTCTCATATTTTCAAACCTCTCTTTCCTACATAGTTTGCTTGGGGACAAGCAAAATATAAGTCTGGGGTAGTTGAAATCATCTCATTTTACATGTTTTCACTAAGTATTTATTTATGTTTTTAAGTATTTTCAATAAGGTTTTATGCCTTTAGAGGTAGTTTTCTTGTATTTGTGGGTTTTTGAGTCTTAACAGGTTAAAACATCAAAAAGGAATCAAAAAGGAGCAAAGGAGCCTCAAGCCATGATCCATGCAAGTTCCCAAGTCAAGAGCTTCAACAATACCCCATTTGGCCGATTTTCGCATGAGGACTATACCGGAGCATCCGAAAGATTGCCACGGTCAAAGGTCTTCCCGACGTCCAAAAATCATGATCTTGATCTTTCTGGATAGATAATTGAGTGAGCCATCACGGTGAAGTTGAATGGAGCCATTTGGAGCAAACATGCGGTCTGAGAGTTGTTTCTCCCAAGACGTGTCCGCCAGGCGAGGAAATGAAGCCCATGGAGATTTGGTTCCACAAACGGCCCGGGATTCCGCGGCATGGACTTTGTCTCGACTTAACATAGGCCTAGCCTATTTTTGGTTGTTTCCTTGGCCTATCCCGGCCCATTCACGTCGCAAAAGAAGGAGTCAAGCTCACCGGAAACTTCTCTTTTCCGGCACATCATAAACCTAGCGACTACAAGCCTATAAATACTTGTTTTTAGCCACTGAAGGAAGAGAGCCGCGAGTATCCTGTGCAAGAGAGAGAGTAGCCGCCAAGGATGAGAAGCCCTAGGTGGTGCGCAGTCCAGAAGGAAGAAGGAAGCGCTGCTTTACTCATTGCACTTGCACAAGGATCTCATTGTTTACATTTTTATCTTTTCCTTAATTTTCATCTTTGTACTTTGGATCAAAAGTTATCACAGGGATTTCGACTTGTTCTTCATCAGAGAAGCTTCTTTTATCCCTTATCTCTTTCATGTACTTGCATAATGATATCAATCTTGCTTTGCTTGCTTGATCTTAGTATGTCCGAGTAGATCCCCTTGTTAGGCCGAGGGAGATCGATGGACTCATGACTTGAATATGACAACATGATTGCTAAATAACGGGATTTATTCTTATGGTTCTTCATCTTTGCTTGTTCTTAATGCTTGTTTTTAGGAAAGCGCGCCTAAACAACTTGAACCTAGGTTGATACACTCTCCAAAAGCTTGTTGTATTGCTGAAACTAGTATTTGATGAGCTAAGTGTTTTAGGCTTCCAAAAGTCGACCTAAGGAACTTCGTGAACAATCACAACTTGAACATTGATTAATGCATGCTTATGACTTGTAATAACCATCGAAAGTTGAGTCTATTAGGTTGTTTAAGCATAGTGGCCGGAGCCATGAAAGTGGAAAGGCTATATCTTAGTGTTGTGAGTTCAAGGCGGTTTATAACTTATCCCATGCAATCTCTTGTCATTTCATTAAATGTTTCCATTGATTATCATTTGCCTAACTTCTTTCTCACCTTGTTCACAATCTTATTTACATTTTTCTTTGTTTTCTTTTGATTTTAGAATCACCACACATTCATATTTTCTGTTCTAGCTACTCATCACTCAACATAAACTTAAAAATAGATCACTCTTCCTTGTGTTCGACCCCTACTTGCCACGGCTGTACACTTGCAGCTCTACCAACTTGGGTTATAAATTTATTAGTTTGAAGCATAAAAACCCAACGCATCAGTCGGATCGGATTCCGATCCAAGAAGAATGCATCGGAAGAATCAAAATCCCCCATAGTCGGGGTGCCTTGGATGCGGAGCGAACTGTGCTCTCCTTGGAGGCACATGCGGTTGAGCTTGAGGCATCCCTTGGTGACCGCCATGGAGATTCTGATGATGCTGGTTTTGTTGCTGACCGGCGTTTTGTTGACCCGGTTGTTGTTGTTGCTGCTGTTGCGGTTGATCGGCTGCACCCGGAGGTTGTTGTTGAGCATTTGGTTGAGGAATAGCTCCTCCTTTTGCCGCCTGATAAGCTCCAGCTTCCTGTGGGACATGGGGGGCTTGTGGTTGTTGCTCCTGGTCAGGAGCTTGCTGTTGGCCTCCTTGTGCCGCGGCTTCTCCGGCTTGGTTCATCCTTTCCCATCTTTTTCTTCTTTGCCGCCTAAGTGTTCTTTCAAGTTGGTCAATGTCAAGATCTTCTTCTATGATGTTATCTGGATTTGAATTTCTTGTCATACACCTGTAAGACACAAAGGAAGAGATTTAAGTGAATTTTTTTTTAGTTTTTAAGGTTTTATGAAAAACAAAAATGTAAAATGCTAGGAAGTAAAGAACTAGACTAAAAATCAATCAAGAAACTTGAAAGAAATGCAACTCCTCCCCGGCAACGGCGCCAAAGAGCTTGATGCGTTGGGTTTATTGCTTCAAACTTATACTATTTATAACCCAACTTGGTAGAGCTGCAAGTGCACAGCCGTGGTAAGTCGGGGTCGAACACAAGGAGGAGTGATCTCGTTTCAAGCCTATGTTGATTGATGAGTAGCTAGAACAGAATATAAGAGTGTGTGGTGAACCTAAAATCAAAAGAAAACAAACAAGTAAGGAAATGAGATGTAGGCAATGAAAGAAAGATGTTAGGCAAAGGATAATCTTTGGAAACATTCAATGAAATGACAAGAGATTGCATGGGATAAGTTATGAACCGCCTTGAACTCACAACACTAAGGTATAGCCTTTCCACTTTCGTGGCTTCGGCCACTATGCTTAAACAACCTAATAGACTCAACTTTCGATGGTTATTACAAGTTGTAAGCATGCATTAATCAATGTTCAAGTTGTGATTCTTCACTAAGTTCCTTAAGTCGACTTTTGGAAGCCTAAGACACTTAGCTCATCAAATACTAGTTTTGGCAATACAACAAGCTTTTGGAGAGTGTATCAACATAGGTTCAAGTCATCAGGCGAGCTTTCCTAGAAACAATCATTAAGAACAAGTAAAGATGAAGAACCATAAGAATAAATCCCGTTTTATGCAATCATATAAGTCAAATCATGTCATGAGTCCATCGATCTCCCTCGGCCTAACATGCGGATCTACTCGGACATATTAAGATCAAGCAAGCAAAGCGAGATTGATATCATTATGAAAGTATATGAAAGAGATAAGGGATAAAAGAGGTTTCTCTGATGAAGAAAAAGTCGAAATCCCTTGATAACTTTCGATCCAAAGTACAAAAGAGAAAAGGAAAAGATTGAAAATGTAAACAATGAGATGCGAGTGCAATGAGTAAAGCGGCGCCTCCTTCTTCCTTCTGGACTGCGCACCACCTAGGGCTTCTCCTCCTTGACGGCTACTCTCTCTCTTGCACAAGACACTTGCGGCTCTCTCCCTTCTGAGGCTAAAAACATGTATATATATGTTGGGAGTCGCTAGGTTATCGCAGTGCTGAAAAAGGAAGGTTTCCGGTGAGCTGGATCAAGTCTTTATGCGACGTGAATGGGCCGAGATAAAGCCAAGGAAACCACCAGAAGTAGGCTAGGCCTATGTTAAGTCGAGACAAGGTCCATGCCGCAGAATCCCTGGCCGTTCGTGGCACCAAGTCTCCATGGGCTTCATTTCCTCGCCTAGCGGACACGTCATGGGAGAAAAAACTCTTAGACCGCATGTTTGCTCCAAATGGCTCCATTCCACTTCGCCGTGATGCATGACTCGATCATAATTTTTGGACGTCAGGAATAACTCCGGCCGTGGCCATCTTTCGGATTCTCCGGTTATGTCTAAATGCGAGAAACGGAGAAATGGCGTTTTGTTGAGGCTTTTGACTTGGAAACTTGCATGGATCATGGTTTGAGCCTCTTTTGCTCATTTTTAATCATTTTTGATGTTTTAACCTATTAAGACTCTAAAACCTACAAATACAAGAAAACTACCTCTAAAGGCATAAAACCTTATAGAAAATACTTGAAAACATAAATAAATATTAAGTAAAATCATGCAAAATATGGTTATATCAACTCCCCCAGACTTATCTTTTGCTTGTCCCCTAGCAAACTAAGCTTGGAAAAGAGGTTTGAAAACATGAGAACTCTGAAATCTTTTTGGAAATCCGAATTGACCTTTATCTTAGTGATCCACATAAAACAGCAATGACATTAAGAATTAAGAACAAGGAAGTACATACCATGAGTTTTGCAATCATCCCAAGGCAATCCACTTCTCTTCAGGCCATCCAAACTTGCCACCTTTGACTCCTTTAGTTTCTAAAGGTGTGGTCTCAACTAGGGGGTATCGATCAAAGGGTTTAGGGACTCTTTACCCATCCTCTTTTGAGAAAACACATGTCTTGCTTCTTGTTTCACCTCTCTCTCTTCTCACTTCTTAAGTCGATTCATCCCTTTTTAGGGTAGCAATGTATTTTTTTTATTCGACTTCTTCTCCTCTTTGTGGAGGTTTTTGATGGATCTTCCATAGACGCGAGTATTGATGGTTGTTGCCACCTAATCCCCGATTACTTGGATCAAAAGGCTTTCCATAGACGCGAGTATTGATGGTGGTTGCCACCTAATCCCCGGTTACTTGGACCTTGATGCTTTTTCTTTAATATTGAAGGGGAGAGAGAGAGAAACCGAACTCACACAGACTTTCACTTGTTGGTGAGGATGAGGAGTCATGCCCTTTGTAATGCCAAGCCCCTAGCTGAGAAGATTAAGTTCATTAAGGTGCGGAGTCAAAGATGGATCCTTCTTAAGCCCTTGGAGATGTGGACATTTTTGGTAGATCAATCCACTCATGGTGCACATGTGATGAAGTGAACTGCCCATAACTGATCAATGGTCACTTAAATCACAGGCACAACAATGGTTAGGTCCAAGATAAAATCATGATTCTCAACAAACGTTTTGACTCAATAAAAAGAAAAATGATGCAAGATGAAATGCCAAAATGAACAAACTTATTAGTATAATCCCCCCAGACTTAACTTGCACCGTCCCGGCGTAAGAAAAATCAGATTAAGAGAGGTAAAATTTGAAATAAAATGGAAAAGGGAAGGTTAGGATGATGTTACCAAGTGTTGACCAGTTGTGATGAAGATTAGGTTCAGATAACCGAATGAAGCTCCTTCTTAGGCATAATTGGTCGGTGAGTTTTGAATTTCGAGGCCTGATTCCCGCCGGTTTGCGTTTTGGTCGAGGATGGTTCATTTGGTCGACCCGAAATGAGTGCTATGAACCACAGAACAAACCGTTAAGAATTTCATGTACCATATTGAAATTTTACCGTCCAAGTTGATGTTGTAGAGCTCCTGGTGAAGTTTGAGGTCGAACGAACGAGCGGTTGGCGAGATTCTTCATTTGGTGGTCCATTCGGTCGACCGGATGATAGTGCAATAGACCACAGCTCAAATGATGAAGAAATCTCCGACCTATCTTGAAATTCCATCGACCAACCTGATATTATAGGATCACTGGTGAAGTTTGAGGCCAAACGAACGAACGGATTAAGAGATCCTTCACAAAGTGGTCAATGCGGCTCCGGGAAGAGTTTTCTTGACTTCTGTGTGTTTGGCTCGTTCTTTTCTTGGTTTTCTTCTGGATTTGTGATATTGAAGCTCCAAGGGTTCATCTCCAGCTGGTGGTGCTCCTCTGCCGTGATTTTGGTTTTGTCGGCCTTTGTGTGCACCACTATCGACCGGCTGAGGCCTCTTTGCATATCTCCTGATTCGTCAACATTTCTCCGTCCTATCTTCTGGATTTTCCGACCAACATGGTGTTGTGAAGCCGGTTGTGAAATTAGGTGGACTTTGGACGTACGGTTTGAGAGATGGCTGTTGATGGTGCTCCATTGCCGTCGGTATGGCCGAGAAAGTTACACCGGTTGGAATATCTCCAAATATACTCGTTCTTTGTGAGATGTTCTTCGACCGGATTGATTATTTTATCTTCCAGGATCCGTCCCACGTCGTCTCCGCCTTGTTGATGTATTTGTTGACAAGGGTGGGAGCAATGGGTGGGACATGTTCTTTGTTTGGTCTCCTTTTGGGTCCTCATCCTAAGAAAAATGTTATGCATGCAAAAATGATATGAGAATTAAAAATGAAGAGAAAAACCATGTGGGTTGCCTCCCACAAAGCGCTTTGTTTTAAGTCATTTAGCTTGACTCCCATTTTTGGTTTAGGTGCGAATGTGATCGGCCAAAGGGTTTGGGATCCCTTTGGTGTCCGTACACTCTAGTTCAGGTGGCTCATGAGGTTGTCTGGGCTCTCCATGATTATCCTCCATGTCATCCTTAAAGATCAGAGCTTTTGGAAAGAGATTTAAGGTCTTACCGAGCTTTTCCTTTGCGATTTGTTCATCGTTGAGGTCCGGATCCTTGGAGAGGCGGATTCTTACGTGGGCAAAGGATTTGGGCACACCGTAAGGCTCCTCTTTGGCTCCATGCTCAACCAAGGGTGGTGACAAAACCGAGTGAATGTCTTTGAAGGCATTCTCATGCTTCGGCTTCGATGGTTTCATCATCCCCTTCGGTTTTGGGTAAGGCTCACTCATCTTGGGATCTTTATGCGGCAAGGCTCCTTTCTTTTGCATGAGAGTGGCTTTCTCTGGTGGAAGTCTAACTGCACTTTGGGCCTGCTTGAAGTTGATGCTTGGGAAGAAGACATCTTGCCGGACATGACCAAGTGTTAGTTGGTTTCTCATGTAATTGATGACCGCTCCGGCTGTAGCTAGGAATGGGGTTCCAAGAATCAGTTGATTCCTCTTAGAGCCTTCCCACACCATGATCTGAAAGTCAGTGGGGACATGTCTCTCTCCTATCGCTAGCATAACATCTTCAAGCACTCCATAAGGCTCCATGCTTGATAAATCCGCAAACTCCACTCTCACCTTAGGCTCCTTGAAATATTTGAATCCCAAGTCTTTTGCCAATGCAAGAGACATGAGGTTCACATTGGCTCCACTATCACAAAGGTAATCAGTGAGTTGGTATCCATTGATACAAGCTGGGATCACAAACTTGCCCGGATCTTCTTGTTTCAGCAATGGCTTGTTCTCAAGTCTTCTCTTGTAAGCTCTCTTTGACTCCCAAGTGTACCTATCCGGTTTGTGCCTCTCCGTAGGCTCATCTTCTCTTTCTTCTTCTTGAGATGGTACAGAGACAATGGCCGGTTGTTCCTCCTTGGATGAAACAATACTACAAAACTTTTGAGGGCTTACCTCATGTTGTTTCTTTGCCGCTTCGGCCGTTTGAGAAATTTGCGCCTCCAGCTTCTGGACATGGGTGGAAAACGACCCAAACTTGTTGGTTAGATCACCAAACATGTGATCTATCATGTAAGCTCTTGGTGGTTTGTCTTTGCTCCTCCATGTATTTCTTGAGCGCCACATCTACCTTTTCTTCTTGTTTAGCCGGTGCAACTCCTTGAGGGAAAGTGAAAGGCTGCTTCACTTGGTGGACTCCCTTGGGATAGTATTGTTGCTTAGGCTGGTACTGGCCTCCTTGGTAAGTGTTTTGGCCTCCTTGATAAGTGTTTTGGCTCGGATAGACTTGATCATTTGGATTCTCTACATTGGTGCTTCGGTATGAGAGGTTGGGATGGGGGCGAAATGGTTGGTTGTATCCTCTATTACCATAGATTCCTCCTATGTAGTTGAATTCCTCTTGATGCTCTTCTGCTCCATCTCTCATAAACTCCATGAGAGGCTCTTCATTAGTGGCCAAAACATCATCAATGGCATGCACTCCTCGGTTACTCTTTAATAGTTGTGAAGCCATGTTTTTTAGCTCCAGGATTTGAGCTGATTCTGACGATGGACCTCCGGTTCTCACACTTCTATTGTACTCAGGACAAGCATTGGAATCACATGCAGCAAGATTCTCGATCAAAAGCTTTGCCTCCGGCACCGATTTGGTCATGAAGTTACCATTACTCGCGGTGTCAAGTGAAAGCTTGTACTTGTGATCAATCCCATTGTAGAATATGTTCCAAAGGTTACCTTTTGAGAAGCCATGGTTAGGACAATCTCTTGCATACTCCTTAAAGCGCTCCAAAGCTTCATAGAAAGACTCCATTGGTGCTTACTTAAACCCGGATATCTTGCTCCTTATTGAGTTTGATCTTTGCTTGGTGTAGAATTGGTTTAAGAAAGCTCCCTTGTACTCATTCCATGTTGGTCCGTGAATCACTAGAGATTTCTTGAGTTTTGAGTTCATGTTGTGCTCTTGAGTTGTTCATGTCGAAATTGAGGTTTTAATCATTATTTGGGCGTTGAAAACCCGTGATTGTATGTTTACTATAAATCTTGTATCGCTTCGTTGATGTTGGTGTCGTGGCGTCGGGACAGTGTCGATCGACACTTTTCGGAGTGTCGGACGACACCGAGGGGCTAGCGTCGATCGACACTCTTGGAAGTGTCGGTCGACACTGAGCTGTGTTTTCAGGAGTTTGGGTTGTTGTTCGATGTTGTTGTTTTGTGTTGCTGTATATTGCTGTTATTGATTGATGTATTGTCTGGTGGTGGACGTACATAGCCTGTAGGCAGGATGATCCACTCACTAAGTATTTATGATAATACTTACGCATCTCTATTCCAATGTGATGCAGGTAACAGGAATGTTCCGCCGCAGAATGAGGCCGAGAGACGATGAGGATTATAGGTTTTGTTTATGCTTATTCTTATGTGGCTAGCAAACCGTCAGTTTTAGGTTGTTAGCTTTATTTCAATAATGTAGCAAACCTAGTGTTTAGGTTGCAAGAGTTTATTTATGTTTTTGGCTTTATTTGTTGAACTGAATTGATTATTTGATTTTATTTATTTATTGATTTCTTTTGAGAACTTCCGCATTTATTTAATTATTAAAAAAATAAAAGACTGGTTGTTTCATTTTGGTATAGAGCGAATACGGTTTTAGGACTGTTAGTATTGGGTGAACTGGACTATGTGTTTAATGATTAATAGTGGTTTAGTCAGTAGTAGTCTAGTATCATCCTCTCAGCCTTCCAGTATTCCGCGGTAAGTGAGTTTGGATACTTTTGTGGTTTGTTGTGTGTTTTCTCTAGTTGCTCATCTTTTGTACTTGGTGGTAGTGCAGAGAGATGGATGCAGGTGCTAGAGGTCATGGTAGAGGTCGCTGCAGAGGCCGTGGGAGAGGCCGTGGTAGAGGTCGGGGTCGTGGGCGTTGTTTACCAGAGGCTTCAGCAGAGAACGGGGTGCCGAGTGGGGGGACGGTGTCAGTGACTCAGCCAGGGGCAGGTGGTGCCAGTTCGGGCATCGGTGGTGACCCAGGAGCAGGAGCAGCTCAGGGTGGGGGCATGGCTCCGGCTCAGGGTGACTTGATAGTGGGGCTACTGACGCAGCTTCTAGCACTTTTTCCGCAGGCGGTTCCACAGCAGGCCCCGGGTGCACCTCCAGCGGCCGGGGCACAGGAGGGTGCCGGTTTTGTTGAGCAGCAGTGTAACACCCCCGACTCGATCTATACATAAATCAAATTAGAGATGCCACAATGACGGATATCAAGAACGATTCAACCAAGTCCTTAGAACACATCCAAGGTCTCAGTCAATCCATTCTCAATACCGTCCCTCTCGACTAAGGCCTAAGGCTTTTCAACCCGTACCAAGGCCGAGAGTTGTGTTAGTCCGGACAAGATTAATATCAGATGAAACCTGTTAATATAGAAAATAAGCTTTATTCATATATTAAGGTTTCACACATCACTCATCCGGCAATCCGCTATGTGCACCGCCTTATCACTACCACTCTGCAGTGCAAACTGGAATCCAACAAGGTTACAACAGACGAGTTCTACATCCTCACAACGCCTTTCTTCAGCCACAAACACCATGCAAACCTTGGACAGTTGTTTGCCAAGACACTTGTCAATGTGAAGTATCTAGCACAGCACACAGACAACAAGAAGGTTATTGTGCGTTTTGGAAGACTTATCACAGCAATCGTCAACCATTGCAAGATCGACATCTCAGAGTACCAACCCAGTCATGACAATGCACCACTAGACCTCAAAGCCCTTCAACAGATCCACTTCCTCAACGGCTGGACCAAAAACCCAACCCAGTTTTGCTATGTGTGCCCCATTGGATCTTCTAAGACAGCACTTGGGCAGCTACCTTGTGACGACGTCCCTCCTCTCAGCTTCGGTGTTGTCACCTTCTCTCCACCACCAGAAAGATACTTCATTGAAACACCTGAAGCACCGAGATATTAGATACATCACTACTATGCCAAACAGAGGACCATCAAGGCGAGGCGTCCTATCCGCAACATCAACGTTATGACAGCCAGCCAAGCTGCCAACCAGGCCTTAGACCGCCTTGGTCATCTGGAGATGACCGCCCAATGTCAATCCCGCTTCATCTCGCGCCTCATCCGTGTTGTTCGCCACATCGCTCCCGATCGCCTTTTCCGCCCTTCCACATCAACCCATGAGCCATACCTTGGAGAGTTTTCACTCACCTCTGCACTTGGCTCTGATGAAGACTCTACAGACGAGGAGGGGAGTGCGACCAGCCACTACACTTCCACCTAGACACCCACACTACACTTGCTATCCGGTGCAATGGACCCTAACTCCATTTTATATCCCTATCTTATTTTAATGAATTTCTTTTTATTTCTTTTCTTTTATTAAGTCTGTTCCTCTCACCCTTAATCTGATTTGCATTCACCGGGACGGTGCAAGTTAAGTCTGGGGGGAGTTTTATCCTTTACTAATGTATTTTCTTTCTTTTCTTATATTTTTTTATGTTCTTTTCTTATGTTTTCATGTTTTATTGAGTCAAAACCTTAGTTGGAAATTATGATTTATCTCTATGATTCTCCGGTGTTGTGCTAACAATCTATGACCCTAGAGCGGACATCAGTTGCAGACATAAGCCTAACAGAACCTCTAACGGTGGATCGACCTACCGACTTGGCAACATTTCTAAGGTACCCGGACAATATAACGTTAACTCCACCCTAATCAATCTAGTTTTTCTTGTCAAGGGACTTGGCATACATATGAGTCGTTCCTCACTTGATCTCAAAAGGGTGTGTCCAATAAAAAGTGCAGTTCTCCTCTCTCTCAGAAAAATGAAAATCAAAAGCTTTTAAGCACAAGGAAAACGTGTAAGCAAGAGGAATGCATACGTCTGTACCTTCTTGTCTTATGGAGACCTACCAAAAACAAGGAAAAAGCAAAAAGCGTATCCTATGTTATTCCCAAAAAGAAAACAAAAGGGAAGAAGGATCGATAGAAAAAATAAAATGATACCCTAGAAAATTAGGGAAAGATAGATCCTTCAAGAGAAGAGAGAGAGGAAAAGAACTCAAAAGCTTCAAAAAGGACTATCTTGGAGAGACTCAAGTGGGTAATAACAAGTGCTTAGTGATCGACCAAATGAACCATCCTTCACCAAAATGCAAACCGGAAAGAATCAGAACATGCCATTGAAAACACACCGACCAATTATGCCTAAGGAAGTGCCTCATACACTTGTCCAACCTATTCCTTCATTACAATTGGTCATCACTTGGTAACATCATCCTACCCTTCTCTTTTACATTTTATTTCACATTTTACATCTCTTAATCTGATTTTTCATTCACCGGGATGGTGCAAGTTAAGTCTGGGGGTATTATAATAATAAGTTTGTTCATTTTGGCATTTTTGTTTTGCATTGTTTTCATTTTCTTGAGTCGTTTTTATTGAGTCAAAATTTTTGTCGAGAATTATGACCTTATCTTGGACCTAACCATTGTTGTGCCTATGTTTAAGTGACCATTGATCAGTATTTGGCAGTATACTTCGCCACAAGCGCATCATGAGTGGATCAATCCACCAAAAATGTTCACAACTCTAAAGGAATAAGAAGGATACATCTTTGACTCCGCACCTTAATGAACTTAATCTTCTCAGCTAGGGGCTTGGTAATACAAAAGGCATGACTCCTCATCGTCACCTACAAGTGGAAGCCTATGTGAGTTCGGTTTCCCTCTCTCTCCCCTTCAATATTAAGAAAAAAGCACAATGTCCAAGTAACCGGGGATTAGGTGGCAAACACCATCAAGACTCGCGTCTATGAAAGACCTTTTGATCCAAGTAACCAGGGATTAGGTGGCTACAACCATCAATACTCGCGTCTATGGAAGATCATTCAAAACCTCCACAAGGAGGAGAAGAAGTCGAATAAAAAAAAAAATACCATGCTACCCTAAAAAAGGGGATGAACCGACTTAAGGTGTGAGAAGAGAGAGAGGTGGAACAAGAGCCAAGGCATGTGTATTATCAAAGAGGATGGGTAAGAGTCATAGACCCCTTTGATCGATATTCCCTAGTTGAGACAACACCTTTAGAAACTAAAGGAGTCAAAGGTGGCGAATTTGGATAGCCTAAAGAGAAGTGGATTGCGTTGGGATGATTGCAAAACTCATGGTATGTACTTTCTTGTTCTTAATTCTAAATGCCATTGCTGTTTTATGTGGATCGCTAAAGTAAAGGTCAATATGGATTTCCAAATGATTTGAGAGTTCTCATATTTTCAAACCTCTCTTTCCTACTTAGTTTGCTTGGGGACAAGCAAAATATAAGTCTGGGGTAGTTGAAATCATCTCATTTTACATGTTTTCACTAAGTATTTATTTATGTTTTTAAGTATTTTCAATAAGGTTTTATGCCTTTAGAGGTAGTTTTCTTGTATTTGTGGGTTTTTGAGTCTTAACAGGTTAAAACATCAAAAAGGAATCAAAAAGGAGCAAAGGAGCCTCAAGCCATGATCCATGCAAGTTCCCAAGTCAAGAGCTTCAACAATACCCCATTTGGCCGATTTTCGCATGAGGACTATACCGGAGCATCCGAAAGATTGCCACGGTCAAAGGTCTTCCCGACGTCCAAAAATCATGATCTTGATCTTTCTGGATAGATAATTGAGTGAGCCATCACGGTGAAGTTGAATGGAGCCATTTGGAGCAAACATGCGGTCTGAGAGTTGTTTCTCCCAAGACGTGTCCGCCAGGCGAGGAAATGAAGCCCATGGAGATTTGGTTCCACAAACGGCCCGGGATTCCGCGGCATGGACTTTGTCTCGACTTAACATAGGCCTAGCCTATTTTTGGTTGTTTCCTTGGCCTATCCCGGCCCATTCACGTCGCAAAAGAAGGAGTCAAGCTCACCGGAAACTTCTCTTTTCCGGCACATCATAAACCTAGCGACTACAAGCCTATAAATACTTGTTTTTAGCCACTGAAGGAAGAGAGCCGCGAGTATCCTGTGCAAGAGAGAGAGTAGCCGCCAAGGATGAGAAGCCCTAGGTGGTGCGCAGTCCAGAAGGAAGAAGGAAGCGCTGCTTTACTCATTGCACTTGCACAAGGATCTCATTGTTTACATTTTTATCTTTTCCTTAATTTTCATCTTTGTACTTTGGATCAAAAGTTATCAAAGGGATTTCGACTTGTTCTTCATCAGAGAAGCTTCTTTTATCCCTTATCTCTTTCATGTACTTGCATAATGATATCAATCTTGCTTTGCTTGCTTGATCTTAGTATGTCCGAGTAGATCCCCTTGTTAGGCCGAGGGAGATCGATGGACTCATGACTTGAATATGACAACATGATTGCTAAATAACGGGATTTATTCTTATGGTTCTTCATCTTTGCTTGTTCTTAATGCTTGTTTTTAGGAAAGCGCGCCTAAACAACTTGAACCTAGGTTGATACACTCTCCAAAAGCTTGTTGTATTGCTGAAACTAGTATTTGATGAGCTAAGTGTTTTAGGCTTCCAAAAGTCGACCTAAGGAACTTCGTGAACAATCACAACTTGAACATTGATTAATGCATGCTTATGACTTGTAATAACCATCGAAAGTTGAGTCTATTAGGTTGTTTAAGCATAGTGGCCGGAGCCATGAAAGTGGAAAGGCTATATCTTAGTGTTGTGAGTTCAAGGCGGTTTATAACTTATCCCATGCAATCTCTTGTCATTTCATTAAATGTTTCCATTGATTATCATTTGCCTAACTTCTTTCTCACCTTGTTCACAATCTTATTTACATTTTTCTTTGTTTTCTTTTGATTTTAGAATCACCACACATTCATATTTTCTGTTCTAGCTACTCATCACTCAACATAAACTTAAAAATAGATCACTCTTCCTTGTGTTCGACCCCTACTTGCCACGGCTGTACACTTGCAGCTCTACCAACTTGGGTTATAAATTTATTAGTTTGAAGCATAAAAACCCAACGCATCAGTCGGATCGGATTCCGATCCAAGAAGAATGCATCGGAAGAATCAAAATCCCCCATAGTCGGGGTGCCTTGGATGCGGAGCGAACTGTGCTCTCCTTGGAGGCACATGCGGTTGAGCTTGAGGCATCCCTTGGTGACCGCCATGGAGATTCTGATGATGCTGGTTTTGTTGCTGACCGGCGTTTTGTTGA
This sequence comes from Erythrophleum ivorense, assembly GCA_026724425.1. NCBI lineage: Eukaryota > Viridiplantae > Streptophyta > Magnoliopsida > Fabales > Fabaceae > Erythrophleum > Erythrophleum ivorense. The sequence goes on from JAIUCV010000193.1 coordinate 1,529,118, forward strand.
CCCGGTTGTTGTTGTTGCTGCTGTTGCGGTTGATCGGCTGCACCCGGAGGTTGTTGTTGAGCATTTGGTTGAGGAATAGCTCCTCCTTTTGCCGCCTGATAAGCTCCAGCTTCCTGTGGGACATGGGGGGCTTGTGGTTGTTGCTCCTGGTCAGGAGCTTGCTGTTGGCCTCCTTGTGCCGCGGCTTCTCCGGCTTGGTTCATCCTTTCCCATCTTTTTCTTCTTTGCCGCCTAAGTGTTCTTTCAAGTTGGTCAATGTCAAGATATTCTTCTATGATGTTATCTGGATTTGAATTTCTTGTCATACACCTGTAAGACACAAAGGAAGAGATTTAAGTGAATTTTTTTTTAGTTTTTAAGGTTTTATGAAAAACAAAAATGTAAAATGCTAGGAAGTAAAGAACTAGACTAAAAATCAATCAAGAAACTTGAAAGAAATGCAACTCCTCCCCGGCAACGGCGCCAAAGAGCTTGATGCGTTGGGTTTATTGCTTCAAACTTATACTATTTATAACCCAACTTGGTAGAGCTGCAAGTGCACAGCCGTGGTAAGTCGGGGTCGAACACAAGGAGGAGTGATCTCGTTTCAAGCCTATGTTGATTGATGAGTAGCTAGAACAGAATATAAGAGTGTGTGGTGAACCTAAAATCAAAAGAAAACAAACAAGTAAGGAAATGAGATGTAGGCAATGAAAGAAAGATGTTAGGCAAAGGATAATCTTTGGAAACATTCAATGAAATGACAAGAGATTGCATGGGATAAGTTATGAACCGCCTTGAACTCACAACACTAAGGTATAGCCTTTCCACTTTCGTGGCTTCGGCCACTATGCTTAAACAACCTAATAGACTCAACTTTCGATGGTTATTACAAGTTGTAAGCATGCATTAATCAATGTTCAAGTTGTGATTCTTCACTAAGTTCCTTAAGTCGACTTTTGGAAGCCTAAGACACTTAGCTCATCAAATACTAGTTTTGGCAATACAACAAGCTTTTGGAGAGTGTATCAACATAGGTTCAAGTCATCAGGCGAGCTTTCCTAGCAACAATCATTAAGAACAAGTAAAGATGAAGAACCATAAGAATAAATCCCGTTTTATGCAATCATGTAAGTCAAATCATGTCATGAGTCCATCGATCTCCCTCGGCCTAACATGCGGATCTACTCGGACATATTAAGATCAAGCAAGCAAAGCGAGATTGATATCATTATGAAAGTATATGAAAGAGATAAGGGATAAAAGAGGTTTCTCTGATGAAGAAAAAGTCGAAATCCCTTGATAACTTTCGATCCAAAGTACAAAAGAGAAAAGGAAAAGATTGAAAATGTAAACAATGAGATGCGAGTGCAATGAGTAAAGCGGCGCCTCCTTCTTCCTTCTGGACTGCGCACCACCTAGGGCTTCTCCTCCTTGACGGCTACTCTCTCTCTTGCACAAGACACTTGCGGCTCTCTCCCTTCTGAGGCTAAAAACATGTATATATATGTTGGGAGTCGCTAGGTTATCGCAGTGCTGAAAAAGGAAGGTTTCCGGTGAGCTGGATCAAGTCTTTATGCGACGTGAATGGGCCGAGATAAAGCCAAGGAAACCACCAGAAGTAGGCTAGGCCTATGTTAAGTCGAGACAAGGTCCATGCCGCAGAATCCCTGGCCGTTCGTGGCACCAAGTCTCCATGGGCTTCATTTCCTCGCCTAGCGGACACGTCATGGGAGAAAAAACTCTTAGACCGCATGTTTGCTCCAAATGGCTCCATTCCACTTCGCCGTGATGCATGACTCGATCATAATTTTTGGACGTCAGGAATAACTCCGGCCGTGGCCATCTTTCGGATTCTCCGGTTATGTCTAAATGCGAGAAACGGAGAAATGGCGTTTTGTTGAGGCTTTTGACTTGGAAACTTGCATGGATCATGGTTTGAGCCTCTTTTGCTCATTTTTAATCATTTTTGATGTTTTAACCTATTAAGACTCTAAAACCTACAAATACAAGAAAACTACCTCTAAAGGCATAAAACCTTATAGAAAATACTTGAAAACATAAATAAATATTAAGTAAAATCATGCAAAATATGGTTATATCAACTCCCCCAGACTTATCTTTTGCTTGTCCCCTAGCAAACTAAGCTTGGAAAAGAGGTTTGAAAACATGAGAACTCTGAAATCTTTTTGGAAATCCGAATTGACCTTTATCTTAGTGATCCACATAAAACAGCAATGACATTAAGAATTAAGAACAAGGAAGTACATACCATGAGTTTTGCAATCATCCCAAGGCAATCCACTTCTCTTCAGGCCATCCAAACTTGCCACCTTTGACTCCTTTAGTTTCTAAAGGTGTGGTCTCAACTAGGGGGTATCGATCAAAGGGTTTAGGGACTCTTTACCCATCCTCTTTTGATAAAACACATGTCTTGCTTCTTGTTTCACCTCTCTCTCTTCTCACTTCTTAAGTCGATTCATCCCTTTTTAGGGTAGCAATGTATTTTTTTTATTCGACTTCTTCTCCTCTTTGTGGAGGTTTTTGATGGATCTTCCATAGACGCGAGTATTGATGGTTGTTGCCACCTAATCCCCGATTACTTGGATCAAAAGGCTTTCCATAGACGCGAGTATTGATGGTGGTTGCCACCTAATCCCCGGTTACTTGGACCTTGATGCTTTTTCTTTAATATTGAAGGGGAGAGAGAGAGAAACCGAACTCACACAGACTTTCACTTGTTGGTGAGGATGAGGAGTCATGCCCTTTGTAATGCCAAGCCCCTAGCTGAGAAGATTAAGTTCATTAAGGTGCGGAGTCAAAGATGGATCCTTCTTAAGCCCTTGGAGATGTGGACATTTTTGGTAGATCAATCCACTCATGGTGCACATGTGATGAAGTGAACTGCCCATAACTGATCAATGGTCACTTAAATCACAGGCACAACAATGGTTAGGTCCAAGATAAAATCATGATTCTCAACAAACGTTTTGACTCAATAAAAAGAAAAATGATGCAAGATGAAATGCCAAAATGAACAAACTTATTAGTATAATCCCCCCAGACTTAACTTGCACCGTCCCGGCGTAAGAAAAATCAGATTAAGAGAGGTAAAATTTGAAATAAAATGGAAAAGGGAAGGTTAGGATGATGTTACCAAGTGTTGACCAGTTGTGATGAAGATTAGGTTCAGATAACCGAATGAAGCTCCTTCTTAGGCATAATTGGTCGGTGAGTTTTGAATTTCGAGGCCTGATTCCCGCCGGTTTGCGTTTTGGTCGAGGATGGTTCATTTGGTCGACCCGAAATGAGTGCTATGAACCACAGAACAAACCGTTAAGAATTTCATGTACCATATTGAAATTTTACCGTCCAAGTTGATGTTGTAGAGCTCCTGGTGAAGTTTGAGGTCGAACGAACGAGCGGTTGGCGAGATTCTTCATTTGGTGGTCCATTCGGTCGACCGGATGATAGTGCAATAGACCACAGCTCAAATGATGAAGAAATCTCCGACCTATCTTGAAATTCCATCGACCAACCTGATATTATAGGATCACTGGTGAAGTTTGAGGCCAAACGAACGAACGGATTAAGAGATCCTTCACAAAGTGGTCAATGCGGCTCCGGGAAGAGTTTTCTTGACTTCTGTGTGTTTGGCTCGTTCTTTTCTTGGTTTTCTTCTGGATTTGTGATATTGAAGCTCCAAGGGTTCATCTCCAGCTGGTGGTGCTCCTCTGCCGTGATTTTGGTTTTGTCGGCCTTTGTGTGCACCACTATCGACCGGCTGAGGCCTCTTTGCATATCTCCTGATTCGTCAACATTTCTCCGTCCTATCTTCTGGATTTTCCGACCAACATGGTGTTGTGAAGCCGGTTGTGAAATTAGGTGGACTTTGGACGTACGGTTTGAGAGATGGCTGTTGATGGTGCTCCATTGCCGTCGGTATGGCCGAGAAAGTTACACCGGTTGGAATATCTCCAAATATACTCGTTCTTTGTGAGATGTTCTTCGACCGGATTGATTATTTTATCTTCCAGGATCCGTCCCACGTCGTCTCCGCCTTGTTGATGTATTTGTTGACAAGGGTGGGAGCAATGGGTGGGACATGTTCTTTGTTTGGTCTCCTTTTGGGTCCTCATCCTAAGAAAAATGTTATGCATGCAAAAATGATATGAGAATTAAAAATGAAGAGAAAAACCATGTGGGTTGCCTCCCACAAAGCGCTTTGTTTTAAGTCATTTAGCTTGACTCCCATTTTTGGTTTAGATGCGAATGTGATCGGCCAAAGGGTTTGGGATCCCTTTGGTGTCCGTACACTCTAGTTCAGGTGGCTCATGAGGTTGTCTGGGCTCTCCATGATTATCCTCCATGTCATCCTTAAAGATCAGAGCTTTTGGAAAGAGATTTAAGGTCTTACCGAGCTTTTCCTTTGCGATTTGTTCATCGTTGAGGTCCGGATCCTTGGAGAGGCGGATTCTTACGTGGGCAAAGGATTTGGGCACACCGTAAGGCTCCTCTTTGGCTCCATGCTCAACCAAGGGTGGTGACAAAACCGAGTGAATGTCTTTGAAGGCATTCTCATGCTTCGGCTTCGATGGTTTCATCATCCCCTTCGGTTTTGGGTAAGGCTCACTCATCTTGGGATCTTTATGCGGCAAGGCTCCTTTCTTTTGCATGAGAGTGGCTTTCTCTGGTGGAAGTCTAACTGCACTTTGGGCCTGCTTGAAGTTGATGCTTGGGAAGAAGACATCTTGCCGGACATGACCAAGTGTTAGTTGGTTTCCAAGAATCAGTTGATTCCTCTTAGAGCCTTCCCACACCATGATCTGAAAGTCAGTGGGGACATGTCTCTCTCCTATCGCTAGCATAACATCTTCAAGCACTCCATAAGGCTCCATGCTTGATAAATCCGCAAACTCCACTCTCACCTTAGGCTCCTTGAAATATTTGAATCCCAAGTCTTTTGCCAATGCAAGAGACATGAGGTTCACATTGGCTCCACTATCACAAAGGTAATCAGTGAGTTGGTATCCATTGATACAAGCTGGGATCACAAACTTGCCCGGATCTTCTTGTTTCAGCAATGGCTTGTTCTCAAGTCTTCTCTTGTAAGCTCTCTTTGACTCCCAAGTGTACCTATCCGGTTTGTGCCTCTCCGTAGGCTCATCTTCTCTTTCTTCTTCTTGAGATGGTACAGAGACAATGGCCGGTTGTTCCTCCTTGGATGAAACAATACTACAAAACTTTTGAGGGCTTACCTCATGTTGTTTCTTTGCCGCTTCGGCCGTTTGAGAAATTTGCGCCTCCAGCTTCTGGACATGGGTGGAAAACGACCCAAACTTGTTGGTTAGATCACCAAACATGTGATCTATCATGTAAGCTCTTGGTGGTTTGTCTTTGCTCCTCCATGTATTTCTTGAGCGCCACATCTACCTTTTCTTCTTGTTTAGCCGGTGCAACTCCTTGAGGGAAAGTGAAAGGCTGCTTCACTTGGTGGACTCCCTTGGGATAGTATTGTTGCTTAGGCTGGTACTGGCCTCCTTGGTAAGTGTTTTGGCCTCCTTGATAAGTGTTTTGGCTCGGATAGACTTGATCATTTGGATTCTCTACATTGGTGCTTCGGTATGAGAGGTTGGGATGGGGGCGAAATGGTTGGTTGTATCCTCTATTACCATAGATTCCTCCTATGTAGTTGAATTCCTCTTGATGCTCTTCTGCTCCATCTCTCATAAACTCCATGAGAGGCTCTTCATTAGTGGCCAAAACATCATCAATGGCATGCACTCCTCGGTTACTCTTTAATAGTTGTGAAGCCATGTTTTTTAGCTCCAGGATTTGAGCTGATTCTGACGATGGACCTCCGGTTCTCACACTTCTATTGTACTCAGGACAAGCATTGGAATCACATGCAGCAAGATTCTCGATCAAAAGCTTTGCCTCCGGCACCGATTTGGTCATGAAGTTACCATTACTCGCGGTGTCAAGTGAAAGCTTGTACTTGTGATCAATCCCATTGTAGAATATGTTCCAAAGGTTACCTTTTGAGAAGCCATGGTTAGGACAATCTCTTGCATACTCCTTAAAGCGCTCCAAAGCTTCATAGAAAGACTCCATTGGTGCTTACTTAAACCCGGATATCTTGCTCCTTATTGAGTTTGATCTTTGCTTGGTGTAGAATTGGTTTAAGAAAGCTCCCTTGTACTCATTCCATGTTGGTCCGTGAATCACTAGAGATTTCTTGAGTTTTGAGTTCATGTTGTGCTCTTGAGTTGTTCATGTCGAAATTGAGGTTTTAATCATTATTTGGGCGTTGAAAACCCGTGATTGTATGTTTACTATAAATCTTGTATCGCTTCGTTGATGTTGGTGTCGTGGCGTCGGGAGAGTGTCGATCGACACTTTTCGGAGTGTCGGACGACACCGAGGGGCTAGCGTCGATCGACACTCTTGGAAGTGTCGGTCGACACTGAGCTGTGTTTTCAGGAGTTTGGGTTGTTGTTCGATGTTGTTGTTTTGTGTTGCTGTATATTGCTGTTATTGATTGATGTATTGTCTGGTGGTGGACGTACATAGCCTGTAGGCAGGATGATCCACTCACTAAGTATTTATGATAATACTTACGCATCTCTATTCCAATGTGATGCAGGTAACAGGAATGTTCCGCCGCAGAATGAGGCCGAGAGACGATGAGGATTATAGGTTTTGTTTATGCTTATTCTTATGTGGCTAGCAAACCGTCAGTTTTAGGTTGTTAGCTTTATTTCAATAATGTAGCAAACCTAGTGTTTAGGTTGCAAGAGTTTATTTATGTTTTTGGCTTTATTTGTTGAACTGAATTGATTATTTGATTTATTTATTTATTGATTTCTTTTGAGAACTTCCGCATTTATTTAATTATTAAAAAAATAAAAGACTGGTTGTTTCATTTTGGTATAGAGCGAATACGGTTTTAGGACTGTTAGTATTGGGTGAACTGGACTATGTGTTTAATGATTAATAGTGGTTTAGTCAGTAGTAGTCTAGTATCATCCTCTCAGCCTTCCAGTATTCCGCGGTAAGTGAGTTTGGATACTTTTGTGGTTTGTTGTGTGTTTTCTCTAGTTGCTCATCTTTTGTACTTGGTGGTAGTGCAGAGAGATGGATGCAGGTGCTAGAGGTCATGGTAGAGGTCGCTGCAGAGGCCGTGGGAGAGGCCGTGGTAGAGGTCGGGGTCGTGGGCGTTGTTTACCAGAGGCTTCAGCAGAGAACGGGGTGCCGAGTGGGGGGACGGTGTCAGTGACTCAGCCAGGGGCAGGTGGTGCCAGTTCGGGCATCGGTGGTGACCCAGGAGCAGGAGCAGCTCAGGGTGGGGGCATGGCTCCGGCTCAGGGTGACTTGATAGTGGGGCTACTGACGCAGCTTCTAGCACTTTTTCCGCAGGCGGTTCCACAGCAGGCCCCGGGTGCACCTCCAGCGGCCGGGGCACAGGAGGGTGCCGGTTTTGTTGAGCAGCAGTGTAACACCCCCGACTCGATCTATACATAAATCAAATTAGAGATGCCACAATGACGGATATCAAGAACGATTCAACCAAGTCCTTAGAACACATCCAAGGTCTCAGTCAATCCATTCTCAATACCGTCCCTCTCGACTAAGGCCTAAGGCTTTTCAACCCGTACCAAGGCCGAGAGTTGTGTTAGTCCGGACAAGATTAATATCAGATGAAACCTGTTAATATAGAAAATAAGCTTTATTCATATATTAAGGTTTCACACATCACTCATCCGGCAATCCGCTATGTGCACCGCCTTATCACTACCACTCTGCAGTGCAAACTGGAATCCAACAAGGTTACAACAGACGAGTTCTACATCCTCACAACGCCTTTCTTCAGCCACAAACACCATGCAAACCTTGGACAGTTGTTTGCCAAGACACTTGTCAATGTGAAGTATCTAGCACAGCACACAGACAACAAGAAGGTTATTGTGCGTTTTGGAAGACTTATCACAGCAATCGTCAACCATTGCAAGATCGACATCTCAGAGTACCAACCCAGTCATGACAATGCACCACTAGACCTCAAAGCCCTTCAACAGATCCACTTCCTCAACGGCTGGACCAAAAACCCAACCCAGTTTTGCTATGTGTGCCCCATTGGATCTTCTAAGACAGCACTTGGGCAGCTACCTTGTGACGACGTCCCTCCTCTCAGCTTCGGTGTTGTCACCTTCTCTCCACCACCAGAAAGATACTTCATTGAAACACCTGAAGCACCGAGATATTAGATACATCACTACTATGCCAAACAGAGGACCATCAAGGCGAGGCGTCCTATCCGCAACATCAACGTTATGACAGCCAGCCAAGCTGCCAACCAGGCCTTAGACCGCCTTGGTCATCTGGAGATGACCGCCCAATGTCAATCCCGCTTCATCTCGCGCCTCATCCGTGTTGTTCGCCACATCGCTCCCGATCGCCTTTTCCGCCCTTCCACATCAACCCATGAGCCATACCTTGGAGAGTTTTCACTCACCTCTGCACTTGGCTCTGATGAAGACTCTACAGACGAGGAGGGGAGTGCGACCAGCCACTACACTTCCACCTAGACACCCACACTACACTTGCTATCCGGTGCAATGGACCCTAACTCCATTTTATATCCCTATCTTATTTTAATGAATTTCTTTTTATTTCTTTTCTTTTATTAAGTCTGTTCCTCTCACCCTTAATCTGATTTGCATTCACCGGGACGGTGCAAGTTAAGTCTGGGGGGAGTTTTATCCTTTACTAATGTATTTTCTTTCTTTTCTTATATTTTTTTATGTTCTTTTCTTATGTTTTCATGTTTTATTGAGTCAAAACCTTAGTTGGAAATTATGATTTATCTCTATGATTCTCCGGTGTTGTGCTAACAATCTATGACCCTAGAGCGGACATCAGTTGCAGACATAAGCCTAACAGAACCTCTAACGGTGGATCGACCTACCGACTTGGCAACATTTCTAAGGTACCCGGACAATATAACGTTAACTCCACCCTAATCAATCTAGTTTTTCTTGTCAAGGGACTTGGCATACATATGAGTCGTTCCTCACTTGATCTCAAAAGGGTGTGTCCAATAAAAAGTGCAGTTCTCCTCTCTCTCAGAAAAATGAAAATCAAAAGCTTTTAAGCACAAGGAAAACGTGTAAGCAAGAGGAATGCATACGTCTGTACCTTCTTGTCTTATGGAGACCTACCAAAAACAAGGAAAAAGCAAAAAGCGTATCCTATGTTATTCCCAAAAAGAAAACAAAAGGGAAGAAGGATCGATAGAAAAAATAAAATGATACCCTAGAAAATTAGGGAAAGATAGATCCTTCAAGAGAAGAGAGAGAGGAAAAGAACTCAAAAGCTTCAAAAAGGACTATCTTGGAGAGACTCAAGTGGGTAATAACAAGTGCTTAGTGATCGATATTCCCTTGATAAAGACCGCACGTTTTAAATTTATGCAAGGAGTTAACAATGGAAAGTCTGGAGTGCTGGATGAGACTAGTTGAGTTTGGTATGGTTCGCTAAGCTTGCCGAGTATTATGTGAAGCTAGTCTAACATTGGTTATGTTTTTAGTGGAATACAGGAGAGGAGGCCACCACAGGTTTCTCAAAAGGATAAGGAGTTTCTACGTTTTCAAACCTATTTCTCTGATTTGGATTCTATTTGCTTGAGGACAAGCAAAGATCTAAGTCTGGTGGAGTTGATATACCTCTATTTTGTACGCTTTTTATATGGTTTTACTATGCTTTTCATAAGGTTTTCAAAGGATTTTTGATCTAAAAAGGTAGTTTTTGTGGATTTATAGTACTAAGAGTCTAAACAGGTCGAAAGATGCATTTTGGAGCAAAACCACATGATTTGGACTTTATACCGCTCCGCGACACAGCATCAACTTTGAAGGAGCCTCAAAAACATTCTACTCAATGGATTTCACCAAAGCCAGTTCACCGCGATGCCTACGTGAGTTAGCTTTCCAACGCAACTGCAATCATGCTATTTGGATATTTAGAATGGGAGATATGATTGTTTTAGTGAAGAGTGACGAATGAACCAAAACAGGACGAAGCACATGACCGTCCGACCGAAGCCGGCCGAACAGGAGCTCCAAGGCTCTCACTCGACCCGGCCATTCTTCAGCAAGCTAATACCCGTCCGACCAAAGCCGGCCGAACAGGGACTCCAAGCCGTTCGCTCGACCGACCTTCCTTCACAAGCCGACGCCCGTCCGACCAAACCTGGCCGAGCAGGGACTCCAAGCCGTTCGCTCGACCGCGACCTTCCCTTCATGACTCCAACATCCGTCTGACCGCCTCGCCCGAGGAACGACCGAACCGCTCGACCGTCCGACCGCCTCGCTCGACCCCGACCGAACCGCTCGACCCGACTAAGCCGACAAAGGCCCGTTTTGCCCGTTTTACGCGTTTTCTCGGCCCGTTTACCTAATCTCGACCCCTGGAAGACCTAGCACTATAAATACACCTTTTTAGCCTCTTTAGAAGGAGAGCCAGAGACATAGCCGCATTGTATTACAGTTTTTATAGATCTACTTTTGTTCTATAGTTTCAAGGAGAGGATCTCTCCTCCTTACCACAATTTGGAGAAGATTTCTGAACCTTTATCTATTATTATGCTTTCTCCATCTCTCTGTGTTGTTACTTTGATCATGTCTGAGTAATTCACTTGTTAGGTTGCTAGGGTTACTAATTCAATGAGTTGTTTGCTTGATCTATGAATTCGATGAACTATTAGGGATCTCATTAGAGTCTTTGTCTCGTTTTGCTCACTAATTAATGCTGATTGCTTTACCGCGCATCTAGCGATCTGATCTTAGGTTGATTTGAGCCACGAAAGTGCTGTATCATTCGCCGGACCTATTCTTTGACAAGCTAGGTTTCTTAGACTGCGAAAGTTGATTTACTAAGCCTAGTGAACTGTATCCGAACTTGCTCGATTTAATGCTTGATTAACTATCTAAGGACATACCAAAAGTTTAGCGATTAGATAAGTTATCATAGGAGTCGGAGCCACGAAAGTGGAAAGACTTATTTTCGTGTTTTGTGTTCTAGACGGATCTGTCATCCCATCATCCCTAAGTTGATTCATATCTATCATTGAACTGATCATTTTTGCTTCTCTGCGAATTAGCCCCTAGAGACCTAACGCCTTTCCCTCATTGCTTTACAACCTAGTTAATTTAGCTTTAGTATTTTAGTTATTAGTTCACCAAACAATCATCTCTTATTCCATTCTAGCTTGATCCGAACTCCATAGATTTAAAGTGTATTCATTCTAGCCAGTCCTTGTGTTCGATAACCCGTACTTCTACAATCTGTGCACTTGCATGATTATAAAAAGTCGGTAAAACCTGACCACACATCAGTGCCTCTGAGACCAAAGTTGCTTAGACCCCATCTTTTTCTATTGCTTTTTAGAACTCTTTTCATCACGACAATTTATGCCGACGTAATAACAATACCCGGGAGAGATTTAATCCATATGTTGTTTGGATTAATATTACATCGCAATGCTCATTTTCTTTACGGCGAGATGAATATCGCGAATATAGTTGATAATTTCTTGCTTTTTGAAATATCTTGCTTTATACTATATCTGAGATGCACTATGTCGTCAATCAGGCGAAATGATTCATTTATCTAATCATCATCAGACAAATGATTCAACTTGCCGGGATGGCTCGGCATGCTCAAGTTTGTCGTGACGAGATGCTACTCGCTGTGACGATGCAATGCATCGTGACGAGATGCGGTGCTACGCAATTTGTCACGATCCTCGTTTATGAGACACCGATCAATGCTTATTAGATCTGCTTGTTGTGGCACTTTTTAGGCCTGTAACAGGTGACGAGGTCTAGAAACTCGAATTACACCTACGACTGCTAAGTCGAATATGATTAACAAGGTAGCGATTTTTTCTTGCCCATATAGCTAAGGGTCGCGCGAGATATGTGTGCTCTCGGCTTTTAATGCACATTCTTTGGAGAATGGTGGATGACCAGTCCACAAAGGGGGTGCGGGGTCCGGTCAAACGTTCGGCCAGAACGTCGAGACTACTCTTTGTGCGTGCTTTAGAGTTGCTTTGAGACTCACTTTGTTTGCCGAGCTCATAGAAAAGGACTCTTTATTTTGCCGAGTTCACTAGGCACACCAAAACGTCTGCTTTTACCGAAGTTAAACAGGAAATTCTTGCTCGAGTTTTTCTGCCGAGATGAAATGCTTTTCAAGGATTCAGAAAAAGATGCGTGCGCACGAGCGAATTAACAAAAATAAAAACAGCTTTTTATTTTTATTAAGTTATAGCTTCACCTCGGTGAAAGGCTGCCTACATACCCTGCCGGGATCAAGCCATCCGCAGTTCGTTTCAGATGCTGCTGATTTTACTTCGGCAAAGCAAAACGAATGACTCGTCGATCATTCGACGACAAAGTGAGTCTGTCGATTACTCGTTGACGAGATGCTTTAGACAATCACTGCTGATTGCTCGACGACTACAAGATTCGTTGATCTTTCGTTCGTCGACGAAGAGATGAAGTCATTCTTTGCCGAAGTGATAGATGCTTTGACGCTTTAGGCCAAGGAATATGATAATGCAGAATTCATCGGCAAGAAGCATTCTTGCCAAGACCGTCAGGTATTTTGATGCTAAGCTGGACATTAAACTTTAGTTATGTCGAGCTGAATAGAAGTGGACAGAGATTACGTCACGATGATACTAACCCCGACACAAAGCTTATATGCCGAGATGATCAATAGCGGAATATACGAAGTGCTGCTGTGATGCGATGTTGAGTATAGAATATCTGTTATGCCGAACTTCATCGACGAAGTGATCGAACTCGTCGAAAATTCGTTAACAAGGTGATCTCATCGATGAAGTGACTCCTCAAATTTCTATCGACGAATTGATCATGTCCATTATTCATTGACGAGATGAGTTGCTGATCATTCGTGAACGAAGAGTTTATTCAACCGGACGAATTGACATGTTTTGCAGTGCTTTCTCTTGCTGGAGAGGCGTGACAAATCAATTTCTTTTACATTTGCTCATGTGCGGGCATTTTAGGCCGAGGTGGATGCGAAAGCTAGCTGTTCTGACTTATTCCTTTTTGGGTCTTGACGAGGTCCTTCGCCAATTCTAGTGCCGAACTTATGACGAGATGCACATTCGAGTTGGTCTCGTCGAGACGCCGATTGATTCTTTTTATTTCGAGGTCGGCTCTCCTGGAAGGTCGCGCGAGCCAATTTGCCAAGTTGACGTGATTGGTGTTAACACCTGCCGTCGTGACTTTTAATCTCGTGGTTGAAGTTGTTGGCAACTCGTCAAAAATTCGACGACCTCCTGGAGTTAGCTTGTCGAGCTGCTATTGTGTTTCTTTTTGCTTAGGTTGCATTGCGTCAAGATTGTTTGAGAGCTGTTGCATGGCTGTGCGGATCGTCGCCAAGAGATCTGCTTGCGAGATCATCATTGGTAGTGCAGCAAGGCGATCAGCGGCCGAGTCTTGGCGCGAGCTGACGGCGTCGTCTTGTCGCATGATGATGGTGATGCGGCGCGATGATTAGCAGTCGGCGGAGGCGTCTCGTCGCGAGCTGGCTGTGGAGTCTCAACGTGCGGTAGTGTGGCATGTTGCCTGCGAAGACGAGTCTGTCGACGAAATGAATTGTTGATCTTTTGTCGACGACATGATTTCTTCTTCAGATGGTATAGCACTTTAGGCTGTCTATAATTCTGAGTAATGCTCTTCAGAACGTCCACGCTATCCTTAGTGCCAGCTAGGACAGGTTCTTAATAAAATTTATAATGCCGATCTCGTCGGATGGATTATGAAATTTTATTAGAGTTATAGCTGAACCTTTTGCAAGGCTGCCTACGTACCCATGCCGAGATCGGTTTTATCTTCTTTTTTTTTTTTTTTGACGCGAGGCTACGCTTCTCGGCATGGAACTTTTGCAAGTTCAAGGACTTCCACGGACGAGGTCCCTATCATTAGGGGATCGGTCTCCGTGCAATTGGATCTTGCCCTTTTTGTATTCAGTCATCAGCTCGTCGAGGAGATATCTGCAAGTCGACCTCGCATGCTCAATTTGGTGATGGTACTCGCAATAGAGGTCATAATTGTAGTCATCATCAGTAACATCTGCTTGATCATTCCGAGATGCAAATTGCTGATGTGGCTTAGTCTGGTTTTGATCAGGACGGCTCCACTGGTTCCAAGGTTTCTCGGCAACATACTTCTCCGCAATGTAGGAGAGTGATCTTTTCTTGCTATTATCTCCAATCTGTTGCCGAAATTTTGGACTTTCTTCTCTTGCCGATATGACGATGCCTTGCTGCTCGGCATAGAAGTTTCTATCTTCCTCGAGGAAGATGTATTTATGAGATATGTGGAGCGCATCTTCCAAGGTTGTGGAGGGTCGTGGCGATAAGGCTTCCTTGAAACTTGAGTTGTACCAAAGACCGTTTCGGAGTGCTTCCAATGGTACGCTGTCCGGCCTATCGCCGAGATCAAGTGCTGCCTTTTTGAACCTATCCATGAACTCTCTGAGAGGTTCGCTCTTTGTTTGCGTCAAGGCGAACATATTACGAGTGATTCTCGTCATGTTCATGGAGTAGTGCTTCAGAAAAGCGGTGGTTGGATCGTCAAAGCTATTGATCGACTCGGCGGGGAGATTCGAGAACCAACCAAGGGCCTCTTTCGTCATATACTCGACAAGATTTGGCAGTAATTGGCATTTTTCTGCTCAAGAGAGCCGTACCGCTCTCTTGTCATGGTGAGGTTGAAGACTGTCAACCACTTTTTCTGGTCTTCGTCGCCAGCGAAGGGCTCGATCTTGAGCCGTACTCTATCGCAGAGTTGGACTCGTCGAATCCTTGCAATGAGTGGGCTCCTTCGGGTGTCGGCGAGTGCTTTCGTCAACTCCGGGGCCTAACTGGTGACGAGATGCATCTTAGAGTTGAACTCGTCAAGGCGACGATTGATTTTATCGATCTCTAAGTTGGCTCGCGTGCCAATCCGTAAGGATCGGCTCGCCGTTCCCGTTTGGTTAGCAGTTGCTTCTTCAGTCGTGGTCCCCACGGTTTGACCTGTCGGCATGTCGAACGAGAGTCGATGAGTTGGCGATAGCTCGCTGTCTTGAAGTGCCATCGCGTTAATCAGCTCATGCGTCTTATTTTGCTGAGCTTGCATTGATTTGAGGCTGTCAGTAAACGGCTTTATGGCACTTCGGATCGTCTCGACGAGATCGTCATGTGAGATGATCTCTGTTGCGGCAGTATGTCGATCAGGAGCGGGCGGCGGAGTTTTGTCTCGACTCGGCGAGGTTGAGCGACAAGATAGGCTCTTCTCGTGCGTGAGAGGATTCTTCTCGCCGCGGGGGTTCCTTGCGGGAGAGCTGCCTTCTGAGTGTGACGACATCAACTGTCTTCTTGTAATATGAGGACTTCTTCGAGGTTTTAGTTCGTAAGGAGTATTCCCAGTCCCCACAGTCGGCGCCAATTCTTGATTCCAGAAATAGCACACGTTTTAAGACGAGATATTTCTGATGGGAGACTTGGGAAATCACGACTTTATTGCTCAAAGAAGGAAAGAGATTACAAGAGCGTCTCGTCAAACAAGCCTTGACGAGACAGAATACAAGAGATAATGAAAAGAAGACAAAAGATAGCAAATTGCTCTAAGTGATTGCAGAGGGTTTCCCAATAATTGTCCATCCTCTTCAAGTAATGAGGGGACTTCTATTTATAAGGAGAGGAGGTCGGCTCTTGCTGAATATCTTCCTTCTTCTCAAATTGGAAAACTTCCTCTTATCTTTTATTTCCTTCCTTTCTTCAAGTCGGCGAATGATGCTCTTTCCATTTTCCCAAAGATTTGTCTTTCTACTCAAGACTTTTCATTTCTTTGAGGAGGTTAAGGCTGAAGACAGGCTGGGCCTTGCTATTATTACTAATTGTGACGGGCTCAGGGAAATGTGCTAATTTCACCTTTAACAGTACCCCGACAAGCTCTTCGTCCCTTGGATGGAACCTAAATCCCGGAGGAAACGAGAAACTTATGCATTATAGTTCAATCAGAGGATTTTTGTGTTGAAGAACATTTATGGCATTGTGGCTTCATCGGAGTTGACGTTTTCACATCTGAGATGTTGAAATCCTTGTCATACGATAGATTCTCACCGATGGATGGAGTGGAGAGAGATAACTTGTATAAGAAGTAATAGAGTGAGATGAAGAGAATGTTCCTAGAGTCAGCGTCCTACATATATGCAACAGCTAGCGACCAGAGATAACGCGGTTAGAGGAAGCTACAGCGGTTTGGTCGCGTCTACCTCTTCTTTTAGAGGTTAAATTATCACATTTTTCTGAGCCCGTCACAATTAGTAACAATAGCAAGGTCCTGCCCGTCTTCAGCCTTAACCTCCTCAAATAAATGAAAAGTCTTGAGAAGAAAGGCAAATCTTTAGGAAAATGGAAAGAGCAAGCTGCGCCGACATGAAGAAAGGAAAGAAATAAAAGACATGAGGAAGCTTTCCAATTTGAGAAAGAGGAAGATATTCAGCAAGAGCCGCCCACCTACAGCTATATAAGAAAGGATTCTCATTCCTTGAAGATCATGGACAATAATCCGGGAATCTCGTCTATTGCTGTCTATTGTCTTAGAACAATTTGCTGTCTATTGTCTTCTTTTCTATTATTTCTCGCATTCCGTCTCGTCAAGGTTGTTTGACGAGACTCCCTTGTAATTTCTTTCCTTCTTTGAGCAATAAAGTCGTGATTTCTCAAGTCTCCCATCTTTAGTATCTCGTCATAAAACACGTGCTACTTCAGATTCAACAATTGGCGCCGACTGTGGGGATTGGTAACACTTCTTACGACCTATAACCTCAAAGAAGTCCTTGGATTACAAGAAGACAGCTGATGTCGTCGCACTCAGAAAGCAGCTCTTAAGCAAGGAACTCTCGCCGCGAGAAGAATCCTCTCACGCACGAGAAGAGCTATTGCCGACTCGACAACTCTCGTTCGACATGCCGACAGGTGAAGCCACAGGGACCACGATAGCAGAAACAACTGCTAACAGAACGGGAACGGCGAGCTGACCCTTACGGATTGGCAGACGAGCAGACTTAGAGTTAGACAAAATCAATCGTCGCCTAGACGAGTTCAACTCTAAGGTGCATCTCGTCACCAGTTTGGCCCCGGATTTGACAAAAGCATTCGCCGACACCCGAAGGATCCCACTCACTGCAAGGATTCGCCGAGTCCAACTCTACGATAGAGTGTGGCTCAAGATCGAGCCCTTCGCTGGTGACGAAGACCCGAAGAAGTGGTTGACAGCCTTCAACCTCGCCATGACAAGAGAGCGATACGACTCTCTTGAGCAGAAAGACGCCAATTACTGCCAAATCTTCGTTGAGCATATGATGAAAGAGGCCCTTGGCTGGTTCTCAAATCTCCCCGCCGAGTCGATCGATAGTTTTAACGATCTGACCACCGCTTTTCTGAAGCACTACTCCATGAACATGACGAGAATCTCTCGTAACATGTTCGCTTGACGCAATCAAAGGGGGAACCTCTGATAGAGTTCATGGATAGGTTCAAAAAGGCAGCACTTGATCTTAGTGATATGCTGGATAGCGTACCAATGGAAGCACTCTGAAATGGGCTCTGGTACAACTCAAGTTTCAAGGAAGCATTATCGCTACGGCCCTCCACAACCTTGGAAGATGCGCTCCACAAATCTCAGAAATACATCTTCCTCGAGGAGGACATAAACTTCTATGCCGAGCAGCACGGCATCGTCATATCGGCAAGAGAAGAAAGTCCAGAATTTCGGAGACAGATTGGAGATCATAGCAAGAAAAGATCACTCTCCTGCATTGTCGAGAAGTCTGTAGCCGAGAAAACTTGGAACCAATGTGCCGATCTGATCAAAACCAGACCAGGCCGCATCAGAAAATTTCATCTCGGAATGATCAAGCAAACGATGACTACAATCGTGACCTCTATTGCGAGTATCATCGCCAAATTGGGCATGCGACGTCGACTTGCAGATATCTCCTCGACGAGTTGATGACTAAATACAAAAAGAGCAAGATCCAACTGCACGGAGACCGATCCCCTAATGATCGGGACCTCGTCCGTGGAACTCCATGAACTTGCAAAAAAAAAAAAAAAAAGGTGGGAGTAGTACTGATATCATCATATTTTACATGTTTTCAAAGACTTTCGATAAGGTTTTCTGCCTTTGGAGGTAGTTTTCTTGTATTTGATGGTTTTGGAGTCTTAACAGGTTAAAACATCAAAAAGGATTCAAAAAGGAGCAAAAGAGCCTCAAACCATGATCCATGCAAGTTTCCAAGTCAAGAGCCTCAACAAAACTCCATTTGTCCGATTCTCGCATTCGGACAGAACCGGAGCATCCGAAAGATGACAGCGGCAAAGGATCTTTCCGACGTCCAAAAATCATGATCTTGGTCTTGATGGATAGATAATTGAGTCATACATCACGACGAAGTAGAATGGAGCCATTTGGAGTAGACATGCGGTCTAAGAGTTTTTTCTCCCAAGACGTGTCCGCCAAGCGAGGAAACGAAGCCCATGGAGATTTAGGTGCGACGAACAGCCCGGGATTCCGCGGCATGGACCTTGTCTCGACTTAACATAGGCCTAGCCTATTCCTGGTAGTTTCCTTGGCCTTATCTCGGCCCATTCATGTCGCAAAAGTCTTGATCCAGCTCACCGGAAACTTTCCTTTTCCGGCACTTCAATAACCTAGCGACTTCAAGCCTATAAATACTTGCTTTTAGCCTCGACCTAAGAGGAGAGAAGAAGAGCGCCGCGAGTACCTGTGCAAGAGAGAGAGTATCCGTCAAGGAGGAGGAGCCCTAGGTGGTGCGCGGTCCAGAAAGAAGAAGGAGGCGCCGCTCTACTCATTGCACTCGCATCTCATTGTTTACATTTCCATCTTTTCCTTTTCTCTTTGTACTTTGGATCGAAAGTTATCAAGGGATTCGACTTGTTCTTCATCAGAGAAGCCTCTTTCAATCCCTTATCTCTTTTCATACTTGCACAATGATATCAATCTTGCTTTGCTTGCTTGATCTTAGTATGTCCGAGTAGATCCTCTCGGTTAGGCCGAGGGATGTCGATGGACTCATGATATGATTTGACTTGTTGGATTGCATAAACCGGGATTTACTCTTTTGGTTCTTCATCTTTACTTGTTAATAATGCTTGTTGTTAGGAAAGCGCGCCTAAACGACTTGATTCTAGGTTGATACACTCTCCAAAAGCTTGTTGTATTGCCGAAACTAGTATTTGATGAGCTAAGTGTCTTAGGCTTCCAAAAGTCGACCTAAGGAATTTAGTGAACAATCACAACTTGAACATTGATTAATGCATGCTTATAACTTGTAATAACCATCGAAAGTTGAGTCTATTAGGTTGTTTAAGCATAGTGGCCGGAGCCACGAAAGTGGAAAGGCTATAACATTAGTGTTGTGAGTTCAAGGCGGTTTATAATTTATCCCATGCAATCTCTTGTCATTTCATTGAATGTTTCCATTGATTATCCTTTGCCTAACTTCTTTCTCATATTGTTTACAATCTCATTTACTTATTTACTTGTTTTCCATTTGACATTAAGATCACCACAAACCATATTTGTTGTTCTAGCTACTTATCACTCGAAAAAGGCTTGAAACGAGATCACTCTTCCTTGTGTTCGATAACCCCTACTACACTACGATCCGTGCACTTGCGGTATCTAGTTAGGATTGGGTAAAACCTGATTTACACACCCCATCAAGTTTTTGGAGCCGTTGCCGGGGAAGAGTTGCATTTCTTTCAAGTTTCTTGATTGCTTTTAGTCTAGTTCTTTTTATTCTTGCATTTTACTTTTCATAAAATCCTAAAAACCATAAAAATTTTACTTAATACTCTTTCTTTGTGTCTCTTAGGTGCATGACAAGAATATCCAATCCAGATAATACCATAGAAGAAGATCTTGACATTGACCAACTTGAAAGAACACTTAGGCGGCAAAGAAGAGAAAGAATGAATCAAGGCGGAGAAGCCGCGGCACAAGGTGGCCAGCAGCAAGCCCCTGACCAGGAGCAACAACCGCAAGCTCCCCATGACCCACAAGGAACTGGCGCTGATCCGGCAGCACAAGGAGGAGCCATTCCTCAACCAAACGCTCAACAACAACCTCCGAGTGCAGCCGATCAACCGCAACAGCCGCAACAGCTACAACCGGAGCCACAAGACGCCGGTCAGCAACAAAACCAGCATCATCAAAACCCCCATGGCGGTCACCAAGGGATGCCTCAACCTCAACCACATGTGCCTCCAAGGAGAGCACAATTCGCTCAGCATCCAAGGCATCCGAGTATGGGAGATTTTGATTCATCCGATGCATTCTTCTTGGATCGGAATCCAATCCGACCACCTCAGCCTCCGAGGAACGACTTTGAGATCAAGCCTCAAATCATTGCCTTGGTGAAACAAAACCAATTCCATGGTTTGTCCACCGAGCACCCACTTGACCATGTCGACACCTTTGAGGAGATATGTAGCACTACTCGGATCAATGGAGTGTCACCGGACTACTTCAAGTGCAAGTTATTCACCTTCTCTCTAAGTGACAAGGCACTTAGATGGGTGAAGTCTCTTCCACCTCAATCCATTACAACATGGAATGAATACAAGGGAGCTTTCTTGAACCAATTCTACACCAAGCAAAGATCGAACTCTATAAGGAGTAAGATATCCGGGTTTAAGCAAGCACCAATGGAGTCATTCTATGAAGCTTTGGAGCGCTTCAAGGAGTATGCAAGAGATTGCCCTAACCATGGCTTCTCGGAAGGTAACCTTTGGAACATCTTCTACAATGGGATTGATCACAAGTACAAGCTTTCACTTGACACCGCGAGCAATGGTAACTTCATGACCAAATCGGTGCCGGAGGCCAAGCTTTTGATCGAGAATCTTGCTGCAAGTGATTCCAATGCCTGCCCTGAGTACAATAGAGGAGTGAGAACCACGAGCTCATCATCAGAATCAGCTCAAATCTTGGAGTTGAAGAACATGGTCTCACAACTACTAAAGAGCAACCGAGGGGTGCACGCTATCGATGACGTTTTGGCCACTAATGAAGAGCCTCTCATGGAGTTTATGAGAGATGGAGCAGAAGAGAATCAAGAGGAAGTCAACTACATAGGAGGTAACTACGGTAATAGAGGATACAACCAGCCATTCCGCCCCCATCCCAACCTCTCTTACCGAAGCACCAATGTGGAGAACCCAAATGATCAAGTCTATCCGAGCCAAAAAACCTATCAAGGAGGCCAAAACGCTTACCAAGGAGCTCAGTACCAGCCTAAGCAACAATTCTATCCCAAGGGAGTCTACCAAGTGAAGCAGCCACTCACTTTCCCCCAAGGAGTTGCACCGGCTCAACAAGAAGAGAAAGTAGATGTGGCGGTTAAGAAGTATATAGAGGAGCAAAGACAAGCTACCAAGAGCTTACATGAGAAGATGGATCACATGTTTGGTGATCTAAATAATAAGTTTGGGGGGTTGTCAACCCATGTCCAGAAGTTGGAAGTTCAAATCTCTCAAACGGCCGAAGCGGCTAAGAAACAACATGAGATAAACCATCAAAGGTTTTGTAGTGTTGTCTCATCCAAGGAGGATCAAACGGCCATTGTCTCCGTACAATCTCATGAAGAAGAAAGAGAAGATGAGCCTAAGGAGAGGCACAAACCGGAGAGGTACACATGGGAGTCAAAGAGAGCTTACAAGAGAAGGCTTGAGAACAAGCCATTGCTGAAACAAGAGGATCCCAGGAAGTTTGTGATCCCAGCTAGTTACAATGGATGCCAACTCACTGATTGCTTGTGTGATAGTGGAGCCAACGTGAACCTCATGTCTCTTGCATTAGCCAAAGATTTGGGATTCAAATATTTCAAGGAGCCTAAGGTGAGAGTGGAGTTTGCGGATCTATCAAGTATGGAGCCTTATGGAGTGCTTGAAGATGTTATGCTAGAGATTGGAGAGAGACATGTCCCCACCGACTTTCAAATCATGGTATGGGAAGGGTCAAAGCGAAATCAGTTGATTCTTGGAACCCCATTCTTAGCCACAGCCGGGGCGATCATAAATTTCATGCGGAACCAACTAACACTTGGTCATGTCCGGCAAGATGTCTTTTTCCCAAGCATCAACTTCAAACAAGCTCCAAGTGCAGTCAAGTTACCACCAGAAAGAATCACTCTCATGCCAAGAAAAGGAGCCGAGCAGCCTAGAAGCACCGAGAAGGGCGAGCCCTATCTAAAACCGAAGGAAGCGATAAAACCGTGGAAGCCGAAGCATGAGAATGTCTTCAAGGATATTCACTCGGTCTTATCACCATCCTTTGACGATCATGGAGCTAAAGAAGAGCCTGACGGTGTGCCTAAGTCCTTTGCCAACATAAGAGTCCTTTTCCCAAAGGATCCGGATCCCAAAGATGAGCAAACCGCAAAGGAGAAACTCGGAAAAACCTTAAAACTTTTTCCGAGAGCTTTGGTCTTCAAGAATGACGTGAAAGATGATCATGGAGAGCCCAAACCACCTCATGAGCCACCTGAACCAGAGTGTGAAGACACCAAAGGGACCCCAAACCCTTTGGCCGATCACATCCGCACCTAAACCAAAAAGGGAGTCAAGCTAGATGACTTTAAAACAAGCGCTTTGTGGGAGGCAACCCACACGGTATTTTTTCTTTTTAATTTTCAGATTTCACATCATTTTTGCATGCATAACATTTTGTTAGGATGAAGACCCAAGAGGAGACCAAACAAGACATGTCCCACCTATTCATCCCACCCTTGTCCAAACCGAAACCAAAAGGGCGGGCACAATCTGGGAATACTAAAGGAGGGAAAAAGAATCACATCGGTCGAAGAACATCACCAAATGGTCGAGTAGATTCCACGATATCTCATTCGGCGTGATTCTCTCGGCCAAACGGGTGCAAAGGAGGACCGACATCAACCATCTCCCAAACCACGTGACCGATGTCCACAAAACTTCACAGGCGGCCAGACAATACCATGTTGGTCGGCAAATCCAAAAGATAGGACGGAGGAATGTGAACGGATGAGGAGATACTCACTGATGCCACATCCGGTCGATGGCGGGCAACCGAAGGTCGACAAAAACGAAAATCATGGCATGAAGACACCACCAGATGGAGATAGATCCTTGGAGCTTCAATCTCACTATTCCAGAAGAAAACCAAGGAACGAACGAGCCAATCACAAAGAGGTCAAGAAAACTCCTCCCGGAGCCGAATTGACCGATTTGTGAAGGATGTCTTAATCCGCTCGTTCGTTTGACCTCAACCTTCACCAGTGTCCATAAAATATGAGGTTGGTCGATGGAATTTAAAGATAGGTCAGAGAATTCTTCACCATTCGAGCTGTGGTCCATTGCACTATCATCCGGTCGACCGAATGGACCACCAAATGAAGAATCTCTCAAACCGCTCGTTTGTTTGACCTCAAACTTCACCAGGAGCTCTAAAACATCAACTTGGACGGTAAAATTTCAATATGGTACATGCAATTCTTAACGGTTTGTTATGTGGTTCATAGCACTCATTTCGGGTCGACCAAATGAGCCATACACGACAAAAAAAGCAAACCGGCGAGAATCAGGCCTGGAAATTCAAAACTCACCGACCAATGATGCCTACAGAGGAGCCCCAATCAGTTATCTGACCCTGCCCTTCATCCCAATTGGTCAACACTTGGTAACATCATCCTAACCTTTCCGTTTTCAAATTTATTACATATTTCCTCTCTTAATCTGATTTTTCTTACACCGGGACGGTGCAAGTTAAGTCTGGGGGGATTATACTAATAAGTTTGTTCATTTTGACATTTCATCTTGCATCATTATTCTTTTCATCGAGTCGTTTTTATTGAGTCAAAACTTTTGTCGAGAATTATGACTTTATCTTGGACCTCACCATTGTTGTGCCTATGTTTAAGTGACCATTGATCAGTATTTGGCAGTATACTTCACCTCAGGTGCATCATGAGTGGATCGATCTACCAGAAACATCCACATCTCTAAGGGCTTAAGAAGGATCCATCTTTGACTCTGCACCTTAATGAACTTAACCTTCTCGGCTAGGGGCTGGTTTTACAAAGGGCACGACTCCTCATCCTCACCAAATAGTGAAAGTCTACGTGAGTTCGGTTTTTCTCTCTCTCTCCCCTTCAAATTTAAGAAAAAGCACAATGGTCCAAATAACCGGGGATTAGGTGGCAACCACCATCAATACTCGCGTCTATGGAAGACCTTTTGATCCAAGTAACCGGGGATTAGGTGGCTACAACCATCAATACTCGCGTCTATGGAAGATCCATCAAAAACCTCCACAAAGAGGAGAAGAAGTCGAATAAAAAAATACCTTGCTACCCTAAAAAAAAAGGGGATGAATCGACTTAAGAAGTGAGAAGAGAGAGAGGGGAAAAAAAGAGCCAAGACATGTGTTTTATGAAAAGAGGATGGGTAAGAGTCTATAACCCCTTTGATCGATACTCCCTAGTTGAGACCGAACCTTTAGAAGCAAGAGGAGTCAAAGGTGGCGAATTTGGATGGCCTAAAGAGGAGTGGATTGCTTTGGGATGATTGCAAAACTCATGGTATGTACTTCCTTGTTCTTAATTCTCAATGCCATTGCTGTTTTATGTGGATCACTAAAATAAGGGTCAATATGGATTTCCAAAAGGATTTAAGAGTTCTCATGTTTTCAAACCTCTTTTCCTTTCTTAGTTTGCTTGAGAACAAGCAAAGGCTAAGTCTGGGGGAGTTGATATCATCATATTTTACATGTTTTCAACTAGTATTTTTATATGTTTTCAAAGACTTTCGATAAGGTTTTATGCCTTTGGAGGTAGTTTTCTTGTATTTGTTGGTTTTGGAGTCTTAACAGGTTAAAACATCAAAAAGGATTCAAAAAGGAGCAAAAGAGCCTCAAACCATGATCCATGCAAGTTTCCAAGTCAAGAGCCTCAACAAAACTCCATTTGTCCGATTCTCGCATTCGGACAGAACCGGAGCATCCGAAAGATGACAGCGGCAAAGGATCTTTCCGACGTCCAAAAATCATGATCTTGGTCTTGATGGATATATAATTGAGTCATGCATCACGACGAAGTGGAATGGAGCCATTTGGAGTAGACATGCGGTCTACGAGTTTTTTCTCCCAAGACGTGTCCGCCAAGCGAGGAAACAAAGCCCATGGAGACTTAGGTGCGACGAACAGCCCGGGGTTCCACGGCATGGACCTTGTCTCGACTTAACATAGGCCTAGCCTATTCCTGGTGGTTTCCTTGGCCTTATCTCGGCCCATTCATGTCGCAAAAGTCTTGATCCAGCTCACCGGAAACTTTCCTTTTCCGGCAATTCAATAACCTAGCGACTTCAAGCCTATAAATACTTGCTTTTAGCCTCGACCTAAGAGGAGAGAAGAAGAGCGCCGCGAGTACCTGTGCAAGAGAGAGAGTAGCCGTCAAGGAGGAGGAGCCCTAGGTGGTGCGCGGTCCAGAAAGAAGAAGGAGGCGCCGCTCTACTCATTGCACTCGCATCTCATTGTTTACATTTCCATCTTTTCCTTTTCTCTTTGTACTTTGGATCGAAAGTTATCAAGGGATTCGACTTGTTCTTCATCAGAGAAGCCTCTTTCAATCCCTTATCTCTTTTCATACTTGCACAATGATATCAATCTTGCTTTGCTTGCTTGATCTTAGTATGTCCGAGTAGATCCTCTCGGTTAGGCCGAGGGATGTCGATGGACTCATGATATGATTTGACTTGTTGGATTGCATAAACCGGGATTTACTCTTTTGGTTCTTAATCTTTACTTGTTCATAATGCTTGTTGTTAGGAAAGCGCGCCTAAACGACTTGATTCTAGGTTGATACACTCTCCAAAAGCTTGTTGTATTGCCGAAACTAGTATTTGATGAGCTAAGTGTCTTAGGCTTCCAAAAGTCGACCTAAGGAATTTAGTGAACAATCACAACTTGAACATTGATTAATGCATGCTTATAACTTGTAATAACCATCGAAAGTTGAGTCTATTAGGTTGTTTAAGCATAGTGGCCGGAGCCACGAAAGTGGAAAGGCTATACATTAGTGTTGTGAGTTCAAGGCGGTTTATAATTTATCCCATGCAATCTCTTGTCATTTCATTGAATGTTTCCATTGATTATCCTTTGCCTAACTTCTTTCTCATATTGTTTACAATCTCATTTACTTATTTACTTGTTTTCCATTTGACATTAAGATCACCACAAACCATATTTGTTATTCTAGCTGCTTATCACTCGAAAAAGGCTTGAAACGAGATCACTCTTCCTTGTGTTCGATAACCCCTACTACACTACGATCCGTGCACTTGCGGTATCTAGTTAGGATTGGGTAAAACCTGATTTACACACCCCATCAAGTACTCCCTCACTCGTTGTCACGAACTACAAATGGCTTGATCCCGACATGGGTACGTAGGCAGCCTTGCAAAACGTTCAGCTATAACTCTAATAAAATTTCATAATCCATCCGACGAGATCGGCATTATAAATTTTGTTAAGAACATGTCCTAGATGGCACTAAAGATAGCATCGACGTTCTGAAGAGCATTACTCATAATTATAGACAGCCTAAAGCGCTATACCATCTGAAGAAAAATTATGTCGTCGACAAAAGATCAGCAATTCATTTCGTCGATACACTCGTCTGCTTATCGTCATGCCGCACTACCACACGTTGAGACTCCGCCGCCATCTCACGCCGAGACCCCGCAGACGACCGCTGATCGTCTTGCTGCTCTACCAATGATGATATCGCAAGCATATCTCTTGTTGACGATCCGCACAGCCATGCAACCGCTCTCAAACAATCTTGACGCAATGCGACCTCAGCAAAAGAAAATGCAAGAGCAGCTCGACGAGCTAACTCCAGGAGGTCGTCGACTTTTTGACGAGTTGCCCGCAACTTCAACCATGGGATAAAAAGTCACAACGGCAGATGTTAACACCAACCAAGGCAACTCGGCAAGTTGGCCCGCGCGACCTACCAGGAGAGCCAACCTCGAAATAGAAAGAATCAATCGGCGTCTCGACGAGACCAACTCAAATGTGCATCTCATCATAAGTTTGGCACTAGAACTGGCGAAGGTCCTCGTCAAGCCCCAAAAAGGAATAAGTCGTAACAGCTAGCTTTCGCATCCACCTTGGCCTAATGTGCCCACACATAAGCAAATCTAAAATAAATTGATTTATTACATCTCTCCAGCATGAGAAAACACCGCAAAGCATGTCGTTTCGTCTGATTGATCAAGCACGATCAATTCGTCGATAGAAATTTGACGAGTCACTTCATCGATGAGATCACCTCGTTAACAAATTTTCGACAGGTTCGATCACTTCGTCGATGAAGTTCGGCATAACAAAGATTCTACGCTCAGAATCACATCACAACAACACTTGAGATATTCCACTAATGATAATCTCGGCATATAAGCTTTGTGCCGGGGTTAGTATCATCGTGGCATTATCTCTATCCACTTATGATCAGCTCGGCATAACTAAAGTTTTATGTCCAGTTTTTCATCAAGGTGACGATCTCAAAATGCCCGACGATCTCGGCAAGAATGATTTTTGCCGACAAATTCTGCTTTATCATTTTACCCGGCCTAAAGCGTCGAAGCATTTATCACTTCGGCAAAGAATGACTTGGTCGAGCGATCTGCTGCGATAATCAAAAGCATCTCGTCAACGAGTCATTCGTTCTGCATCGCCGAAGAGAAATTTAAAGCATTTGCAACGAACTACGATTGGCTTGATCCGGACTTGGGTACGTAGGCAGCCTTTCACCAAGGTTCAGCTATAACTTAATAAAAATAAAAAGCTGTCTTTTATTTTTGTTAATTCGCTCGTGCAAGCGCATCTTTTTCTGAATCCTTGAAAAGCATTTCATCTCGGCGGAAATATCCGAGCAAGAATTTCATGTTTAACCTTGGTTAAAACAGATGTTTGTGGTGTGCCTAGTGAACTCGGCAAAATCAAGAGTCATAAAATTCCTTTAGTACTCGGTAAATTAATGAGTCTCAACGCCTCTGGAACTCGGCAGTATAATGAGTCCTTGTCTATGAGCTCGGCAAACAAAGAGAGTCTCAAACCTACTCCGAAGCACCTAGAGTAGTCATGACGTTCTGGCCAAACGTTCGACCGCACCCCGCACTCCGCTTCCGCAAAAGCCGAGAGCACGCATAACTCGCGCGACCCTAAGCCATACGGGCAATCGCTATCTTGTTAATCGTATTCGACTTAGCAGTCGTAGGCAATTCGAGTTTCTAGACCTCGTCACCCGTTACAGGCCTAAAGTGCCATCTCAAGCAGATCTAATAAGCATTGATCGGTGTCTCATAAACGAGGATCTTGACGAGTTGCATAGCATCGCATCTCGTCACGACGCATTGCATCGTCACAGCTAGTAACATCTCGTCACGACAAACTTGAGCATGTCTAGTCGTCCCCGCAAGTTGAATCATCTATCTAATGACGATTAGATACTTGACTCATTTCGCCTGGTTGACGGCATAGCGCATCTCATTAAAAGATATAGTAAAGCTGGATAGTTCCAATGCAAGAAACTATCAACTATAAATCGCGATATTCGTCTTGGCAAAAGATGAGCAATATTCATCTCGTGGTAAAAAAACATAAGCATTGCAAAGTAATATTAATCCAAACAGCATATTGATTAAAACTCTCCCGGGTGTTGTTATTACATCGGCATGAATTGCCGTGATGAAAAGAGTTTTAAAAGCAAGAGAGAAAGATGGGGGCCTAAGCAGCTTTGGTCTCAGAGGCACTCGGACCTGTCCCCATCTCGGCATTTGCATTCACTTCTCTTGTTGAACTCCCTCCAGCTAGCGAGGGACCCATCATCAGCTCGGAGAGGATTGGCATAACAAACCAATGCATCGTTCCAAATTAGCCAAAATAATGGGGGAAGCTTTAACCCAACCATTTTTCAAAGACATTTGGCAGCTCCGCAATTGATAACGTCAGTATACGCACGCCTCGCCAATTTCCTTAGAAGAATGACTAGTTTATTCTGACGAGTATAAAGCAAAACTACTTCGTCTGAGTAAACGAAACATGTATCGATCTTTTTGACGAGCTGATGTCAAATCCGAGAACAACTACGTTGATTACCCAATCTCCTTGACGAGCTGACGTAAAGAAAAGCAATTCATTCTCCTCGACGAGCTGACGTCAAGTCCGAGATGAACGATTGATCCTCCTTGACGAGCTTATGTCAAGTCCGAGAGAAATCGTAAAGACAATCAATTCTCATTAACGAGCTGATGTCAAGTCCGAGGAAGATTGTCAAATGCACATTCTAGCTGCGGACAAGATGACGTCAACGTACTCTTTCCCCTTCTTATAGTTTTTTCCCATATGAGTTTTTCCGTATTGAGGTTTTAACGAAGCGCCACGAATCTAAAGTCAATAACGCAACATCGCACCGAAGACAAGCTAGCATTGGCGTCGCGCAATT
Organism: Erythrophleum ivorense; assembly: GCA_026724425.1. NCBI lineage: Eukaryota > Viridiplantae > Streptophyta > Magnoliopsida > Fabales > Fabaceae > Erythrophleum > Erythrophleum ivorense. The sequence continues at coordinate 1,558,749 of JAIUCV010000193.1, forward strand.
GTTATTAATAGCTCTCAAGGTCTACTCCTATACATGAAGTCCGCCGAGATCAAATTGCATTTGACTCGCCGAACTGGAGGGGGGGGGGGGAACTTATTGTTAGAGGGGAAATTAGCTTATTTCCCTGAGCCCGTCGCAATTAGTAACAATACCAAGACCCAGCCCGTCTTCAGCCTTAACCTCCTCAAATAAATGGAAAGTCTTGAGAAGAAAGACAAATATTTGGAAAATGGAAAGAGCAAGCTGTGCCAACATGAAGAAAGGAAAGAAATAAAAGACAAGAGGAAGCTTTCCAATTTGAGAAAGAGGAAGATATTCAGCAAGAGACGCCCACCTACAGCTATATAAGAAAGGATTCTCATTCCTTGAAGATCATGGACAATAATCCGGAAATCCCTCCAAAGACTTAGAGCAATTTGATGTCTTTTGTCTTCTTTTCTATTATTTTTTGTATTCCGTCTCGTCAAGGCTTGTTTGACGAGACGCTCTTGTAATCTCTTTTCTTCTTCGAGCAATAACGTCATGATTTCTCAGGTCTCTCATCTTTAGTATCTCGTCATAAACCACGTGCTACTTCAGATTCAACATTTTCCACGTCGCAGAATGATGAGGAAAAAAGAATGTCTTGAAAATGTCATATGGGTCAAGTGGGCTCAGATTCTTGAAGGTGTCTTGGAAACGAATCCGCGATCGTCGTGATCTAGTAGATACCCCCGATGAAGCTGTGATCTTTCTCTACCGGGTGTCGTCATCGTATAAATACTTTTTCAAAATTTGAACACACGCACATATAAATATTTGATTGATGACTTTCTCTTAATTAAATATTCAAGTTTTTGTGTTCATGATTTAAACATTAAATATTTAATATAAATTATTGTTGAGAAATTTTGGTGAAAGACTCAACTAAAATGTTTTTATATGTTCATGTCCTCTTGTATTATTTTTAGAAGAATCAAAATGAATTATATTTTTGTTTACCATATATTCTAGATTAAAAAACATCGGCGGAGAGAGATAGAGAAGGAAAACGAAATGTCTTTTTTTTTCTTTTAATTTTCTCTTTTTCTCTTGCACTCTACATGTGGCATGTTTTCAACCATGTCAAAAGTTTCTATGTAAGAGTTGGTTTTAAAAAAAAATTATTTTATCTTTAATTAATTAGCTAAAATTGCTTTAAAACCATGCTAAAAACCTTCGATGGAGATGCTCTAAGGGAGATATGAAGGCAAGTCAACGCCCACACACAAATAACTAATTTACACTTCATTATATGTAACTTCCTCAAAGATGTAACCACTTCGATTCCACTTCTTAATCAGCGTGTTGCTCTCATGTTTTTAGATTCCATCGTATCTTTTTTACATTTTTCCCAGAAAAGAATGTAATTCTGATCTTTGGAATATAACCCTCCCACAACGTTACGTCTCATATTCCAACGAAAAATATTATGCATTCCCACAAACATAACTTTTCTGCTTTTAGATATCATACGATGATAATCTTATCTAAAACTCTCTGTTTCTTGTTACATATGTAAACATACTTTTACATGAACCCTAAGATCTTTAAACATCTAGAACAATCACATAATAGAATCATGAGGAGTTTACAGATCACTTACCTCCAGCCATTGTAGAGAAGAGGTCAAGGTATTGATCTGAGATAGGTGATTAGGTTTCTCTCCCCTTGCCTATGAACTTTTTGTGTCGTGACTTTTAGGATGCCTTTACAATGGACTAAAGGCATAAACTTATAGGTGGAGAGAGGACCTAATTCCTCTTTAGGGTTTCCTCAGAGTTAATCTCAACCGTCCATCAAAGTAGAGATTATTAGGAAATATTCCTTTATATTTAATCTAATTAATTACCAAATATGTCATGGAATAGCAATAGTCCAATAGAAAAACGGATTAATATAAGACCATATAATAGGGAAGATAATTTATCTTACAGTCTCCCACTTGGTCGTTATTAAGATCCATTAATGTTTTCCTATTGGAATCATAAGGCCGGCATAATATGCTAAACCCTTTTATTTGGTCATCATAAGTGTCTTGACTAATCTAGTAATCAATGGGAGTCATGGCGGTCGCACATCATTCTGCAACATGATCCCTTCCATGTACTACTACATTGACTACCTTCATAGCTAGACCATAAGTAGGAGTTTCTTAATGGTCCCTTTTATGTCTTAAGAAAGACTAATTCTGTTATCATAAATCCAAAACAATAATGTGTGCACAATGGAAACAGAATAAATAAAAGATGTAAAAGTCATAAAAGATCTTAAATAATTGTCAAAACATAGGCAAAACACAAAAGCAGACAACATAATTAACAGCTGTCTTCAAGACCCATACTTTCAGCATGCTTTATGAAGGTCTTTGGAGGCAAAGCTTTAGTAAATATGTCTGCGACCATAAGCTCAGTGCCTATGTGTTCAATGACAAACTTTTCTCTTTTGACATCTTGCTTCAGTGATAGATATTTAAGGTCCATGTGTTTGGCACCTTTGGATATCCTATCATGCTTGGAGAAGAAGATAGCAGCTTGATTGTCACAATAAAGAGTTAAAGGCTTGTCAACAAAACTCAAAGCCCCAAACTCAGACACGAAATTCTTCAACCAAGTTCCTTGAATAGAAGCCTCATAACATGCTACATACTCAGCTTCCATAGTGGATGTGTAAATCAACTGCGACTTCTGGCTTTTCCATGAAATGGCACCTCCGCCAAGGAGATACACATAGCCAAGAGTGCAGTGCCTAGTGTCATGGCATCCACCAAAATCTGAGTCTGAAAAACCAACCATCTGTGGATGTGTTGATCTTTTATACGTCAGCATGTGATTTCTTGTCCCCTTTAGATATCTCAGAACTTTCTTTGCAGCTTGCCAATGAACGATTCCTGGGTTACTCTGAAATCTACCCAGCATACCAACCGCATGGCTGATATCAGGTCTAGTACAAACCTGAGCATACATTAAGCTTCCCACAAGTGATGCATAAGGGTACTTTTGCATCTCATTTCGTTCCATTTCATTTTGCGGACATTGCTTAAGGTCAAGCTTGTCACCTTTCTGCATAGGAACAACACTAGAAGAACAGCTCAGCATAGAAAATCTCTCAAGGACTCTGTCAATATATGCTTTCTGAGACAAGCCCAAAATTCCAAGTGATCTATCACGGAATATTTCAATTCCTATCACATAGGATGCCTCACCCATATCTTTCATGTCAAAGTTCTTAGAGAGATAATTCTTAGTCTGGTGTAATAGACCAAGATCACTGCTGGCCAATAAGATATCATCAACATACAGCACCAAAAATATGAACTTACTCCCACTGAACTTGAGGTAAATACATGGATCCACAATGTTTTCTTTGAAACCAAAATTCGTAATGATTTCATCAAACTTTAGATACCATTGCCTCGAAGCTTGTTTCAGTCCATAAATTGATTTCTTAAGTTTGCAGACCATGTCTTCCTGACCTTCGATTATGAAGCCTTCAGGTTAACACATGTAGACTTCTTCTTCCAAGTCTCCATTAAGAAAGGCAGTTTTCACATCCATTTGATGTAACTCGAGGTCATATTGAGCTACTAATGCCAAGATAATTCTGAGTGTCTTTTCTAGACACAGGTGAAAAAGTCTCACAATAATCAATGCCTTCTTTCTGATTAAACCCTTTGGCTACAAGTCTGGCTTTATATCGTTCAACATTGCCATTACAGTCGAGCTTGGTCTTAAAGATCCACTTACACCCAACTGCTTTGTGTCCTTCAGGCAATGGAACGATGTCCCAAACTCCATTCTTAACCATTGAGTCTATTTCATCCATACTGGCATCAACCCATTTATCAGAATTAACATCTTTCATGGCTTGTGAATAAGAAACCGGGTCTTTAATGCTCCCTCCCCCAGATTCTATGAGGTAAAGCATGTAATCATCGGGAATAGCAGATCTTCTCTCACGAGTTGATCTTCTTAATGCTGGTTCCTCTTGTACTACAAGTTCATTATTGGCGATGTTTTCATCATGGAGTGGATGATCATTCACTGGGTTCTCCTCATTGTCAAATGGTTCAACAACAGGAGGATTCCCAACTTCTTGAGCTAAGGGTAAAGGGATATTTACCCTAATTTCCTGAATGATCACCTCTTGAACTTTATCACTCCCACTAATCTCGCCATTCTCATAGAATCTGGCATTTCCGGTTTCCACAATTCTCGTACTATGGTTTGGACAGTAAATCCTAAATCCTTTAGACTTCTCAGGGTAACCAATAAAGAAACCACTGATCGTTCTGGAGTCTAATTTCTTTTCATGTGGATTGTATATTCTTGCTTCAGCTGGACATCCCCAAACTTGAAGATGTGACAGACTAGGTTTCCAGCCTTTCCACAGTTCAAAAGGAGTCTTAGGAACTGCTTTGCTAGGAACCCTGTTCAAGATATAGACCGCAGTACGTAATGCATCCATCCACAAGGATTTAGGTAAGTTAGCATGACTCATCATAGATCTAACCATTTCCAAGTAAGTACGATTCCGCCTTTCAGCTACACCATTTTGCCATGGAGAACCAGGCGTTGTGTACTGTGCAACGATTCCTAATTTCTGGAGAAGTTTGGCAAAAGGTCCAGGATGTTGTCCTGTTTCATCATATCTGCCATAAAATTCACCACCTCTATCAGACCTTATGATTTTCACTTTTCTATCTAATTGTCTCTCTGCTTCAGTAATGAATGCTTGTACAGCATCCACAGATTGAGACTTTTCATGCAAAAGATAGAGATAACAGTAACGTGAAAAATCATCGATAAAAGTAATGAAATACTTTTCACCTCCAAAAGTTGGAACATCAAAAGGTCCACAAATATCTGTATGTATGATCTCAAGAAGCTGTGTACTTCTTGTGGCTCCTCTTTTAGTGTGTTTTGTTTGCTTACCCTTAATGCAATCTACACACACAGTAATATTGGTAAAGTCAAGAGTTGGAATAACTCCATCTTTTACCAATCTTTTGATTCTTTCACTGGAAATGTGTCCCAGTCTTTTATGCCACAAGAAATAAGAATCAATGTCACATGTTTTACGCTTAACACCACGATTATCTTGCAGGGTGAGATGTGTTTCGAGAGGTTGATCAGCTAATTTTAACTTATAAAGACCATCAACCATTATTCCAGAACCAATACAATTAGAGTTCAGAAATAAATTAAAACAACCATCTCCTTGAGTCGATTTAAAACCAGCCAAATCAAGTTTGCTTAATGAAACTAAATTACGGGAAATAGATGGAACATAAAGAGTCTGAAATAAATCCAAACAAAATCCACTCTCTAAAATGAGACGATAAGTGCCAATAGCTTCAACAGGCGCTTTGTCTCGATTCCCCATAAATAGGTAGTTTTCACTTGAATTTATGGTCTGGGTTGAAAGGTATCCCTGCAAGGAATTGGTTACATGTACATTAGCACCACTATCAATCCACCAAGTTTTAGAAGAATAATGAGTAAGATTAGATTCGAAAAAGCTTATGGAACCCATAGGATTACCTTTCTTTTCGAACCATTCCTTTCTCTTAGTGCAATCTTTCTGAAAGTGTCCAGGCCTTTTGCAAAAGTTGCATCGGTCATCTTTCTTTGCCTTTTTCTTCTCATTAGCTTGATTAGAATCATTCATTCTGGGTAGTGCTCTTTTATGGCTCGCTTGATGCCTATTCCCAGCTTTAAAACCAGCTCCTTGGACATGATTGGCAACCCTAATGCCTTCACGGCCAAGCCTAGTCTCCTCTTGAACCAACTTATTAGCCAATTCATTAGACGTCCATTTTCCATCAATGGCGTTGTAATTGATCTGAAATGGTCCATACTGAGGAGACAGAGAATTCAGGATAAATTGGACGAGAAAAGAATCATCCACACTTTGTCCCAAATTCTTCAGCTTAGCCGCAAGGTTAATCATTTCAATGCAATGTTCATGCATAGACCTTGTGCCATCATGCTTCATGGTTGTAAGATCTGCCATAAGTTTCCCAGCAAGGGATTTGTCTGCAGTCTTAAACCGTTCTTCTATGGCTGCAAGATAAGCCTTAGCTTTCTCTGCAGCCGGAAGTGAAGACTTAATGTTGCTAGCAATTGTCATTCTTAAGAACATTATGCTCAGTCTGTTCGCTTTCTCCCATGCTTTATGGAGAAGCCATTCTTCCTCGGTACTTTCATCTGTTACTGGATTTGGCTCATAAATCCAAGTCAAGTACTCCTAATGTGAACTCAACTTTCTCTTTCCATTCTGAGAAGTTGGTCCCTGTGAGGATTGGAACAGCAGAGACCATGGATGACAAGTGAGCAGGAAAAACAGATGCTGCAAATTTAGAGATATGACAAGCAATAATTAGGCTTCAAAACTATAATCAACACATAATAAATTGAATGCATATGACTAAATTATAGTGTTCATGTGGGTAACTACTATAATCACATTAAGGTCACATGTTCAGGAATCGTAAGTGAGTGATGTAGTGAATTATTTAGACTAAGTCATCTGTGGATATCCTTGGTCTACACACATACAATCACTAATAGTTTTCATTTGCAAATCATTATAGGATATAGTCACTGTGGTGATATCTAAACCCAATTTTTGCACATTATATGAAAACAATAGTCTGTACGAAATATGCACAAAATATTTCTGAAAAACAACCTAATAATGCCTGATACGAATTATGCACAGAACAGCTTGCAGGTTTTAATCAGAAAAACGTTTATGTAAAATTCGCAACTCGCACAGATGATGCACAAAAAAAATTTCAGAATCATAATATAAAACCGTTTTCGTACTGATAATGCACATAACGATTTTATCAAAAAACTTTTCATGGTTTACAAGACAAACGATTATGCACAGGTTATTTACAGAACGAATTAACACGATTTATGCACGGAACCAATTATCATCATCATTAATTTTGCACGGATTATGCACGATTCAGTGATTGCGGAAATAATCTATGAAAAACCTAAATTCACAGACACATAAAATATCACAGATAAGGATTTATGAAAAACCCTAATTCGCATAAGCCCGATAATTGCACGGAATCAGTTTTCAGAGGAAATTTCAGTTTACAGAAGCACGCGATTTGCACGGTGATAATAAATTCCGAAAAAACTAAAAGATTCAGACGCACGGATAATGCACGCCATCAAAACACAGATTCATATTCGGTTCATGATTCTATTACTCTTAATGGATTAAACAGATGTTCACAACCATGCTCTGATACCACATGTAAACATACTTTTACATGAACCCTAAGATCTTTAAACATCTAGAACAATCACATAATAGAATCATGAGGAGTTTACAGATCACTTACCTCCAGCCATTGTAGAGAAGAGGTCAAGGTATTGATCTGAGATAGGTGATTAGGTTTCTCTCCCCTTGCCTATGAACTTTTTGTGTCGTGACTTTTAGGATGCCTTTACAATGGACTAAAGGCATAAACTTATAGGTGGAGAGAGGACCTAATTCCTCTTTAGGGTTTCCTCAGAGTTAATCTCAACCGTCCATCAAAGTAGAGATTATTAGGAAATATTCCTTTATATTTAATCTAATTAATTACCAAATATGTCATGGAATAGCAATAGTCCAATAGAAAAACGGATTAATATAAGACCATATAATAGGGAAGATAATTTATCTTACAACATACACCAAAGAGACGTTCAATATATATATACCAAATTTTGAACTTATAGACTTCACGGGCACAAGTTTTAACTTTACAATTGTTAATAGGCGACACACATGATCTCACAACGATGAAAACCAGAAGCAGAAGCTAAAGCTTTGAGCTGGGAAAGAGTCCTCTCTTTAATTACCACCCGATCGATGTTTGTGTTAACATGAATACGTCCATGGCGAAACATCCTCACCCTTTCGGCCTTTCCACTGGCAACTTTTACCACTAGCGTGTTCTTTCTAATGTTGTTCTAGTCTTCACTTGAAAAACGCCACCGTTTCGGTGAACGCCGGTTAAGTGTTAACTTATCTCTCACGGACACCAATATCAATTATTCAAAATATTCAGTTATCTTCTTCTTGTTGTTTTCCGTCTTTAAATCTTCAGTTATCATCTTAAGTTTTAACCAACACAGTTAATTTTTTTAGGTATTAAAACTATAAATGCAAATTTTATTTTATTTTTAATAACTCAGGGATATACATGCAAATATGCAATGACCAAAAATGTACAACTAATATTAATGGACTGGATTCTATGATATTTTACATAATAATATACATAATTCATAAAAATGTTAGAGATTCACCTAAAAGTTACCAAATGTGATATTTTGTACACTAAGATGATTTACATTTGTATATACTTTAAGCTGTATTTCAAAACAAAACTTGAGATCATATGACCTTAGCTTTCACCCTCTTCCGTTGTCCTTAAGATATTTATCCACAGCGTATATGTCCTTGTAACAAAAATTATATGTAACGTTTAATATATAGTATTGGCAATTAATTAAAGTATTAAATATTCGACTTTGCATTTCGCTTTTCCACCTACAAAATCCATCTATCGGTTTCATAATTTTTAAATGCTTTTTCTAAGATAACATATTTGATTTCCCCCTTTTCTAAACTAAAATGCATTAGCCATTTGATCATTGTGAGGGCAAAATCTTGAAAAGTGTGAAACTCTATGGCATTTTACGATATCGGAGAGCAGCAATTTCCTACTTCAGGGTACATTGTAAGCAAACATGGGAATGCCGGAGCGCACTAGATTGAACCTCCGATCAAAGCCGTTGATGATGCATGCAATCTACGGCTCAGATGAGTTCCGCATGTACACCTACAAGGACTCGAAGCCACGAGTGAACGGCCTGTACACCTACGTCCACCGCGGCGAGAAAGGCACTCGCCGTGGTCCTAATATCTCTTCCCAACTTCTTTTTCCCCGCATCAGTTGTGTCCATAGGACTAGATCTCATAACATCGGTTATCCCATGTTTAGATCCATATATAGTGTGGTGATAACAGGATTTATGCTATGCAATTATCCCTATACTATCATGTCGATGTAGTTTTTGAGATGTCAATCTAATCAGATGTGATGCTAGCAATTATGAAGCAATCAGGTGAACTTAAGTCAAGCCAGATGGGGGTGATAAGATTGTAACAAAAGTAAAGCTATCAACCTAGAAATGAAATGCAAGTACAGAAAGTAAAAGCAAAAAGTAAATGCAATAAGTAAAGCTGAAAGTAAAATGCAATAAGTAAATGCTGAAAGTGAAAAGCGAAAAGTGAAATGCAAAAAGACAGTAAAGGCAGAAGATAAACAAGCTCGATCGAGTTGAGACTAAGCAAGGCAAAGTAGCTCGATCGAGTCGAAGCGGAACATAGACTCAAGGACAGGGTTTTACAATGAGAGAGAACCTCTTTTTAATCAAATATGCTTTTAGACAACATGCATTATTCATGCACATCCCTTGGCAATGGATTCTCAAGATCGGTTAGCCCACTCCCGTGGGTCTTATTAAACGCCAGTCTAGGAGAAATCTCCTTAGCTAACTCTCATTAGTGAGATCGAACCTAGAAAGCTATGAAAACAGATCCATTCTAGGCCCTAGAAGCTCCTTGTGCAACCACTCTCGTGGGACAAGCAGATACTAATCCTCTGTTGGGGTTCATTTCGGTGCTCAATCAAGTGAGATAGGCCGATGAACACCTAGAATCGATCCACCAGGGTTAGTGGCTGGATCGCATAGGTGATAGTTTGGTTTTCACTAATCAATTAAACCACAAACTACTCATATCATTGAAGTACTTGAGGATCGAATCCACAGGGAAATAAGAACAACACACTAGGAATGCAAGCAACTCACTAAGCTAAGCTAAGATTGATTTTCGGTTTCAAGAATTTGACTAAACAAACCAGGCAGAATATATAGAATAGAAAACAAGTTTATATAGAATATATTGATATATAGATTAGACAACAAGTATATATAGAATATATATATATATATAGAATAGACAACCACGCAGAATATATAGAATAGATATCAGGCTATTCTATATAGAATAGAAGTCAGAGCACTGGGTATAAAATAGACAAGGAAATGCAAATTAAGATCAAGATCAAGCAAGGCACAAGTAAACACAAGACTAAGCGATTGATTCAATAAAAAGAAATATGGATCATGAGCAAAGTTCATTGACTCGGTATGACCAACAAATAACTAGTGACGCTAGAACACTCGATCAAGCTCAATTCCAAGACATGGATCACACATGATAGATTAATTCACTTCCATGAGACTAATCCATTTATCAACCACCTAATTAAGATAACCTTCCGATTCCAACTAAGATGGTCAATAATCATTAAGCAAAAGTCCAATAAGTCAACAATTCACCTTAATCATCAATTATCAATTGGCTAAGTATGAAAAGATATGTTTAGAGTTCGCCTAGACATTTCATCGAACACCTTCCGGGCGTGAAATATCCAAGATCTATAAACTGTCTATCAAGATCAAATCTAGCATTAAGAACACTCTAAACATGGGAAATCACAATGATATAGTCCTAAACATAACTAATCATCCATCAATCATCCCTAATCTACTAAGCCCAAGATCCAATAAGAGACTACTCACAAAACATGATGAAAACAAAGATAGCTACAATAAAAGACATAATAGAAAGAGATTAAGAAGAGATTAAGGAAACTTCACTAGATTATAAAGGAATGATGCAAATATTTCATACAAATCATAAGAGCAAGTGTTTAGGTCTAAGGAGGCGACAAAACAAGAGAATAAAATCGAACTTCCGTTTTTCTTGCATAAAGATTGTACTAGTAGAGGACCCGCGCGTTTGCGCGGTGTAACATAGCGGTTTTGTGAAGAAAACTATACTTTAACAACTAAAACTTTAACCTCACAATGTATTAGGTCATGAAATCCTATCAATGATTTTCATCTAATTAAATAATGTATAAGTAAAATTATAGAAGTTAAGTCATTTATAGATGCAAATAGAGTTTAGAGTAATTAGAATTAGGTACGTTATTTTTCATTTAAAAAAAAAATTAAGACATTGCGCGGTGCTATGTTACGTTTTTATCAAGAAAAATAAATAGTTTAATCAATAAAATTTTCACTTTCATAGTATTCTCAATATTAAATTATATTATATATCATAAAACACCACATAAAATTAGGCTTATGATTTTTACCGAAACCCGATCCTAAACCCGTCCAGAAAAACCTGAACGAAATCCCTTTAAAATCGAACAGTTTTTATACCGACTGCTGTGCGGATTTCTTTGTTTTTCTCTTTTCCGATTAAAATCGGTTCTTTTTCAGCTGTCTTTTAGTTTCCGTTTAACGGATTTCTTCCTTCCGTTTTTTCCTTTTGCATGTTCATAAAGCTTTTCCAAGACTCGGACAAGCCAAAATCCGGAGATGTTAGTTTTGGATACCATTATCATCGGTGTACGCTTAATTCCTTTCTCAAAAGAGAGTCAATCTTCACAAATCCGATGTAAATCTCGGATATAAATGTGTGAAGTTTCTCTTATTGTTTGAAGAACTAAGATTTTGGGAACCAATTCAATGGATTTGATCAGAATAAGCAAAGTTGGCGTTTTCTTGGCAGCTAGTTAACGGTCCGACGAATGTTCTGCTCTCAGATCCATTTGAAAGTTCTCGGGTTAAATCTTTGATGGTTATGAGAAGATCCGGCCAGCTTTCTCCGATGAGGAGTGCAGAAGGAAGAAGCAGCAGTACACAAGCAAGCTTTACGGTGGTGGACGGAAAAGCTACACCAGCGATTGTAGCCGAGAGACTGGCCGACGACGGTGATGGTTTGGGCGGTGACGGTTCGCTAACAAAGTCTAAAAAAAGCCACGTAGCAGAGGATGCTCTTAATAGCTTACACGTGTAATCAACGTGTTTAGTTAGCAAAATGATAAACTTGTATGTTGGGTTATTGTATGGTTGGTATCTATCTTACTTGTGTACTTCTGTTTATGCCCATTGGGCTTTAATGAAATGGTTGACCAAAGAAAAATTGTATCGACAGATGGTTTGACTGAACCGGATTTCGGTTTATTTTAAGTTCATGCAGGGTCCGCGTGTTTTACCAGTTCGATCTGGGTGGGTTATTCGCGATTTTAGGCTATTCGGGTGGGCTATTCCCGAGTTACCGAGTCAACTCGGGCGAGTTTTTTTTTTTTTTTTTTTCAGACACTTTTAACCTTTGCTATCCCTGCATCCAAACAGAATTCCTACATAAATCCAATGACAATTTTCGTAAATACATAGGTTTTTTCGTCTTTTTTTCCAATTGTACTTCTCAATTAATATTGTAGAGATTTATAGTTAATAGAAAACGTAGCGGGTCGACCCGAGACAAACCGGGTCGTTTTGGTGCTCTCGGATACAGTTTTCCGCCTGACAGACATGTCTTCGCAAAAACCGTCATAAATCTTCAACCGCTCATCAGAATGACCTCAAACCGGCGCCAAATGAAAGCTGACTCAATTTCCTCTCTTGACACGGAGTTTGAGCTCTATATGATCTCGGGAAGGCTTTCGTCCGAGTCTATCTTGTAGGCGAATGATCTGCACTCTGCTTCTTTGGCATGTTGTGTGTTCCCTCACATCTTCTGCTCGACCACGCTTCTTGACAAGTCTCCAAACTTCTTTTCAACTCCAATTGACCTGAAAAAGACTCAAATGCAATACAAAATGCAACTAAAATAGTCTAGGACTCTAGAATGCAAGACAATGCAAAAGTAAGACTCAAATGCATATATACAACTCCTAAATGATGCAAAATGATACTAAAACTATATGGAAAGTGTACTAAAAATGCATAAAATACCCTAGATATCAACTCCCCCGAACTTGTCTTTTACTCGTCCTCGAGGAAAACAATCAAAGACGAACCGAGAGAGAGGTTTGAAGCTGGGAATTTATAACCGTAAGGATCATAGTAGAGCACTTCAATATAAGGTCCTAAGATAATAATAATATGGTGCTTGAGCAAACATCTCAAATACTCTAACTTCTCAAGACTTATCGCAACTCACAATTCTTTGCTCTACACTCAAGCCTAAGCAATACTAAACTCAAACATCAACCAACTCTCACATTCAACTAACAGGTTAACAAAGGTGAAGTCTCGCAGATGGGCAATTGATCGAATTCAATCGTTTTAGTAAGAGGAAAGGTTTATATGTGATTTAGTGGAGTTCAAATGCTTTTGGTGGTTAACACTCAAAAGTAGGAATGCTACACATTATGCATAAGTTAGGAAGACGAGGACAATTGATGCATACAGTGATTAACTTCCATTATTCTACCCAATCCTAACTTGTGTTCTAAACCCCAGGCAGATGTAAAAATAAAATCCAAACTCCTCATCACACTTCTTTTGAATTCTCGGGAAGTTTTTTTACTTTGAAACACTAGCTCTCTCTCTCTTTTTTTTTTTTTTTTTTTTTTCTATCCTCTGCTTTTCTGTTCTTTTCTTTTGTTTAGAGGATTTGTTTAAATTCGAAACACACATAGAGCTAAACCCATTTTTATTCTACTTCCCTTTTCATTCTCACTTTTTTTCTCAAACCTTTGGCCTTTGGCTCTTTTGTTTCTTTTTCAACCCATCTCTTTCTCTTTCTTTTCTTTTCTTTCATCTGCTTTTCACAACCCAAAATCTCAAGTTCTTTCTCCTAGTGCTAGCCAAATGATGAATAACTCAGACTAGCTAAAACGGAAGCTAATCATTGTCGTCCCCATACTTACAATATTATGCACATGCTAGCATTATCAAGAAAAAGACCTCACTCAAGCAAGTAATGATTGGCTTCAAAGAACAGTAAGGTTCAGGGTGGGAAAAACTATCTTATGAATGAAATGGCCACTTGGGTTAACAAAGAGTGGTAAAGGATGCAAAGATAACCCAAATGTGTATATAGAGACCATGGCTAAGTATCAAGAGCCCATAAGCAAGAAAATTTAAGTCCAGATTAACTTCACTATGGTTTTCAGTTTAAGCAATGAGTTTCAAGCGTAAGAGATCAAAGCACGAAGTATACAAGCGATTCAAGAGATGCTCAAGCAACATATTAATATTAACAAGGGCATTTTACTAAGGGCTAAGCATGATTAAGTTATTGTTCCCTATGCATATGAATGCAATCCTATATGATTATAGTCTCAATGCTAGAATGAGAATGCAACTACATGCTTGTTTTTGTATTTTTTTTTCATTTTTTTTATGCATAGGTTTATGTACAATGCAATGACTTAAAAGAAACAAAAACAAAACAACTAGAAGTGGTGATTAGTACGGTTCCCTCCCCCGAACTTAAATCTCACCGTCTCAGTGGGAAAATAAACTCGTGAGGGAAAACAAACACCAAAAAGCTCAAATACACAAGAGAAATAAAAAAATGGTATATACAAGGGAGTGAAGTTGGTACCTTGAAGAGCTTAGGCGGGATGAGGGTCGGAAAGCGGAAACGTGTTGCTTTCCTCGATCAAAACATTTGCCAAATACTGTTTGCAACGCTGTCCATTAACCGTGAACTCTCCTCCAGTCTTGTTCAACAACGTGATGGCTCCATAGGGGTGGACTTCTTTCAAGACATAAGGGCTTGTCCACCTTTTCTTGAGTTTTCCGGGAAACAATTTCAACCGAGAATTGAACAATAGAACTTGGTCTCCCATTTTGAAGTCCGGTTGATGATCTTTTTGTCATGAAACGCCTTAGTCTTTTCTTTGTAAATTCGTGAGCTCTCGTAGGCGTTTTGTCGAATCTCTTCTAGCTCCTCCAATTGGATAAGTCGCTTCTCTGAGGCATCTTTGATGTCAAAGTTGAGAAGCTTCGTCGCCCATAACGCTTTGTACTCCAGTTCAACCGGTAGATGGCAAGACTTCGCATAGAGAAGGTTGAACGGAGTCGTCCCAATTGGTGTTTTGTAAGCTGTCATATATGCCCGTAGCACATCATCAAGTTTCAAGGACCAATCGTTTCCCGTCTTGGTGACCGTCTTCTTTAGAATATCTTTGATTTAACGGTTTGACACCTCTACTTGACCGCTGGTTTGGGGATGGTAAGGTGTTGCAACCTTGTGTTTGACCCCGTGTTTCTTCAAAAGGTTATCGAAAACCTTGTTTATGAAATGACTCCCACCATCGCTGATCACCACACGCGGAATACCAAAACGCGGAAAAATCACACTCTTGAACATCTTGAGTGCAACCTTGGCGTCATTTTTCTTACTAGCAATGGCTTCCACCCATTTAGAGACATAATCAACCGCCACAAGAATGTACTCGTTCCCATGTGAGGAGACAAATGGACCAACAAAATCAATACCCCACACATCAAACACTTCCACTTCTAGAAATGGATTTTGAGGCATCTCATTCCGCTTGCTTATGTTTCCTCCTCTTTGGCAAGCATCACATTTAGAAATAAATTCATGCGTGTCTTTGAACATCGAAGGCCACCAATAACCCGCTTGCATGATCTTGGTAACAGTCTTGAATGTAGCAAAGTGTCCTCCATAATCTGAACCATGACAGTGGAACAATATACCCTGAACTTCCTCCTCCGAGACACATCTCCTAAAGAGCTTATCCTTGCATTGCCTATAGAGAAACGGTTCATCCCAATAGTAATGCTTGATTTCCTTGTAGGATTTCTTCTTCTCATAAGACTTAAGCACAGGTGGTTCTACTCCACTAGCTAGATAGTTAACCACATCCACATACCAAGCTAGGTTCTCGTCCATTGAGCCAACCGCCAAGAGTGAATCCAAAGCTGAATTTTCTTTATACAAGGCCTGAATCATGTTCACTTGCTCTTCTGGTAGAGAGTCATCAATTGGTATTCCATCATCAATTCTCATCCTAGAAAGATGATCTGCTACGCCATTCTCAATTCCCTTCTTGTCTTTGATCTCAAGATCAAATTCTTGTAGCAAAAGAATCCATCTTAGCAACCTTGGCTTTGTATTCTTCTTGGCCAAGAGATATCTTAAAGCGGCATGATCTGTGTGAACAATGACCTTAGATCCAATTAGATATGACCGAAATTTCTCAAATGCAAACACAATTGCTAGCAGCTCCTTCTCTGTTGTTGCATATTTGACTTGGGCATCATCAAGAGTTCTACTCGCATAGTAGATGACATGGAGCTTCTTATCCTTTCTTTGGCCCAAAACCGCTCCCACAGCATTGTAACTAGCATCGCACATGATCTCGAAAGGAAAGTCCCAATCTGGTGGTTGGACAATTGGTGCACTCACTAGAGCCTCTTTAATCTTCAAAAACGCCTCAAGACATTCTTAATCAAACAAGAAGTTCACATCTTTGCAGAGAAGTCTAGTGAGAGGTCTTGCCACTTTTGAGAAGTCCTTGATGAACCGTCTATAGAACCCGGCATGACCCAAGAAGCTTTGGATACCCTTGACCGATGTAGGAGGTTCAAAATTCACCATCACCTCAATCTTAGCTTTATCAACCTCAATACCCTTCTTGGAGATCCTATGCCCAAGAACTGTTCTCTCACCATGAAATGGCATTTTTCCCAATTTAGAACAAGGTTGGTGTCTTCACATCTTTGTAGAACCCTACACAAATTAGAAAGACAAGAGGCAAACGAACCACCATACACAGAAAAATCATCCATAAACACCTCCATTATATTTTCAATTAAGTCCGAGAAGATCGACATCATGCACCTTTGAAAGGTTGCTGGTGCATTACATAGTCCAAATGGCATCCTCCGATAAGCAAAGGTACCATAAGGACAAGTAAATGTCGTCTTCTCTTGGTCACTCGGGTGAATTGGAATTTGGAAAAACCCGGAGTAACCATCGAGGAAGCAATAAAATGAATGATTTGCAAGTCTTTCCAACATTTGATCAATGAATGGCAAGGGAAAATGATATTTTCTAGTGGATGAGTTCAATTTTCGATAATCTATGCACATCCTATGTCCGGTTATGGTCCTTGTTGGAATTAATTCATTCTTTTCATTTTTGATAACAGTGACTCCACCTTTCTTAGGAACAACATGAACCGGGGATATCCAAGTACTATCACAGATAGGATAGATAATCCCTGCATCTAGAAGTTTTATAATCTCCTTCCTAACCACATCTTTTAAATTTGGGTTTAACCGCCTTTGATGTTCAATGGAGGATTCAGACTCATCTTCTAAATGGATTCTATGCATGCAAAGAGACTGAGAAATGCCTTTGATATCATCAAGAGAATACCCAATTGCTTTTCTAAACTTTCTCAACTCATTCAAAAGCATGGACGTTTCATTCTCATTAAGTTCATCATTGATTATGACCGGGTAAGTAGAGCTAGGACCAAGAAAGGCATACCTTAGCCCTTGTGGCAGCGGTTTGAGGTCCAGTTTTGGAGACTTTAGCTCACTCCAATCATCCTCATTGCTAGTCTCATGATAGTTGGATTTTTTACTACCAATTACTCAAATCTACTACTCATGTCATTGTAGCATTTGAGGTATCAATCCAATGGGGTTAAGATTAAGACAATAGGAATGCAAGAAACTATTTAATCTAAGCCAAATCAAAGGGGGGTTTTTATCTAGCAACCTAGATGAGAATCAAGCATAAAACTTAAAGCAAAAACTTAAAACAAGAAGACAAACTCAAGAGACAAAAATAAAAACGAAAATGATCAAAAGGAAACAAGATAAGCAAATGGCTCTTGGGATGGGGTCATTGAACTAGAGAGACTCTTTTGACTAATCTATGATGCTCAAACAATCAAGAGAATGCTAATCCTTAGGCAAAAAACTCTTAAACAAGACTAACTCACTCTCATGACATTAATCACTTTGCTAATTACTAATTTCAAGAACTAATCATCATTAGTGAAATTCGAAATTAACAAGCATTATAAACAAGTTCTATTAAGCCAATAATCACCTTAAACATCTAATCTCTTAGGTTAAACATGAAAATATCTTGATTTAGTTGGTTGGGGCATTTCATCAAACACCTTGTGGGTGTGAAATGCCCTATGTTCTAAATCCAAATGGTTAAAGAGGAAATAACATTAAGAACACTAAACAAGAAAGAAAATGAGCAATTCTAGTCCTAAGCATCAAGAGCAATCAATGAATCTCCCTAAATCTAACCCATCCCTAAACCCTAAGAGAACTACTCACTAATCATGCTCAAATCAGGAAACCCAAAGTGAGAAATGGTGTTAAACATGATTAGAGAGATACAATAAGAGAGATTAATGAAGGAGAATTATCAAATTCATAAAAACTCTTAAAGGATCTTGCAAATTGTGTTTAAGAACAAAAGGGGAAAAGGTTTTAGCTCTCAAAGAAAAATTACAAGATGAGGCATAAAATTATGTCTAAAGGGTATTTATAGTAAAGAAAGGAAGGAGCTTGGTCAACTCATTTAGTTGGGCGACTTTGACTTTGCCAGTCCAACCGTCTTGAGCAAACTCATCAAGTGCTCTGTTTTCCTTGCTCAAGTCCCCTGTTTTGCAATCTCCTTTGAACGCCTTTATGCTCTGGTCAGCTTCCAGCTTGTCTCTGATCACCACCTCTGTTCATCTCCTTCCCTTAGAGCTCCAAATACCTGATAAATGCACTCCAAATGCAATGGAAATGCAAAATGCTATTCTAAAAGCTAAATGCTCATAAGGAGATGAAACCTACACTAAATGGTATGAAATGAGACTCAAGAATATACAAAACCATGCATAATATGATGCTAAATGTATGCAATTATTGAGTATATCAACACCCCCACACTTGCTCTTTGCTTGCCCTCAAGCAAACATAAAACAAATGGAGAGATGCCGACTTGAGCAAACTGATCAAGTGAACGCCTGAGAAGAGAAATCAAGTCAACAACCTAGTTTCAAGTTCTAAAGCGCAAGTGAGGTTCTCTACTTCAAAAATCTTAGCCACACCCTTCAATTGCAATCAATGATAACTAGCTCAACCTAAACATGCATTCAAATCCTCCACTCCTTTTAACATTCATTTAAAGTATGTAACCATGGATCAAAAACTCATGCATGTCAAGGATACTCATTTGGCTAAAGAAAAGATTGAGCAAGAATGAACCAGATGCGCTCAAGTCAAACCGAAACAGGAAAGGGTTCTCTCAAAAAGATGTGAAGGAGCTTCGGCATAATGCTAAAGGCTAGGACTAACTGATGCATACAAGGAAAAATGATCATCTAATGAAGAACAACTCAAAACCCTCCTATTTCTACCCTTTTTTCTCTGATTTTGACTCTCTTTCACTCGCTTTCATCAAGAGCTTTCTGCTTGGGCAGCTAAGAGAAACTTTTCTAAGGCTTTTAACAATACTCATAATACTTGGTCTAGATCCTTTTTTTTTTTTGCCCTAACCCATCTTTCTTTTACTCTTTTTCTTTTCTTTTCTTTATGTTTTTTTTTTTTTTAGATGGGGGCTAACTTATATACAACTAGACCAAGCTTTCTTAACCTTTTTGCTTTCTCTGCCTTAATCTGCTCAAGACTTTATTTTTGTTCCTCAAGACCCCAACTTGAAATGAATTCCCCAACCCCATCCTAGCCTAGTCTACTCCAAAAAGCGTGGACTAGAATCTACATGATCATCTATCCTTGTCAGTATAAGCCTAACACTTTATGCCAAGCTTTCACAATGATAAAATGGCCTCACTACACAAGAATAACATATGGCTTGAAAGGAAGGATTGGTTATGGGAGGGGGGTTCTACTTAAATCAACAAAAGAGGATAAAAATATATGCAAAAATGATTCAAGTATGTATAAACCATGAGCAATACTTAACATGCATGATTATGATAATTTCAAAATCAGATTAGGTTTCACTTGAGTAAGGAGCGGATTCAAATCAAAGCAATGCATTCGGTTTCACCAAGACAATCATGATGCTCTCTATTGATGCGGTTCTATCTTAATCTTCAAGATCATTCACATGCGCCAAACAACTTAGAACTAGGGCATTGAATCAATCCCACAACTCAACCATTCAGCTCAACCAAAGACTGCTCAAATGCGAAATGAAATGAACCTAAACTATATGCTCTTTTTTTTTTTTTAAGCAATATTTGAAATTTTTGTATGATTTTCTACATGATGCAAATGCATGAGACTCAAGTATGCTAAAATAAAATAAGAGCACAAAACACTTCGTCAAGTACCATTGACCCTCTCCACCACACTTAATTCACACGGTCCCTTGTGTGATAAAAAGGAAGAGGAGAAAATCAAAGAAAAAGAGAAATGAAAAATAAAAGAAAAATGCATGCTATTTACAGTTTTGGAGTGGATACCTTTATTTGCTTGAGGAGGATGATGTGGGATCATTCCGAGAGCTTCAGGAGCGAGGGGAGTTCTTCTTTTGGCTCGGGGTCGATCTTGCTAACAGAGAAGCTTTTCTGCGGTGGAGGAGTGCAAGGAGCTATGTTCTTGAGCTGGCTCGCCATCGCCTTGACTATCTTGAGCAACTTGGTCAAGCTTGTGGGCAAGTTGACCAAGTACGTTCCTCCTCTCAAACCTATAAGCAAAATAACACTAAAACAAGCAAGATTAAAGATAAAAAGAATATTTACAGAGGTAAGCATGGGAATTCCTCCCAAGTGAGCTTGTTTTGAGTCCCATAGCTTGACTTTTCTTAGTTCTTGCTAATGAGGAGTAAGAGGTGGAGCGCCTTCAAGAGTGATGGTTAGGACCTGAGAGAGAAGCTCTTGAAGCTGGTTTGGATCTCTTTGAAGTCTAGGACTGATGATGGCTTTGGCACTTGCGAATGGTGTAGACTTTCTCTTGCCTTTGATCTTGTACTCAATCTTTCCATCCTTATACCTTAAAGGGATCAAGTTTAGTGTGTTGGGAGACTGATCAAGAGATATAGACTGGGGTTCTTTCATCATCCTAGTGGTTCCAACAATAGCCCTTGTGGCGCTGCCCATCTCCTTCTCTTGAGCACTTTCCATTTGCTCACCAAACAAGTCTTGTAGACACATTGCATCTAAGACCCCCTTTTCACACCCATTAAGCCTGGTAAGATCAGATTCCATCACCATCATACCCTCATAATGTGCATCTAAATACTTAATCTCCAATGATGGAAAGAAGAAAGAGCTTTGGCATTTTCCATTGAGAGCAAATGCATCTCCTTTAATCTTCTCAAGAACACTCTTTTCTTCATGAACCCATTTGATGGAATCCAGACCATCTTGTGAAATAGTGTTCACGTCCTGACCCTCTTCTTCATGTTGGGGTTCACCAAATTGTCCATCTAGACGAAGTGGTGTCCTTTCCTCATGAACCTCCACATCAACATAGTTAGGGATTGGAGAAGGCTCATGGTTCTCTTGGTAGCTTTGTTGGATTCCTTGAACTCCATGGTTAGACCAATGATTGAGGAGCATACTCTCTCGGTTGGAGTTTCCATTGTTGACCACGAAATTGGCTTTCTCTTGGTGCTGCTCATGATCCACACAAACTCTTCTTTGTTGCACATTTAGGAGCTTTTCAAGGCTATCCACCTTATCTTGTAAAGCTTTCCATTTATAGTCTCTACATGGACCTTCTTTAGTGGTTGTGGCATGGCTTTCCTTGTAGCTTTCATCACTCTTGGCCAAGTTCTCAACAAGTAGCTCTCCTTGCTCTATGGTGAGGTTTTGTAGAAAACTCCCTTTGCTAGCTACATCCAATGTCCATTTCTGCTCTTTAGCAACTCCCCAATAGAAATGGCTAAGTATAACTTCCCTCTTGAATCCTTGATGTGGACAATCTCTAGTGTATCCTCTCAACCTCTCCCATGCCTCATGAAAGGACTCATGGCTGCCTTGTTGGAAGCTCAAGATATTTCTCCTCATTTGGTGTGTCCTTTGTGTGGGATAGAATCTTAAAGGAAGACCCTCTTGCAATCATCCCAAGAATTGACCAAATGAGATGGTATAGCTCTCTCCCATTTCCTTGCCTTTTCTCCAAGTGAAAATGGAAACAAAATGAGCTTGATACTATCTTGAGGAACACCACCAATACGAAATGTGTTGCACAACCTCTCAAAGTAGTCCAAGTGATCATAAGGATTCTCCAGTCCATTCCCAAAGAACTTAGAGCTTTGAATTAACCTTATCAAGCCTGCCTTGATCTCATAGGCGTGGGCTTGTATGGGTGGAGGATGGATTCCATGACTAAGCCCATCATAATGAGGAGTATCACAATCTCCAATTCTGGGCCTGATCACTTCAGCTTGGTTAGGAGCTTGAGGAATGCTCTTGAGGAATTCGTGACGTTCTGGAGCTTGAGGAATGCTCTTGTGGGTTTCCATCTCCAACACCTCACATGATCTTGTCTTCCCATTTCTCTTCTTCTTAGTTTGGTACCTTGGAAAGCACAAGAGAATAAGAGAACACAAGTTAGTAACAACAAAAAAGAAAAAGTTCATCATCTCCATGAGAAATGAATAAACAAGGAAAAATAAAAGCTTAGCCTTAAATGGATTCCAAATCCTAATGCTTAATGCTAAATCCCAATGGCAACAGCGCCAAATTGATAGTTGGATTTTTTACTACCAATTACTCAAATCCACTACTCATGTCACTGTAGCATTTGAGGTATCAATCCAATGGGGTTAAGATTAAGACAATAGGAATGCAAGAAACTATTTAAACTATTTAAGTCATTATCCCTCTCTGTTAGGTTAAGCTTCATTCGATCCAGCCACTGACCCTGGTGGATCGGTCTTAGGTGCTTATCGGCCTGACCCGCTTGATCGAGCACCAGACCAAGGCTTAACAGAGAACGAGCTTTATGCGCTTGTCCCACGGAAGTGGTTGCACAAGGGGCTCGTTGGGTTTAGAATGGATCTGTTCTTAATGCTTCCTTGGTTCGATTCCACTGACGAGAGTCAGGCTTAGGGGATTGCTCCTAGGATAGCGGTTAATAAGACCACACGGAAGTGTGGCTAATTGAACTAAGAATCAATCGCTCAAGGATATTCATGGGACTTGATACCATGTTGTAATAAGAATCACTGATTAAGTATAGGTTTTCTCTGATTGTCAACCCCTGTCCTTTAGTCTAAGTCATTTCCATCAAGTTTCATTTACGTTTCTTCTCTGTTCTTGTTGCACTCGGTCGAGTGGCCTTTGCTCTGTTTCTGTCTCCTTTGATCGAGCATCTTTTCAGTCCTGTCCTGTTTCGTTAGATTGCAACTCGATCGAGCCTTTGTGCTTCTGTTTATACTCGATCGAGTCTAGCTTCTGTTGCATTTTCCTTTCAGCTTTCACTTGTAGCATTTACTTCCTGTTTTTATTTCCTGTATTTGCATTACTTTCCATTAGGATTTAGTTTGTTCCATATTCCATCAATCCCATAATGCCTTGACTTGCATAACGTTTGCATAATTCTAGAGAGCTTACTTGTTTCCCATTTGGATTGACATTTTAAATCCTGCAATGACATGAATAGGATTTATCTTAATTGGTAGCTAAAATCCTGTTATCAATTTGGCGCCGTTGCCGATTGGGAATACATTTGTTTGCATTTAGAATTCCATTTGTTAGCTAGTTCAAGTCTTCTATTGTCTTCTGCTTTCTGGGTTTTTGACTGTGGTTGCAGGTGTATGCACACAAGGTCTAAAGGCAGTTCCAGTTTGATAGGCCTGTGCGACAACATCAACGCAGTTCAGAGAATCCTACGCAAGCAGAGGCAACAAGCCACGGTTGAGCAGTCAGACGAGGCCATGGATGACCATCCAGCGAGGGAAGTCAGACCAATCGGAGCTGGTGATGTTCCGAACACGCACACTCAGAGACAGGGGATCATCCCACCTGCAGTCCAGAATAACAACTTCGGGATAAAGTTGGGGATGATACACTTGGTGCAGAACAAGATGTTCCACGGGCTGCCGTGTGAAGACCTGATCGACCACCTGGATGAATTCGATCGATTATGCAATCTGACCAAGGTGAATGACGTCTCTGAAGACGCCATCAAGCTACGCTTATTTCCGTTGACTCTAGGAGAGAAAGCGCATCAGTGGGAGAAAAACCTGCCCCACAATTCGATAACTACTTGAAACGATTGCAAAAATGCGTTCCTCGCGAAGTTCTTCTCCACCTGGGGTACAGCTAATCTCCGCGGGGAGATCTCTGGGTTTCATCAGAAGGCTACACGAGTCAGTGTCCCCATCACGGCATCAGCGACAAATCTCTCCTCAGCATTGTCTACCGCGGCATCTTACCAAAGTACCGACAGATGCTCGACACCACGAGCAACGGGGATTTCTTAAACCAAGACGTCGAAGATGGTTGGGAACTGGTCGAGAACATCGCTCGATCTGACGGCAATTACATCGAGGAGTACGATCGAACCAACAGAGGCTCGATCGAATCTGATGATAAGCTGAAGAAGGACATGAAGGCCTTGAACGAGAAGCTCGACAAGCTAATCCTTGCTCAGTCAAGCGTGAAACACGTCCACTTCGTGTCTGATGAGGAGTTTGTTCAAGTCCAGGAAGGGGAGAATGAGCAACAAGCTGAGGAAGTAAGCTACATCCAGAACAATCAAGGAGGTTTCCAGAAGGGTTACTACACCTACAAGGCGAATCCTAACCTTTCTTACAGGAGTACCAACGTTGCCAACCCTCAGGATCAAGTCTAACCACCTCAGCAGCAGCAGAGTCAGCCTCAGCAGCACGTGTTTGTCTCGAAGAGTCAGTTTGTTCAGGGCCAACAGGGCGGTTATGTGCAGAAGCAGCAGTTGGGAGCGCCACCTGGGTTTATTCCACAGCAGATTGCGGCGGCTCCGATCAACTACCAAGATATGCGAGCTATGCTCCAGCAGTTGTTGCAAGGACAAGCGAACAGTGTTATGGAAACGAGCAAGAAGTTTGCCGAAGTCAACAGCAAGCTTGAATCATTGAACACCCGGTTGACTATTGTCGAAAACAACGGTACCTCCTCTTCAACGGCACAGCCTGGTCAACTCCCTGGGAAAGTTGTTTAGAATCCCAACGATCAATGACATGTTGTCTACTCCAACGCTGACGAGGAACAGGCTGCTGAAAACGAACGGGCAATCCAAGAAATCACACAACTTCTTTACGGTTGCCATGTTACTTGTTCAGATGTATCAGAGAGTACACTCGCTGGAGTGATGACACAAACCTCGATCGAGGGCAACACTAGTTCCGCTTTTAACAGTAGCCTGGTGACTCGATCGAGTAAGAAGATAACCGAGCTCCGACAGTTTGTCCCGCCCGTTTCTAAACTGCCACAACCTTGTACAAGCCGGATCATTCCTAAGCTCCGAGATCAAGGGAAATTCACAATTCCATGCTCCCTTGGTTGCTTACAGGTCTATGATGCGCTAGTTGATTCAGGCGCAAGCGTCAACCTGATTTCCCTTGGGATGGTTCAGCGGTTGAATGCACAGAGTTTGATGAAGCAACCGGGCTCCTCTATAATGTTTGGGGATGCTTCCTCCAAATCCCCACTTGGTCTTCTCATTGATTATCCCCTACTAATTGGAGATTGTACCATCCCAACAGACCTCACTGTCTTGGACATGGTTGATAAGAAAGAAGTCCCTCTGATTCTCGGAACTCCGTTCCTCTCCACAGCTGGAGCCTCCATCGAATTTCCTAACAAGCTAGTCATTCTCCATAACGTCAACAGCGCTGTCTCCTACCCGCTCCAGAATGCACAAAGTGAGTATTGTGGAACTATCACAACTGCGGAGTTCGAATCCAATGTGATAAGTTCAGGTGTTATTGAATTCGGGACAGAGATGAACAGTGCATCTACACAGCTTCGCGCGAGTGAACCAGCAGTTTTGGATAGACAAAGTATCAATGCTTTGTTTACTGAGCCACTAGGAAGGGCTCAAACGGGGGAGGTGGGAATGGTTTTCCACACTGTTTGGAAGGGTAAAAGGAAGAGAACACGTGCTCCTCTGCCCCGACCTTTAGTCCCATCTCAGGCTTCTGTGACTCTGTTACCTTTGGCTCTCAAGGGAAGAAAGCTTGAGTATAAGGTCAAGTTCAAAGGAAGATCTAAACCCTTCTCGAGTGCTAGAGCTATTGTTAGCCCCGAGCTCCGAAACGATCCGATTAAGCTAGCGGAGCTTTTCTCTACAATCCTGTCTTTTACTTTGAAAGACGGGACGGGTTACAACCCCCACTAGCAAGTGGAAGAACGGTCAAGCTTAGTGACCTAAAACAAGCTCACTTGGGAGGAAGTCTCATGTGTATCCTTGTAAATATTTTTCGTTTTAATTGTTATGCTTTGAATTATATTGTGTCTTTTGTCAGGATTAAGGTTTGAGCCAGGTGAAGCCCAACTCAAATAAGGATAGCAGACTTGATCGGATATTCCCTTCACTCGATCAAGTGGGGCACACAGGCGATGATTAGAAACGTTGACTCGATTCGAGTGACTCAACCCGTTGACCGAGTTAAGGTTTAAATTCGAGCTAGTTGATTAAACTCAATCAACGGCTGAGATCACTTGATCGAGTCCAGGTATAAACGCTCCAACCACTTTTAAATTTTAAAATCTTGTGAGCTTTAGACTGTTACTCTGATTGCTTGTGGGCCATATTCTGTCCCTGATTGTTTCAGAGGGTCCCCCACTTTTGTCTCCCTCAATCCCTTCCCATCACCCATTTCTTATCCTATCCCTCTTTATAAACTCGATCAAAGTCTCGCTCTCTCTCTCTCACACTTCACTCGATCGAGCCTATTTCTTTTCTCTCTAAACCTCACCAAAATCGCCCTTTTCTTCTTCTCTTTCGTGCTTACTCTTGGTCACTTAGCCATGACTTTCCCACCAATTCCAGCAGACATTCTCAGGAATGCAAGGTTCAACTCTGTGATTTCACCTCTGTTTCTCTTTCGTTGTTGAAACCGGTTTGTTTCTTGGTTGTTCTTGCTGTGAAATTGGCTTATCCCCAAGTCTGATGTGGTTTACAGGCTGCCCAAGAATCACAAGTTCAAGGGAACTCGGTATCCACACGCTGAGACAATGGATGCACTGGGAATCCGTGAAGACGTGGAACGCTGTTTCAAGAACATGGGATTGGAGAAATTCATGCACCATTATTCAGGAGGGTACAAGGAAGAGACGTGCCAGTTCCTTGCCACTTTGCAGTTGCACCACTACGACGAGGAAAACAGAGCGGAGTTCGACAACGGTTTAGGCTGGATCACCTTCAGGATCAAAGGGAAGGAGTACTCTCTGTCTTACAGTGACATTGATAAGCTGTATGGCTTCACCAATGGTGGAGACTCAACCGCAAAATATTCACCAGAGAGCTTTTGGCTTTGTGGAAAACAATTGCCATAGGGAACTATTCCCCATCCAGTTCCAAAAGCTCAGAGATTAGGAGCCCTACGCTGAGATATGTCCACAAGGTACGAGCCAGCACCTTCTACGCTAGGACAGTGGCTGGATATGTCACTATAGGAGAGATGCAGCTTCTGGACGAAGGTCTCAAGCCAGTGGTCAAGCGCTTGCGAGGAGGAATGACGATCAAGGGAGATACCAGGACACCGTCTACACATACCGCGACCGGAATTCACAACCCTCTCTGTTTATAGGTGGCATCATCACGCCCATTCTGCTTGCTTGTGAGGTAGATCATGATCGTTGAGACTATGTGGAGCATGAATGGATTGACCTCAACTGCCTAAAGAGAGCTAGAATCCTGGAGTATTGAGAGGTACAAGGGAAATATGTCTACAAATTCGATCATCCAGAAGGAGGTGTAGCCAAAATACTCCTACCAAACCGGGCTCACACCAAGTTCAGAAACGGGAGAAATGCCGATTTCCATCCCCCTAACGAGGCTCTCTATCAGCGGGAACTAGGACCAGAACCACCAGAGCCAATGGAGAAAGATTTCCAAGAGGATGAAGCAACAGCTGAACCAGAACGTTACTTCTTCGCTGATTACCCTTATCAAGGAAACAGTCCCGCGGTTGCAGCCGCTCACAAACGAATAGGTTTGCTCCAGAAGCTGAACAAGTGGCATATCAATAACATGAATCAGCTGAAGCAAAAGGTGAGCGGCATGGCTAAGACAATCAAAAACCTGGAGAAGAAGGTCAAGCGATCCACTACAAGGAAGAACCCTACTCCAACCTTCATGAGAAGCTGCTCCCTAGTCCAGCCAATTAGGTGTCCTTCCACTCAGGACCCACCAAGAGCATCCTCCTTTGAACCAAGAGAAGCGCAGCGGCAAAGACAAAAGAAACGGAGAAGCTCCAGCTCGCGCCACAGTGACTTTGGTGGTGGACTCGAGCAAGCTCCTCTTGACCCCAGCGAACAGCTCGATCAAGCTCCACCTAACTTCAACATCAGGCTTGATCGAGTGGACGACGACGGAGGTCCATCATACACAGATTTCGAAGAACAATTCAATCAAGCTCAGCAGCCATACGTCCCAGCTGACTCGATCGGGACTATGGCCGAGTACAGCCATCCACGCAGCACACTACCGCAAAGCGCTTGGCAAAATCTCTTCGAATATCCATGAGGTACCGAAACCACTCTCCATTGTATATACCGCTTGCATTATTGTTATTTTCTCTCTGTTTTGCTCTCAAATCTTCCTTTAAGCTTCTGTTACACAAGGAACTGTGTAATTTAAGTTTGGGGGAGGGTCTGAGAAGCCATTTGATATTGTTTTCTGTTTTCTTATTTTAAAATTTTCATACTTGAGTCTGCATGCACTTATGGCATAGAAAACCACTAAAAATTGAAAATTTTTCAAAAAATCTCAAAAATATGCATGTAGCTGCATTCACATTTTTAAGATTGAGTCTAATATGCATCATATAGGTTTGCATACACATTGCATTGTTGATATGACCTTGTGAATATGCCATCTCACGCGTTTTGCTCTGTGCCCTGGTTCTTGATTCTTTTGTGCATTAGGGTGAGATTGAAGAGTTAAGATAGCATCATGTTTACCTTGATCATATCGTGACATGCACATCTCATTCAAACCGTTCTGTGAATTGATGCATTTCCCTATATTTTGAACCATAATCATAATTGCATGCATTGATAAGCAACTCATAGATTTCATACATATTTGGACATTCTTTTCCCGTTTTATCCACTCTTGTTTGTCCAAGTAGCCATTCCATCCCATAACCTAGCCTTTCTTTCAAACCCTTTGCTGTTCTTGTGTGATTGTGAGGCCTTACTTTTGAATATGCTTAGCAAATGGTGTTGAGTTTAAACCGACAAGAGCAAGGTTTCTGTGTAGATTTTGGTCCATCCTTAGGATCAGCTTAGGCTAAGTTTGGGGGTGTTCATTTGGACTCGGGTGAGTGTTTTCTGCGTTTCAGGGATTGGGAAAAGAAAAGAAAAGTGTTTTGGTTAAAACCAGGGAGTTGGCGTGTGTTTCAATGTAAGCCTAATAAAGATTTGGGAAATGTCTAAAAGAAAAAGAAAAGGGTTCTAAGTGTTTAGGAAAAGAAGGCATAAGCCTCAAAGTGTTCAAAAAGAAAAGAAAAGTCCCCTAAGTATAAAAGGTCCCAAACCGCTAGAGTATGATAAGAAAGCCTCTCCCTAGGTCGATTGCAAAGAAAGAGAAAAGAAATTCGAGCAAGTGCTCCTCTGTGTCTAAAGGCAAAAGCCTAAAGGGTAGCTAGGAGCGAGTTCTTTATTTTTGGGTTCTGGGATTAGACTCAATCGAGTGTGCTCGGGGTAGATGGAAATTCTGCTCTTGTATCATCTTTGGTTCTAACTCTTAGCTTTTTGCTATAGCTTCTTCTCTTCTTTGAGAGATCCCTGTTCATAAACCGTTATCTGCATTGAGGAGATCATCTTTGTCTCTTAAACCATTACCTTTAACCAAATGAGTTGTTTAGATTTGCATGAGCGTGGTTCACTGTTCTGTTTTAATGAATGTTAAAGGGAAATGTTGACTTGAATGAATGGTTTGATTGCCTGTAAAGTTTGATTGATCATGTTAAGCATGGCTAAGATTTTTAGAAGTAACTCTCACCTTGTTGCATTTCAGAATTTTGAACTTGGCATTGATCAAACCGTTTTTGACAGCATGTTGTGGTTTTATCAACCGTTTTCACCCTTCACTCTCCTTCTGCCCATTGCTTTGCTTGAGGGCATGTAAAGGATAAGTTTGGGGGTGTTGATGCATTCATATTTCATAGGGAAATTTAGCAAAGTAGGCATTTTCTAAGATTTTAATAGGCAAATCAGGCAACCTCAAGTTTTAAATTATGAAAAGAGGCAAATTGGAGAGTGAATAAAACTTTAATACAAAAGTAACCCTGAGTTAGGAGAGAGAATGCTCGTATTACGTCCATCCACTTACGTCACCAAATCACCTTTTTAAATAGAAAAACAACATCCATTAAAAAAAGAGATCTGCTTTTGCTAACAATAAAATATAATTAAAACAGTAGCGAGAATCAAGAACGAATCACTTATCAGGCTTCACCAGTGTCCCTCATTTAGCATCATGTTTTTACCACTTTTGCATACTTTCATCCATCTTTAGGACCACATAATTGCACGTTCTTCCTAGTTTGCATACTTAGTTGTCTAGGAAGAGCATTGCATGCATTTACATGTTTAGAGTCCTTATCAAATATTTTGGAGCACTTTGGAACGTGGCTAGATCGTGAGAATGCAAAGGGAAGTTGCCTCGAGCAAGGCTTCGATCGAGCAGAAGTTATGACGCGCCTCAACCAGAGATTCGATCGAGCCGATGACCAGACGCTCCTACACCGACGATTTGATCGAACATAAGAAATGCGCACCTCGATCAAGGCTTCGATCGAGGAAACCAACTTCCGGGATTTCAGCCTTTCCGTTGACCGCGAGTTGACCGAAGCCCTAGTTGTTCCCCTATATAAAGACCTCACCCTCAGCCACGAAAAAGATCCTCTTTTTCTCTACTTTTTCACTTTAAGCTTAAGAAAAACTCTCTCTTTTATGTTTTAAGTTTTATGCTTTTCATATTGTAGATCTAAGCTTTGTTCTTGACATTTTGCACTTGCCACTTGAATTAAAGTTGTTCATCTATTCATGTTCTATCTTTTGATGCTTGTTTTATATTATTTTGTAATGATTTCGATTATGGGTCTTGAGTAGTTCACCATAAGGCTTAAGGATGGGATAGATTAGGGTATTCTTATGCTTAATCTTTGATTACTTAGGTCTTAAGTCATTATCCCTCTCTGTTAGGTTAAGCTTCATTCGATCCAGCCACTGACCCTGGTGGATCGGTCTTAGGTGCTTATCGGCCAGACCCGCTTGATCGAGCACCGGACCAAGGCTTAACAGAGAACGAGCTTTATGCGCTTGTCCCACGGAAGTGGTTTCACAAGGGGCTTGTTGGGTTTAGAATGGATCTGTTCTTAATGCTTCCTTGGTTCGATTCCACTGACGAGAGTCAGGCTTAGGGGATTGTTCCTAGGATAGCGGTTAATAAGACCACACAGAAGTGTGGCTAACTGAACTAAGAATCCATCGCTCAAGGATATTCATGGGACTTGATACCATGTTGTAATAAGAATCACTGATTAAGTATAGGTTTTCTCTGATTGTCAACCCCTGTCCTTTAGTCTAAGTCATTTCCATCAAGTTTCATTTACGTTTCTGCTCTGTTCTTGTTGCACTCGGTCGAGTGGCCTTTGCTCTGTTTCTGTCTCTTTTGATCGAGCATCATTTCAGTCCTGTCCTGTTTCGTTAGGTTGCAACTCGATCGAGCCTTTGTGCTTCTGTTTATACTCGATCGAGTCTAGCTTATGTTGCATTTTCCTTTCAGCTTTCACTTGTTGCATTTACTTCCTGTTTTTATTTCCTGTATTTGCATTACATTCCATTAGGTTTTAGTTTGTTCCATATTCCATAAACCCCATACTGCCTTGACTTGCATAACGTTTGCATAATTCTAGAGAGCTTACTTGTTTCCCATTTGGATTGACATCTTAAATCCTGCAATGACATGAATAGGATTTATCTTAATTGGTAGCTAAAATCCTGTTATCAGTAAACGATAGGACTTTAAACCACACGTGGAAGAGGAGCTCGAGACTAAAACCTTCAGAAGTCTGTTTCTCAAAGTCCTTTGAAGCAACTTCTTAATCCGTCTTTTTTTTTTAGATTCATGTGTTATATAATCTCGGATTGTCTTCTGACATGTATTCATATGTCTTGGAGAGATGAAGTGGATGCTTCATTATTTACGGTGTTTATACGTGTGCCCATATTTCGTCACGTGTTCATCTCATAATGCTGGATTTATGTTAGCCATGAGCAAACTTAGTCTTCTTTCTAAGCTTTACAAAGTTAACATTTTATTGTGCAATTAATACTACTAGAAAATGAACCCGCATGTTAAAACTATAACAGTTTATAAATTGTATTTGCTACTCCCTCTGTTCTGAAATAAGTGGCTTTTTAGAATAAATTTTTTGTTCATGAATAAATGGCCTTCTCACAAATCAATACAAAATTTAATGTATTTTTGTTGTTTTGACTGTTTATATTCTGCAGAATGTTTTTTGATTGGTTGAAATGTGTTGGAATTATGGAATAAACATGTTTTATTTTGAAAAAAGAACAAAATTTATAATTTCTAATTCTGTGTGTATAAACCTAAAAGACCACTTATTAGAGAACAGAGGGAGTATAAGTTTTTTTACTTAAATATTTTTAGTTACGAAAATGTTTATGAAGTAAATTTAATATTTACCTCTGATTTTGAACTATGCACATATAAGCGGAGAAACAAAATGTAGACATAACTAAATTTCATAATTTTTAGAACAACTTTGTAAAGAAAATTCATTAAAACTTAGTTATTTTTATTCCTTTCAAACGTCCTATCTCGTAACACTATTTTTCACTTATTTTCGCTTATATATAATCAATTAATCTTTATCCATATTCTTAAATGAAACAACCAACACTTTTAAAAAAAAAATAATAATTAAACTTAAACAATTCTAGCGGAAGTCTTAAAATCAATAAATAAATAAATAATCAAATCACAGTAATAAGCGGAAGCAAATAAATCTAACAACCTAAACAATTCAAATAAAACAATGAAATCCAATCATCCTTTTCCCCGGGCTCGATTCCGCGATCATACTTTACTTTTACGTTCATCACATGGCAAAAAGAGATGCGTGAGTATTTCATAAATACCAAGTGAGACGATCATTATGCCTACAGGCAATTTACGCAATTTCTAGACCATTTTAAGTCTTTAAAATAATTTCCACAATTATTAAACATATTTTCCATGATTAAATAATCTCCAAATTATTATTAAATAATTCTCAAAATAAAATAATAATATTAATTAATTATTAATTCAAAAATAATTAATTAAACCAACCAATTGACCATTTAAATTAATTTAAACCATTAAACCAAATTAAACCAACTCATTCCCAATTCCAATGGATTTCCAATTACCAATCAAGTAAACCGGTTAACCACCCTAAACCAGCATTGGTGTCGACCGACACCAAACTTGGTGTCGATCGACACCCGCTCGACAGGGCGAAACCGAAGGCAACGAAACAGCACCATAAACACAGAATCAAAGCCCAATCAACACCAAACACGATTATAAACCACATTCATCACATAAGCATCACGAAAAACAACCAGAACACATCAAATTAACAATTTCGAAACCTAGATCTAGAAACCACGGACCTACAGTCACGCACTCACCTTGATTTGGATTGAGAAGAAGGAAATAGAGATGAACAACAAGAATCAGCCTCAGAAAATCTCCAAATCTCCTCAAGAACTCCAAAATCACCTTCTCTTTGTCTATGCCTCGAAAAACGACAAAAACTCGACGGCCACAATTTTTTATCGCGAGTCCTAGGGTTCCCTCCCCTAAACCGCCTCCAAACCGGTCTCTTGAAACAAACCGGAAATTGATTTCGCGAGCCGGTGTCGCTCGACACCAAGCAAAATCAATAATTTCTCGGCTACGGATGTTACAACTCTCCCCCACTAAACTGGATTTGTCCTCGAATCCTAACAACAGACGTCTCTCAAAGACCAAAACCCGACCTCGCAAGGCCAAAACACTGGAATCCTAACCTGATCCCTGAGACTCTCATTCAAATCTAAGTTATATGCACGTTTCAAGACATTTTTCTCTTAACTCATTATCCAAACCACTTATATTGGGGCCACGGCTCCCAAATAAGTCCAAATGACAACGACTTGTATTGGAGCCACGGCGTCAAAACAAGTCTGCATCTACCCAAACTGGGGCCAAGACCTCCCAGATGGGCCTGCCATCGCTTATACTGGGGTCAAGGCCTCCCAGATAAGCCACTCACACTGAAGCCACGACACTCAGGTAAGTCTGCCAGAGAACAAATCTCCAAAATGTAATGAGTTATTCATGACGGCAGCCCTTAGAGAAAAATTGTTAACGGCTATAACGAAAAGATTTAATTGTCTCACGACCCAACTGGTCATAAAAGTGTGTAACATCCGAACTCAAATTTAAATAACACAGATAATGAGGAAAAGTCCATCTCATAAATCTCCAAAATGTAAATCGTTACAACGAAAACAAAATACAACAACACCAAAGGTCAAAAGCTAACAAAAACAAAGCCATGAAGACGAAAGAAGCTCACTCCTCGACCTGCTTGTCGAACCACTTCCTGAACTTCAACTTCATCTTTTCCTCTGGCTCCCAAGTCTCCTCCTCTGAACCGCCACAGCTCCACAAAACTCTCAACAACGGTATCCTCTTGTTCCGCAGAACCTTGTCCTTCCTCTCAAGGATCCTCACAAGTACTGCCGGAACTGATAAATCTGGCTGTAGATCCTCTGGAATTTTAGCCACTAACTGCTATGAAGGATGAAGACACTTCCTCAGCATCGACACATGAAACACCTTGTGAAAGGCTCTCATAACCGGAGGTAACTCCAACCTGTAAGCTAATGGCCCAACTCGTTCCACAACTGGAAACAGACCCATAAACCACGGACTCAGCTTGTTCTCTGCTATGGTTCTGTTAGGACCCCTCAACATAGTCATCTTGAGATACACACTATCTCCAACCTGAAACTCAAGCTCTCGTCTGCGTCTATTTGCGTAACTCTTCTGCCTATCCTGAGCTTCCTTCATGTTCAGCCTCACAACACGAACCTTCTCTGTCATCTCCTGAACATAAGTAGCTTCATAAATGATGCGCTCCCCCACTTGGGTTCAGCATAAAGGTGTCCTACATGGCCTCCCATACAAAGCCTCAAAAGGAGCCATGCCAATACTCGCCTGGAAG
Source organism: Erythrophleum ivorense (assembly GCA_026724425.1). Taxonomy (NCBI): domain Eukaryota; kingdom Viridiplantae; phylum Streptophyta; class Magnoliopsida; order Fabales; family Fabaceae; genus Erythrophleum; species Erythrophleum ivorense. The sequence continues at coordinate 1,594,143 of JAIUCV010000193.1, forward strand.
TTGTTGTTGTAAGCAAACTCAACCAAGCTCAAGTGATCTGCCCAATGACCACCCCAATCTAGTACGCACATCATCAGTAAATCCTCCAAAGTCTTGATAGTCCTCTCTGACTGCCCATCTGTCTGCGGATGATAAGTTGTACTCAAGTGCACCTGCGTGCCCATCTCTCTTTGAAATGCCCTCCAAAACTCTGAGGTAAATCTCGGATCTCTATCCAACACAATACTGGCTGGCACTCCATGCAGCCTCACAATCTCACGCACAAACTTCTTAGCCAAAACAGCAGCTCCATGTGTCTTCTTAATGGCCAGAAAATGTGCTGACTTGGTCAACCGATCCACAATGACCCAAATCGCATCATGAGTCCTCGAAATAGGTAGTCCAACCACGAAGTCCATCGTGATCTTGTCCCACTTCCACTCTGGAATGGGTAGGCTCTGCAAAAGACCACCCGGAACCTGATGCTCAGCCTTAACTAAGGAACAAGTGTTGCACTTCGCAACCTACTCTGCCACATCTTTCTTCATCCCGACCCAATGATAGTACCTCTTGAGGTCATGGTACATATTGGTCACTCCTGGATGAATCGAAAACTTGCTCGAATGAGCCTCTCTCAGAATCTGCTGTCTCAACTCCTCAACCTTGGGTAAACAAACCCGACCACGAACCAAGATAGTCCCGTTCTCAGAAATCTGATACTCGGAACTCGGCACATGTGACGCATCAATCAAACTCTGATCACTCTCATGCGCCACTCTGATCGGGCTCAACAAATCTGTCTGATCAACTACGTCTAAGCCCAAGGGCTCCTGCGAAATAGCACAAAGATGTAAGGTGCTTATCTCGCCCACCAATGTCTCCACATCCTGCTCTAAAGCCGAATCACACCTCCGTCGACACAAAGCATCTACCACTAGGTTAGCCTTGCCTGGATGATAGACAATATCCAGATCAAATTCTGCCAAGAACTCAACCCAACGCGTCTGTCTCGCGTTCAGCATCGGCTGAGTGAAAATGTGCTGCAAACTCTTGTGGTCAGTGAAGATCTGAACTGAACCACCATACAAGTAAGACCTCCAGATCTTAAGCGCAAAGACCACCGCTGCCAACTCAAGATCATGTGTAGGACGGTTACGCTCACTACATTGCCACTGCCTATAAGCATAAGCAATAACTCTGCCCTCCTGCATCAGCACACAACCCATACCAACTCCTGAAGCATCTGTATACACCACATAAGGCTTCCCCGGATTGGGTAATGCTAAAACAGGTGTAGTAGTCAACATCTCCTTGAGCTTCCCAAAGCTCTTCTCACACTCTGGTGACCAAACAAACGGAACATCCTTCCCCATCAACTTTGTCATCGGCTGAGCCATACTCGCAAAGCCCTTGACGAATCTCCTGTAATATCCTGCTAAACCAAGAAAACTCCTGATCTCGGTAGCACTACTTGGTCTAGGCCATGTTTAGATTCATCCTGTAAGGCGTCTTCGATATCAGCGATGTCCCCGGCTCTAACTCAATCGTGAAAGGGTCTAACCGAGATGGTGGCAACCCCGTCAACGACTGAAACACGTCCTCGAAATCCTGGACAACCTGAATATCCCCAAAAGCCACCGCACCACCGTACTCCGTCATAGTGATTGTCACCAAATAGGCCTCGGAGCCACACTCTATCAACTGCTCTGCATGTATCGCCGAAATCACTATACTCCCGGAAGTCGTTCTCACTCCCTGAAACACTAACCTCCCGCCATCACGCTCAAAGACCACTCTGCCTCTGTAGCAATCCAGATGGACTCGGTAAAGAGATAACCAGTCCATCCCCAAAATGACGTCATACAACTCCACCGGACTAATAACCAAATCCGCCGGCATCGACTGCCCCGTAATCTGAATATCAACTCCTCTAGCACGGCCCGCAGTAGCCAGGAAACCACCTCCAGCCACATTGACCATGCCCGAACGCTCACCAGCGCTGCTCTGTATGCCTCTATTCTCCGCACACTCCGGAGTAATGAAGCAGTTAGATGCTCCAGAATCAAAGAAAACGTGGGACTCTAAACCGCCCACTAGCAAGGTCCCTACACATTCAAAACTGTGAGACCCCGCTAATCCTATCACAGGCAAAATATTGCAAACAAACAACAACCACAATTTAACTTAAGGAATTTACGAAGTCTGAGTCAATAAATGTACCTGTGATCGATCCGGCCTGACTCGTCTGGCCCGTCTCCACCGAAGAGTATCCTCGCGGTGTAGAACCAATCTGACCCGCTGTCTGCACTGGCAAAATCTGACTCACTGGTCGAGCCGCTAATGGCTGAACTGCCGCCAATGTCAAGCCCTGCAATTTATTACACATCGGCCTGAGATGTCCTGGCTCTCCACACTGGAAACACACTCTAGTATCCCGAGGCTCACGAGGCACCTCCCTCTTGGGACAGCTAGACACCCGGTGCTCCAAGCTCCCATACCAGTAACACGGACCACGCGGGAAACGGCTAACTCCCGAAGCCTCCTCCCGGCCCCTCTTCTGACTCTGCGCAGGCCCTTGCCTGAACCAGAGTTGTAGCTCGAACCCCGGCACTGCTGCGGCTGCTGCTGCTGAGTCCGAGGCTGGATAGCAGGAGCAACTGCAGACGGCACTGCTACCGGACCAACCTGCTCGCGCTGATCCTCCTCAATCGAAGCTGCCAACTCCACCAAGTCCGCCCTCAAAGCGTAAGCACGACCACGACACTGCTGCCGGATACTCGAACGAAGCCCCTGAAGAAACCTCTGAAGTATCTCGCGCTCACCACCTGCGCCAAGACCGGCATGCACCACTAGTCTGCTAAACTCTGCGGCGTACTCGCGCACCGAACGGTCACTCGGGGTCAAAGACGTGAACCGCAACAAAAACCGATCCCTGGCCTCCTGCGGAAAGTACTGGCCGACAAACTCCGCCACGAAGTCATCCCAATCCCAAACTGCTCTCCTCCCCGCAACGGCCCTCCACCACAAATGTGCGTCACCACTCAGATAGTGGATAGCTATCTCCACCTGGTACTCCACTGGACACCTGATCGACTGGAAGTTCCGCTCCACTCTCGACCTCCACTCGTCGTCCTGCTCCAGACAAACACCGCCCTCAAAGAAAGGCGTCACAATCCTCTGCATCTCCCTCATCATCTCGAGATAAGGCGGATGCCCAACAACTGCAGCCCCGTGCTGCCCATCAAAACCCGCAGCCTGCTGCTGCCCCGCAAGACCCGCAGCCTACTGCTGTCCAACAAAACCGGCACCCTGCTGTGCCCCGGCCACCGGAGGAACACCCGGCGCCTGTTGTGGAACCGCCTGCGGAGGAAATGCCAAAATCTGCGTCTGGATCCCCATAAACTTGTCACCAAGATCCGGAGCTGGAGCAGCACCCGCACCCGGGGCAGCCCCGCCTCCCGCGCGCAAACCAGCACTCACACTGGCCTCACCCGCCAAAGGAACTGACTGGGTCACCGACGCAGTCACCCCACTCGGCACTGCACTCTCATCCGACTCCGCCTGCGCTCCACGACCCCGACCACGGCCTCTGCCACGGCCTCTACCGCGACCTCTACCGCGACCTCTACCACGACCTCTCGCAGCACCGTCCATCTCACTAAAAACGGAAAGGAGGTGAGATACTAAAACAAAACAGAAACAACACAAACAACTCACCGCGGAATCGCCTGAAGCCCGAAGAGGATGATACTAAACTATCAACCTAGCACGTCCTAAAACCGTCTAGGCTCTGATACCAAAATGAAACAACCAACACTTTTAAAAAAAAAATAATAATTAAACTTAAACAATTCTAGCGGAAGTCTTAAAATCAATAAATAAATATATAATCAAATCACAATAATCAGCTGAAGCAAATAACATAAGCAAATAAATCAATGAAATCCTATCATCCTCTTCCCCGGGCTCGATTCCGCGATCACATTTTACTTTTACCTGCATCACATGGCAAAAAGAGATGCGTGAGTATTTCGTAAATATCCAGTGAGACGATCATTCTGCCTACAGGCCATTTACGCAATTTATATACCATTTTAAGTCTTTTAAATAATTTTCACAATTATTAAACATATTTTCCATAATTAAATAATCTCCAAATAATTATTAAATAATTCTCAAAATAAAATAATAATATTATTTAATTATTAATCCGAAAATAATTAACTAAACCAGACAATTAACCATTTAAATTGATTTCGCGAGCCGCATGCAAAATCAATAGCGAGAGAAGCGGCGCTTTTACAATTCCTGATATTTAGTTTATTGTGTAAGGGTTTATTTCTATAAATACAGTTGGAAATAGGGAAACAAGATAAACCACCCGTTTATATTAAAGATTAAGACAAGGAATATGGTCAATGAAAAGAAAACAAAATTAAGTAAATAATTAATTGTGGTTGAAAACAAAGATTATTTACTGTCCAAGTTTTTTAAAAAAAAAAATATGGAAGATATTAGTTTGTTTGTTTAATTAGTTTACTGTGTAGCAAAATCGGACAAAGACAATTGATTGGGGCAGATCATCTTAAATACGATACCCAATTAAGATCCATTCGATTACATGGATCACATTTGAAAGCCTAAATCATTTTCATTGCACTTATCTTTTCATTAATTACCTGATTATCCTAAACTTACAGTTGCGATTATGAGATTAATTAACATTAAACTCAAGCCCATGAATCTAAGACAAGAAATATTATTTGGTTTTTATGTTTAGCTAAACGGATTAAAATAATAATATTAAAGCAAATAAACTGTAAACTATCGATAAATGATTTAGTGTTGAATGTTAGAGAATTCTCCAAATATCATAGATCGATCTAAACTCGTACTGTGTCTTCCAAGTGATGCATACAGTCCAAAACGTTCCCAGGTTCCTCTTCATGTCAAAGTCAGCTCTCCTTTCCTTGTTCGACAACACGGGCCATGCCAGCGAAACACACTTAAAGGCTTCCTCTGCTCCGACAGACTTGTTCCTATCGGGATTAAGCAATCACTACAACAAATGTGGGTATTGATAGCAGATTATAATAGCACATTTTTGTAACTGCTATCAAAAATAAAATTTAGGTTTGGATCATGTTTTATAGCATAAACGAAATGCTATTCCCAAAAAACAAGAAGCGGCAAAAGAAAACTCGCTTCTCCGCCAATTTCTTTCTACTAAGCGCCAACACTTAGAAAAAAATCGCCAATTTCTTTCTACTAAGCGCCAACACTTAGAAAAAAATATACATTCTCGCGGTTTCATTACTATTCATAGCATTTAAAAAAAAAATCAAAATAGAAAAAAAAACGTCTTCTCGTTTTCTTCGTCTTCTCCGTCGCGATAATACTCGCCTTCTCCGCCGACTCCATTTTCTCCTTTCTCCGATCGGAATCACCTGTGTTCTTACTGTTTTTATATCGTCAGCTAAGTCTCGCAATTCGCATCAGCTCTCTTCATCTCCGATTTCAATTCCAGCTTTACAAGCTCTTCAGATCCAAAATTAAAAGTGAGTTCATGTTCTACATCAGCAATTAGGTTTCACCTTATCTTTTAATCATCGAATCCGGAGTTGTTATTAGGGAAATATTGAAATCCGTTGTTATTATTTCTCGAATCCGCAAAAAAGGTGATTGATAATATCAATTTCGTTATGTTTTGTCTATAATTACAGTATCTTTGTTTGCAGGTGTTTCTACTTGCATTGGACTGCAAGTTCTGTGTTCTCAACGGAAAGATTTCACGAATACAAAGATTTTAGTAGCTGTAAAGGTAAGAAACATCTATTGATTTCTTAGCCTATTGTAGCCCTCAAATATTGCATCAATGTCTCCGTGGTTGACAATATAGAATACTACATAGGTTTTTGTTTTCGTAATTCCATTACAATGTTTAATTTGCCGTCTCTGCTGCTTGAATCATGTACACTTGTTTGAACTGTGGCAAGGGCTCCATATATGTTTGTTAAAAAATGTTGGACAAGGCATGGGTGCATTTATGCAGGTATGTACCACCCTTATAAATATTAAGTTTATGCCTTAGACCTATGTTTTGACAGCCGTGTTTTTCTTTCCCTTTGATTTACATGAACTCAAGAGTTGATCCTGCATACGAGAGTGGTGCTTGGGTTTTTGTTAATGCTGTTAGTGCCAAATTAGGAGTTAATGAGAAGATTATATGTCCATGTGCTGGTTGCCGCAACTTAGAACGCCATAGATGCGAGGAGGTCGTGTCTCATTTAGTTATAAATGGAATGGATGTGGCTTACAAGATACGGTGTGATTGGTTCCACCATGGAGAGGGCAACTCTGTTGTAGTAGTAGAAGGTCAAGATAGAGAATGGAATGCTGAGATTCTAGGTTTATACGAAGCTGCAAACTGTTTAGATGAAGAATTAGCTACTAAGAGTTTAGATTCAGGCGAAGTCGCAGAGGGTGAGGACAGAAAAGAAGATGAGTTTCTAGCAAAACTTGCAGAAGCTGAAATGCCATTGTATCCAGCATGTGTAAACCACAGCAAGCTATCAGCTATAGTTTCACTGTTTAGGATAAAGACTAGGAATGGCTGGTCAGAAAAGAGCTTCAACAACTTGCTGGAAACATTGCCGAAAATGTTACCTGAAGACAATGTGTTGCACACATCAACTTATGACCATGGGCCATGATGCAGTCCGTGTGTGGGTTGATGTAGTAAAGGTTAATGATGCAGCGGTTTGGAGGACTTCTTCAGCAATTGAGTGTATGGAGGATGCTATTGGAACCACTATTGCATGGCCTGAAGACAAAGTTATCATGATTTGATATGTATCGAGTAAGAACCGTGGTCTTTGCTATATATTTATCATGAGACTTGTGTACTTTGATTGAGAATTTAGAGTTCCATCATGACTATGTTCCTTGTGTGGAAGTATGACTATATTGTTGTGTAATTCAGATATTTGCTATTAAGTATTGAATTTTGAACTTGAGTTATGAGAACTTATTTGTGTTTTTTCATAAATATGTTTTATAGGGGCGGTTTACTTTTAATAGAAGTGCAAACATATTGAGCATAATGGCGAATAAATGAAGTCATAGTACACGAATAAATGAGGTTATAGCTACTAGGTTGAGCTACGACTTACATAAGTATAGCTAATCTAAAACGCTGTTGCACAAATAACGATAACACGAAACATGTATTATAAAATATAGTTATACAGCTAAAATAATACGCTACTATAAACATAAAGATAACACGGAACATGTATTATAAAATGTTGTAATACAGCATAAGGAAAATGCTATTGTAGAATACCCTACGATAGCGCCTGTTTATTAACGCTATAATAGAGTGGTACTCTATTATAGCCTCGGCTTTTATAGCATTTATAAAAACGCTATCAGACCCATTTCATAGCGTTATTCGTCTGCTATCAATACCCATATTTGTTGTAGTGAATACATCCAACTTTTAGTAACGTTAATTTCCTCACTGTTTCGTCGTCAGCCTCCAGATCCACACCAAGAACACCATAGTAATCTATAAATCTCCCCATGAATTATGTTCTTGGCACATAAAAGTATAAGAAATGTGGCTGCCATATTTGCAATTCCCTTAGGGGATACAGGGACTGCGCCTTCAACGCAAATTTCCTAGCCCCCGATAATCATTCGCTAAAAACTTCGTCTTTGCCATCTCTAGCCCTAGTCGCCTCGTCTATAGCATATTCTATTTGAAGATTCTTCATTTATTACTCTCCTCTTCAAGATGTTTTGACTAAGAGCAGCAGTATGAAGTGACCAAAATACCACTCGAAAAAAACCTGAAGTGGCGGTTCAATAAAGTGACTGATATAAAAGTTTCAAAGAACAAGAAAAAAAAACAAGCCTAAAGTAAAGTCAGACGTGAACAATCAATGCATATATCTAACTCAAAATGGAATATGGTTCTACTCAAGCACAGGTGTTCCCAAAAAGTGATACAATATCACGACTCAAAACTGAGACTAAGTTAAGACTTAAGAGTGAACATATTAATAACACCATCACCACCTTTATCCTTTGATTCACGAAACATGTTGCATTACATAATCCAGTGAAAGAAACTGTAACCCTCATATTTATATATGGCCAAAAAGAAGTAAAACTCTTCTGGATATCATGAAAATTTTAGAACCCTAAAACCTAGATATATCTGCAAAGAACGCTGCTTGTAATTATGAACAATTCCAACATATATCACTCAAAACAATCAAAATTCACCAGATTTTTCCCAAGGTATTCTTCAAAAAAGTTTAACCCAAACGGTTTTATAATACAGTCGTAAACAAAAATCGAAGCTTTACACAGACAACCACAAGTTTTAATTAAAAAGCAATACAGAAGAAGCAAAGATATGAGTTCTTACATAGACCATACTGAAGCAGCAGTAGGTAAAAGAAGGAGAGTTGGAATTAGACGGAGATGCTTAGGAAAATGAAGAGTCGCTTCTACTAAAATGGGTGGCGCTTCACAACTCCATAATATTTTTTATTATTTTAAAACCAAAAAAAAACTCCATAATTTTTTTTGTTTTGTTTCCGACCGCTTAAATTGATTAATTACAGTAGAGGTTTTTCTTTATATATACAGTAGTAGTAGGGTAAGAAGATAAAACCACTGGTTTAGAATTCAATT